>JACVVK020000004.1:8525000-8652500 GCA_018292915.2 Batillaria attramentaria
TCAAACCACTTCAACTTAAGCACGCAGGTCGCGAACAGAGCGCGGCGAATCAAATGTTTGAACTGTTTGTCTCGGGCGAGGTGACAGCCGCGAGACAAGAGGCGCATTCCTCTCAAAATAGGATGAGAGTCCTTTGAATGGAGAGTGCGCCGAGGCTGACTACTCTCGGCGCCCACGGCAACGTTAACACTGTACTGTACTCCTTTGATCGTCGTGATTTAAGATGAAACTTTCACCATCCAGCCACACCCTGCTTCTTTCTCCCTAAACGGTATAGTAAGTTGGAAAAGGTAAACACTGAAGGTACTTAGTAATGCTGATCATTGAGTATTTAAAAAGTTAATGATGGCTACTCAGTGATGCCTGCTATTGCCATGCGCTGATTCCAAACTTGTGGCCTGTAGTTGCATTTCTACCGTCCACCACCACTGCGAAAAACAAAACAAAATAAAATTGAAAGACTTTGCAGTGCCATTGGTTCATGTAGGGTTTTGAGTAAGGTCTGCATCAAATCATTCACGGTAGTCCAAAATTATTAAACAGCACTCGGGGCACCAGCGAAAACGACAAAAACGAGACAGTGATGTACATCAAGTACAACAGTGGCCATGTTCTAAACGACGATACCAGCAACAATGAAACGGTTTTGACGATTTGACGACAACGACGGACGACAAAATTGACAGCGAGGAGGGTACTTAGATCCGGAAGACCATCTAGACGAGTCACTAAATGCGCTGAGAGTCTTGATTTGTCCAAAGACTCGCAATCTTTGATTTATCTCTGTGAAGACCCTGTTCGACTGTAGCACTGATAACACCCTGACACATCTGAGGGCCCTCTTCATTCTCCGCCGCGAAGTCTGGCCTCTCAGTCATGTACTCAACCAGTATCTCGGGAGGGTCGAAGTCACGAGTGGAGTTCCCTAGTAAAAGAGGGCGGTAACGGGATCCTGTTCACTTGTTGATGACTAGTTATTGTTGGACCCACCCGACGGTATTGTCAGATAATATAACATGCCAGTCGCCACTTCAGATGTCCTTTACTGGCTGCAGAATCTGTTCCACTGACTTGTACACGTGGAAAACTGACTTAGACTGACCTAACCGAGACTTCCGTACCGGCTGCAATGTTCAAATACCTTTTCGGGCGAGCGCCTTCGTCAAACTGTCCTTGGTATAAATGTGAAAAGGACACTTTAATGCATTTATTCATTTACAGTTTTAAAAAAAATTGAACCCTTTGGGTACTTGTCCCACGGTCTTCTGCTCGCTCAGTTCGATGCTGAGTCAACCGACCAATCAGAGAACGCAAGAGGGGAGGTACATGCTTAATGCAGGTCAGGATAACCTGGCTGAACCAGTGTAAATTGGGGGGGGGGGGATTTGCCAGCTCGCACTCCTCAAAGATATGCTAATCGTGCTAAAAGGATCGGAATCGATCAAAAGGACCCTAAAAAATAATCTCAACCTCAAGTTCTATGTCGTAGGCTTCTCTAGCCACTGAATCCCAAAATTGAGGTTCTCTCCGTCGATGACTCGCCTGCCCGTTTGACTTTTTTTTAAAGAGTAGCGACAGTGGCGACGCTGGGAAAATACGAACCAGTTTGCTTTTCCAATCAAATTTGCAGCGCCTTTACTGATTGCCAGTCAGTGGTGCACTTCGGCCCGCTGTTTGTTTTGCGCATCTCGCGTCCTCGCTGATGGTCCGGCTGGAGTGATGGAATTCCTGCACTTGTGTTTACACGATGCCATGTCAATCAGACAGGCCATTGCTGACGCCAAATTATTCTGTTGACAGAGACTGACGAACTGCGATTGTTCGCTGTCTGAGATGGCCAGAACGTCAGATCGAGTGTGTGTGGAAGGGGTGTGGGGTGTGGGGGGGGGGGGGTAGTCGGGGAAAAAGGCGCATACATACAGAGAGAGAGAGAGAGAGAGAGAGAGAGAGAGAGAGAGAGAGAGAGAGAATAATCTTTATTTTCCAACGGTAAAAGTTTTGGCAGAAATACCCATGTTCGAACTAGCTGTTGCCGAACTACGGAAATATGAGCAAACTGAGGATGGAAAATCTTGAAGCTGCAGGAATATAGAGAAAAACTCCAGAGAGAGAGAGAGAGAGAGAGAGAGAGAGAGAGAAATTGAAATTGAGAGAGAGAGAGAGAGAGAGAGAGAGAGAGAGAGAGAGAGAGAGAGAGAGACTGAGAGAGAGATATGAAAAAAGACAAAAACACACAAAAAACCATCGTGTTTATTTTGAATATTTAGTTACGGCCAATCAAGGAATGGCTCATGCGTACTGTTCCTGTCACGGAATGTGCAGTTCTCCCCTCTGTAGAACGATGGTTTAGTGCTTCAGTAACTTGACCGTCGATTTCTAAAATGTGAAAATGATTTGTAAGCTGTAAGCGCTGCACTGACGTTGACTGCACACTGCACGTCAGTGCTGATCGGTTTGGGTACAGCTGGCAGCAGCATAATTGATGTATTGACTGGGTAGTCGCGGCTACCCAGTCTTGACAGCTGAAGAACTTAATTGTAAGGCTTCCTCCCGTGGCATCTAGGGATTTTTTTTTTGTATTGTGCTTTTTGTATGGTTGTCGTTGCAGACAGTCATCGTCTGGGACTAGGTGCCCGGCCATTGACTATGAGTCAGACAGAACCCCAACCGACATTTCCTTGTTTTCCTAACCTACCTCCACTTCTTTGACCCAGCGACGCCCTGGTTGTCAGCACTTACTTTGTGGCTTCAGCTCTCGATTCCAGGCGTGCTCGGACGGATGTCGCCTGAGTTGAGACTGGTGCAGCTCTAGAACTGACTAATGTAGCGGGCGGAACTGAGGTCTGCTGTTTATTTCTCATCAACACGGAATCGTGTTTTTGTTGGTTGTACAGTACTATGAACAAAGCAATCCCGCTGACTGAAACTGATTTTACTTGTTGATAATTATTGATTTCTTCCTTGAGATGAAGCGCGCAATGACCACCAAGCTTGCCGTTTAGAACATGTTTAAACAAACAAACAAACAAACAAACAAACAAACAAACAAACAAACCGCCTAGTTACGGAAGTCTCCAAGACTGATGTGTCCAGTACAGTCGGACAGACATATTCATACAAACAAACAAACAAACAAACAAACAAACAAACAAACAAACAAACAAACAAACTTCAAGGATATAATCACTATTTTGCCCATACTATGCTGTATATATATACTGTTCTTCCGAGTCCCTGTGACCTGCTAAATATTAAACCTGTTTTCTTAGTCTACTCTTTCTGTGTTAAACCAAGGATAACGAAGGTTTGTCAAGTTTCTTTGTTTGGTGTTTGTTTAGTTTGCCGCTGTTGTTGTTGTTGTTCATTTTGTTCTTTCTTTTCTGCTGAGGGTTGCATTCCGCTTGGAGTGAAGAAAGATTGGATGATGTGAGCGGCTACTCTGTTTTTTAGAAGTAACTAGTTTGTCAGTGTTACAAGAAGCGCCGCCAAACTGTGGTGCAGTGTTTATATCACCACACACACACACACACACACACACACACACACACACACACACACACCCCTACATAGACCCCCTCCTCCGCCCCCCCCCCCAACACACACAGAGGTCCCCTCCGCCCCCCTCCCCCCCCCCACATACACACACAGACTGAGTACATGTATCATGTGATCGCCGCCAGGCAGGCTTGCTAAAAGCTTCATGTGACTAAGGTTCGGAAGAGAGAAGGAAGTGGGAACGGAGCTAGCGCTTTTACTCTGTCTTACCCTGATCATACCTACACTTTACAGATTATCAGTGGTCACAGATGGTCACCAGATTCCCCTTTCACGGGAGTCTGGCCGCCACTGAGTCCAGCTGTCTGTGTGAATGTACCGCCCAAAGGCTTGGGAGTTAAGTTTGATACATGTCAGAATCGCGGCTTTGAACAGAAGTGGAGCCTCGAGTATGAGAGCGTGTATTTCCTTGCATTCTGACATTCGGTAAGGTCAGCCAGATCAGTTTCTAGTGTCAGCGAAGTGGAGGCGAGAAGCGGGTGTTGGAGGAGGATCAGTGTGTTCGGAGGGGCGGGGGAGATGTGTGTGTGTGTGTGTGTGTGTGTGTGTGTGTGTGTGTGTGTGTGTGTGTGTGCGTGCGTGCCGCGTGTGTGTGTGTGTGTGTGTGTGTGTGTGTGTGTGTGTGTGTGTGTGTGTGTGAGAGAGAGAGAGAGAGAGAGAGAGAGAGAGAGAGTATGTGTGTGTGTGTGTGTGTGTGTGTGTGTGAGAGAGAGAGAGAGAGAGAGAGTATGTGTGTGTGTGTGTGTGTGTGTGTGTGTGTGTGTGTGTGTGTGTGTGCCGGCTGTTTTTAGTCAGCCTGTGTGTGTGTGTTCGGGGGGTGGAGGGGGGGGGGAATAAGGGGGGGGGGGAGGATGGGCGGCTCAGTCAGTAGCGGTCGATATCTGTTGGAAAATTCGAAATCTGCTAGTGCCCATAGAATGTCAAGCATTTCCACAGCCTGGTAATTACCCTGAGAAAGAAAGAAAGAAAAAAAATGAAGAGAAAAAAGTAAGAAAGTAAGAAAGAAAACATAATGATAAAAGAACGCCTGCAACATAAGCCGGTCTGGCATCAGGTGCCTCCTCGAGAGTTAAACGCCATGTGGTCAAATATTTTGACAGTCAGACAATACGAATGACTCATCATCTGGCGGCGTGTTATGTAAATCCCAAGTCTGACCCAGCAGACTTGCCTGAAGCTCTGAAAGGTCAACCGATGCCAAGGCGCGGGCGGCAGGGACTGATCACGTCTGGTTTTATCGTTTCTAGCTGGTTTACCGAGCAGTTTTAAACCTGGTGAAATCGACTGAAGAAGCATTTGGATTCGGCGTATATGGCTACGGATGTCAGGCAAAATACTGATAACCACTGACAGACAGTCGGTACACGTAGTTGTAAATGTGTACATGATGTAACTGAGGCGCACGTTTGCCTTCATTCAGTTTCGTCTATTTAGTCAGCCATATGTTTTGTTGCTGTTGTTTGTCAGTGTTGTTTGTTTTGTATTATTTTCTGCTCTCGATCTGTTTGGTTGCTTCATTCCCTACAGTTAGAGCCGGTGACATCATGATGCAACCGGCATTTCAACAAAGTTAGCCGGAACAGTCGAAGAAAACGGGCATGGCAGGGCCGGTGGAATGGACGACGGAATCAGAAATCAGCACTGTATACGCGGGGGAAGAGAGAGAGAGAGAGAGAGAGAGAGAGAGAGAGAGAGAGAGAGAGAGAGAGAGAGAGAGAGAGAGAGAGAGATGATGATGATGATGATGATGATGATGATGATGAAACTTTATTTTCCAACGGTTGAAGTTTTGACAGAGAAGAACGTCAATTTACAAACTTGTCGTTGCTACACACTACTAAAACAGATCTAGCAAAGAAAATTAAAACATTGAGATCAAATATTTACAGGTGACTCTCTCTCTCTCTCTCAAGCACTCATCTTCATACGCATGTTAGCAAGATTCAGCGTGGAGAGGGGGGGGGGGGAGAGAGAGAGAGAGAGAGAGAGAGAGAGAGAGAGAGAGAGAGAGAAGAAGAAGAAGAAGAAGAAGAGAGAAAAAAAATATGTGTGGCGCCATACTGACACTTCCCTCGAGGGTTGCGTCCTAACGTTCCGCAAAGAACAAAGAAAATAGGAAAATGTTCATAGTCAATTTGGGGACCTTTTATGATCTTAATAATAATAATAATAAACTCTTGATAATTACCGTGCAGCTAAAGCCATGCAGGTAAAGATTTATGTTCCTCGTTAGTTTTGTCTCGGAAGATCAATTTTAGGTTTAACGAGGCTGAGTTTGCAAACGTTCTCCACGGTCCTGCCAACCCGGCCTTAAATTATTCAGCTGGTTCGGTGGAGCATGAAAGGAGCAAAAATAGTACAGAGGCCCCTGGCCCCTTTGCTGCCTTTAGCCACGACTCCGCCGGCACAAAGACGGGGCAAATTCTGGCAGCATTGTCCAGATGAAAAAGTAATCACAAGCTGACCTGTTCCAGACATGCCTATCGAGAGCCTTTTGGTGTTGTCGATAGTTCAGTAGCGGGGTAAAGGCAGAAAATCAGTCTAGTGCAATTGCTCTGACCAGCTACTGACGCCGAGTGAGCGGTCAGTTAGCGGGTGTCAGTTCATACGGTCTCAGTGTCGACTGAGATGAATCACAAACTGTATCGATTTTGTGTAAGCTCCTGATAATAATGATAATAATAATAATAATGAGTATTGTATAGGCGCTTTACCCAATTTCGTGAATCGGCTCAAAGCGCCGCGAACTCAGTGAACCCAACACTCACGCTCACGTGAATCACAAGCATTCTCTCACACACTGGACATAAACACATTACAGTCACGTGGTGCGAAGGGTCAGCTCAGCTATTTAAATTTCGGAATTTAGATTTGCATTTTTTTTTTTCAAATTTGGTGGGCTGAACATTTCCAAAGCAGAGGGGGAGGAAGCCGGAGTACCCGAGAGAACCACCGATGATCGGCCCGAATGAACGGTGCCACATACGACGGCATCATCATTCTTCTCAGCGCCTGTATACTCCCTGTTTAAGCGAGGCAGAAGAACATAGTCACAAGTAACAGTGAGGTACATACTTTCTGGCGATATCCACACGGACGGACACAGCATTATCATTCTTCTCAGCGCCGTCTATCGCAGCTTGATGACCCACTCCGTCAGCGGCAGCTGGTCACAAAACGGTGAGCACGTGCCAGGCCATGTAAGTCAATCAGTCCCGACCTGATGGCATTCTCAGGCAGACGTCTGGCACAACGAGGGCGGGTCCACACAAATTGTAGGCATACAGTGTTTGACTGGGAAATGTTCTGTGTAAAAAGCACAAACGTAAATTTAGTACAAACATACAAAAGACCCCAACTAACCATCCAATCAAACAAACAAACAGCGACAGAAAGCCCCCCCCCACCCCCCACCAAGGGAAAAAAAACCCAAAAACCCAAACAAAATCAAAAACAAACATCAACAAAAAAAAAAAAAACCAACACCAAACACAACAAATAAAACCACACACACACACACACACACACACACACACACACACACACACACACACACACACACACACACACACACACACACACACACACCAACGACAAACAAACAACAAAACATCCCACCACCACCACCACCAAAAAAAAGACAAAAAAAAAGACAAAAGACAATTTAAAGAACTGAACCCAAACAACCCAACAAAAGAACCACAAACAAAACAAAAACCAAAACCCAACAACCATCAATAACAAATACTGGTTGCTAATGTAACTGAATGCGTTTTAAAAAAAAAATAATGTAGTGGATCATGCTTAATGTATTTCACAGTTATTCAGTTTATGTTTATTCGTAAGGGGGTTCTTTCTTTCGTTTTTTTTTGTAACCTAGGATTTGTTGAGAATTGTCAGTAAAGCGGCGCTCACTGACTGAATGTGGATCAGACTGAGAATTTTCAAAATTCCTTCGCAAGCGGCTAACGCTGGTAGCAGCATGAGTCACCGTATACCGACATACAGCGAGAGAGTGAAGCCTATTACCTTGACAACAGAACATTACTGCAAAGGGCAGCAACGAAACCTGACCAGGTAGCAAAGGCGGGTTATCTGCCCATACCCCATCACCTGCCGCCCTTTCATCTGCCGGTCAGATTCTCGCGAGAGATGAGATCTGGTCCACAGGTAGCAAAACTGTACGGCGTTTAGCTTTAAGATTCTCCGCAAGCAAGAGACGGTTGCCGCTGCGCCCCTGCATTGTGAAAGGTTGTTTGCTTCTGCATGGAATATTATCACACATGGTCATCTTTGTGGAGCGTGTTCACACCTCCACGCATGCCGGAGCCGGCCGGTCCATCCGGCCACGACAGACGCTGCAGCATGATCCGTCTAGACTGAAAGTGCCTTTTCTCGGTACTCGGGGGACTATGCACTGTACATTCCATTCACTCGTGTGCATGGAGCTTTAGAACTGCCGGTGACCAGATAATAGTTAAAGTTGTCTGCGCGCGTGCCGATATGTTATTTCAGTCTTACCGGCTGAGCGGCGTGTATTCAAACAGTTTTAACTCAGGGCCTCTGTCTGTAAATGTATATCTGCATCAGGGCGGGTGTGTGTGTGTGTCAGTGTGTGTGTGTGTGTGTGTGTGTGTGTGTGTGTGTGTGTGTGTGCGTGCCGGTGTGTGTGTGTGTGTGTGTGTGTGTGTGTGTGTGTGTGTGTGTGCCGACGGTGTGTGTGTGTGTGTGTGTGTGTGTGTGTGTGTGTGTGTGTGTGTGTGTGTGTGTGTGTGTGTGTGGCTATGAGTTGCTTTGCTGCGAGAATAAGCGCTAAACTAAGTACCATTTATTATTATTTCTGTTTCTATTTCCTGTTTTCTTTCTTTCTTTTTTTAAACCCTCATTACCTTAGGTTCGTGTTGTCCCCAAAACCCCTCAAACAGACCTCCTTGATTTGGGTCCGTCTCGAAACTTGGTTTGCGCACGCCAAACCAAAACAGCACACCGAAACACGAAGCACCTTGGTCGACCAATCACTGATGCCTCCGGTTTGTATGGTCAATGCACACAAAATGTGTGAACATTTGGAGCAGAGTCCCTAGTGTGGTTCAACACTGATGCGGTCCGTTCGCGGAGACCTCCATGCTACCTGCACTTGAATGACTGGCGACAATCATTAATGATGAGCTTGAACAGGGAGTCCCTTGATTGCGGGCAGAAGGCCAGCTGGACGTGGTGAGGTGCTCGTCAGTTTGTCAGATGTGAGGCTCTGGTACATAGAGTAATGTCCTAGGAACACACTGAGAGGCTGGCCGGCATACAAATATTGGAGGGGGGGGGGGGGGGAGAGAGAGAGAGAGAGAGAGAGAGAGAGAGAGAGAGAGAGAGAGAGAGAGAGAGAGAGAGAAGAATTTTTTCAACGTTGCCGTTGCTAATAAAACACAGAAACGTAAAGCTCAAAGTATCAATAATAATAACTTGATAATAATAATAATCTTGAGGAGTCTGAAAAGTCTCTCCCTGTGTCTGTCTGTCCGAGTGTGTGTGTGTGTGTGTGTGTGTGTGTGTGTGTGTGTGTGTGTGTGTGTGTGTGTGTCTCTCTCTCTCTCTCTCTCTCACACACACACACACACACGGGCGGCACACTGCACACACTGACAAACACACATGATGTGTGTGTGTGTGTGTGTGTGTGTGTGTGTGTGTGTGTGTGTGTGAGAGAGAGAGAGAGAGAGAGAGAGAGAGAGAGAGAGACAGACAGACAGACAGACTCGGGGAGAGAGAGAGAGAGAGAGGTGTCCGGATCTGTGTGGTGCAACATTCCCCAGGTGCGCCTGGTGCTTGGCACGTCACGTTACGTCACCACAGCAAACTTACACTTAGGCAGCAACCTCTAGCAGTGCAGTCAACTGGGTGTACGTGTTTGGCCTCATTGCATCATCGTCAGGTTGGCCGCATAGCTTGCCAGAGCAGACAGGCCACGTCATTAGTCACCTGGACTGTAACTGAGCCCCCCTCCACACACACACACACACAACACTCACGAGACTTCAAAAGATTTTGAGTTGTATCCCCCGAGGAGCATGTCATCATGGCCGTCATCAAACTCCTGCAGAGGTGTCAGTCTTTGAGCTTTGCAGCCCCGGCACTGACCAAGCCATCAGTTTCAGTCCCGCGGAAGATCAGCTCATAGACAGTACACGGAAGCCCTACAGCATTAGCTCTGATAAGCTGCCCATTTTCAGTTTGTCACCTGAAGATTGATAGGCGCGGTGTTCCCGGACGCGCGGTAATAGAAGCTGACACTGAAGATTAACCATGGATGTCCATTCCGTTTCCTTTGTCCACATCATTTGAAATGTGGAGCTGTGGATGGATAGGGGTCAGTCCGTGCGTTGCGGGCGTCGTGTTTGTCGCACTGAGACAGCTACGGACCAATATATACACGAGGGTTATCCCGTGTATTGTGGTGTGGCTTACAGCCGCTGTGGTCAAGACTGAGCCGCTGTATTTTCCCCTGGAAACAATGGGGGGAGCCGGGGTGGCCGAATGGTAGACCGTTGGACTTTCAATGCTCGGGTCGTGAGTTCGAATCCCGGCTGGGGCCAAATATTTGTGCTGGCCTTTTTCTCGCTGCCCCGTCAGTCTTTGATATCACCCTTATGTGGTGGAAAAGGACGTTAAACTCCCAAACACCCACCCACTCACCCCCTGGTAACAATGGGCATTGACGAGGCCAACATAGAACCCTGTCGATGTGATGGTTCCTTGTCAGTGTTGATACCCCCGCCCCCAACACCCATCCCCCATCTCCCCCTCCCGCCCCTACTTCCCACTCCAGCGTGTCCATCCAGCATCTCGAACTGCAGCAGCCCTGTCGTGTCTGTTGCTCCGTTTATTAGCTACTTTGTGTTTGCCTGCTCTCTAAAACCTGGCGGACGGTCAAGATTCCGCTTTTGTCCATCGCCTCTACATTAATTCGTTAATTAATTTATTAGCAACTCGTCTCCGAGTCACTGACTGTCAGTCTCAAAGCTGTGTCCGGCCGCTGCTTGGGCAACGCCGGTCAGTTCTGCCAGGCCGGCAAATCTGAGTCTTAGAAATTGCCGGCCCCATACGGCAGTTGAACGACCAGTGGTAATTAGCTCACACTAAAGACATTACCTGATAATAATGCGCTTTGCTCACAGAAACCCAAACGCTGAATTTGTGTGAAAGCAATCCCCAAGTCTGCAGTCGATGAAATCTACGTGACACAATGCCACACTGACTGCTCAATCTTCGGCGAGCAACATCACACATAACATCAAAATCACCTTGGTGTCCAGGTTTTTTCGGGTTTTTTTTTTTTTTTACTACTTTATTATCCCTTTCGGGAAATTCGGGCTGCTTCCCCCGGGGGAAGCGCGTCGCCGCGGTGCAGCGCCACCCAATACCTATCCTATATTTTTTACAATTTTGCTGAGGAGGAAAGCCGGATAACCAGGAGAGAAACCCCCGATGAGCAGCTCGGCAGCCAGGAAAAACCGGTACATGTATCACATATCACAAGCTCGATCTGGGCTCGAACCCACGCTTCATCGCCGTGACATTGGTGACGGCCGTTCAGTAGCGCAGCGGCTAAATCCGACGCGCTACCTATTATTAGAGAACCGCTCACCCCAGGAGTCACTTTCATCGTCCTGACCTTCAGTCATCCTGATTTCAATCAGTCTCAGTCCGTGGTTATGATGATTAATGTTTTCCAGGACTGAGTAGTACTACGCACATGGCCATCTTTTCAGCCGAGCATCATCATGGTCATCTTGACAGAGCATCACCTGTCTTGTCAGCCGGCTGTCTCTCCTAGGCTAAAGCCGTCAGACAGAGGAGAGGTTAGGGGCGGTAGGTGAAGAGCTTACGCACGATATATATTGATACAACAGACCTGGTGTAACTTTGATGGAAGGAAGTGTGTTGAGGCACTTCGGAGGAGAACCCGTTTTGAGCGGTAAATGACCTGAGGTATTACTGGTTTAAAACGACGACAGCAACAACAGCCACAAAAAAAACAACAAAAAAAATCACCACCAACAACGACAAAAATAACAAAGAAACCAACAATTACTGGAGCACAAAAAACCCACAGCAACAACAACCAAACAACAACAACAATGACAACAAGAAAAACCTCAAATACACAGAAACCCCTAGCAAACACAAAAAAATCCTACAACAACAACAAAACCCCAAACAAAAAGAAAAAAAAACGTTACATACATCAAGTGCAGTATTCAAAACTGAAGACATGATCATACAATCGGCCGCTGCACCCTGTACTCAACCAGTCAGCACTGGGCACTAAGGCAAGAGCGCAGTGCAGTTACTGTGCTAGGGGCCGTGAACGGGCGAGACACGGTTTATCATAAATTCCACATCAAAATAGCAAATCGGGCTAGTTTGCTATAGGCTCCCAGAAAACAACCACTTTCCGTGCAAAGAGAAAGGCTATCTCTCTTTAATGAGATCGCTTATTCGAACTACATTCGAGGCGAGTAACGCCTACGGCAAGCATTTACATGTAAAATCAAGGTGTAGATACAGACTACGTCAGCGCAGATAGTCAGTCGCTATACTACCGTAACTTGATTTGTGATAAGGGTCTAAGCGCGAACGATTTAATAAGGGACGAAGCCCTTTTTCCTGATGACGGTAGACTATCAATCAATCAGTACATCTTTATTATCCCAGAGGGAAATTCGGGTGTGGTGGACAAACAAAAACAATAATAAACATCAAATAAACACCACCACCACTCACAGAAAAGTTTGATATGCTCTCTCATCTTTCCTTTCTTCTTCCTGCTCTCTTCTTCTTCTTAGTTTTCTCTCTCTTTTTACGTCTACACTTCAGTCCAGTCAGTTTTTCCACGCCAATTTCTCCGCCATGCTCTCTGTAAACTGATTCAGATGAGCACGTATATAAGTTTTACTTGTCACAGTTTTGCTCTTTTCTGTTACTGTACTGTTAACTGCTTGACGGTGATCCGGCTTCATTGAATAAAAATGTTTAAACCAAATAAACAATACACATAAGATAATACAGAATAAACACTATAATTAAAATAGAGATTTTTTTAATGAATTAAATATCACATAAAAACAGTCTTGGTATTAAGGTACGTATAATCTGAAATAGCTATTTATAAGATTATCACAAATAAATCACATTCAAAAATCACAGACTTCACCCTCCACACCCACTCCATTCGATCACAGTTTGCGACGGCCAACACACACACACACACACACACACACACACACACACACACACACACACACACACACACACACACACACACACACACACACACATACACACACACACACACACACACACACACTATACGTATACCTAAACGCAAGGACCATCAAACACCCTGCGTTGGAAACGCAAGTAAGGGAAAGTCGGCGTTAGCCGTCACACTGGGACAGGAGACATGTAGCGTGGGCGACAAACTGACACATACAGTAGCGGGTGAATGATTACCCTGCCACGTTCACGAGGGGGACAACCATCACCTGACCGCCATAAACATAGCCATTCCAGGCTATATCTGCTACCATACACGTTAAGTATAGATTAAGTTGAACTGAAATTAATACGGTAGTCGTGATGAGCTACTGGCGAATTACTGACGACATACTGATGCTGCAATTTGGTCATGATTCAGTGAATCAATCAGTGCAATGCAAGCTTAGTATTGTATTACTCCGTATGCTTATGTGTCAGTGTGTGTGCAATGAGTTATAATAACAACAACAACCGGTCAAATGGATCTCGTATTTGGGAAGGTTGGGGGCGGAGGCGTGATGGGGGTAGTGGGCGGGGGGGGGGGGGGGGGGGGGGATAAAGGGGGAACGGGAGAGGAGGGGGGGGGGAGCAGTGGTGCTTGTGTGAGGGTTTAACTTGAGATCGAAACCGAACGAGTTACAAAGAACTAAAATGTTTCCCAGAGCTTCAGTCTTTGAAAACACCTTTATGGTGGACATAAGAAGTTAACATGTAACGAACCAGAAGAAAAAAAAAATCCGCACAGACTCATAATTAAATATACTGACACTTTGACGGCAGACAGTTGCCGACACCAAGGGACCTAGATCCGCAACGCTATCTAGAGCCCCTGCAGTCACTTTCACAAACTCAATCACGACTGAGAAGCCAGATAGGATAAATGGATGTCCCTGCTTGCTTCCCATCAATCAGTTATGCCCCCTTTCCCCGGAAGGCAGTGGAAGTGGCCTTGCCCTCACCGATAAGGATCCAGATTGAATAATTGAGGGTGACCTCTTAAGCACCCTCTTTTCTCAGAGGTGTGGTAAGTAGATTTCTCTCAATAATTGATTGTCTGTGAAACCAATTTCTTGGCCATCCTCCAAAAAAAAAAAAAATCGATGCTTGCTTACGTACAAGCCGCCTTTTGGGGGCGTCAGAAGGATTGAGAAATCGAATTCGCTGATACAGGGCCGAGCAGACATTGCTGCCAGAGACACACATACACTGACTACATAATGATCGACATCGGGGGTAGAGGTGCAGGGAATGACGACGGGGACGAAGCGTTGGGGAGAGTCTGGTTTTGACTTTGATAATCATTTAACAACGGCAGAAAATGTTGTTTATGATAACTATTTTTCGAACTTGCCGTTGGGCACTAAACTACAAGCTACATACTATATAGAAAGCAAATTAGAAATAAAGGGGAAACCGGCCCCCGTAGTGTAGTGGTTAGCACTTCGGATCATGGACCGGGAGACCCGGGTTCGAATCCCAGCCGAGGCAAGCGGGATTTTTCCTACCTAGGTCGGCTCCTACCCAGAGCGGGTGTGCTATGGGCCCAATGGGGAGGCTGTTGCCACACAGCCGAGTTTCACCCACTTCACGGGTGCGACTTTGGGGGTGCTTCCCTTTGTATGACATGTCTTATGATGTGGATGATTACACGGCCGGCACCGCAGGTGCCGTAGTTCCCGGGGCTGGTTAATGCCGGGATATTTATGACAGGAAGCGTGGAATGCGGCCCTGTCCCGCAGTCCCAAACCACATGGACCTCCATAGCATCATCTTACTGTCATCCTCATCTCCATCATCATGCATAATAAAAATTGTCCCAGCTTCCGAGTCAGTCCTCCGTGGGTTCCACCCATGACCTGGGAGGAACACCACTGGAGCTGGCAAAGAGTTGGGACAGCAAAAAAAAAAAAAAAAGGGGGGGAAAAGGAATACCACCCTACCCCCCAAACCCCAAAACAAACAGAAGACAAAGCAATACAAGGTTAAGAGACGACAAATGGTTTTACACACACAAAAAAACAACCACCAATTTGATTTGATTCATACGACACCCAGTGAGGACAAAGCGACTCATAATAATTATATCAAATCATAACGTAGTATCTGAGACACATTCTCACTGTTGCCATTGCTTTATTCTCCCGGAGCAGGGAACCAATTTGACGTAATCTGCATGATCTTCGAGATCTCCGCTCCAGTCCGGCTTCAATTTGCTTTGTCACCTTCATCAGATCCTCAAGGATGTCTTTCCCGGAGTCATGGAAACAATCTACACCGTTGTCTTTCAAAAGGGCATAAGCGCCATGTATGATATAGAGGCGTTTAGGCCCTCTTTTCGGATACAGGAAAGAGCTACTGCAGATCAGCGACTGACAAGGAGGAAGAAAAAAGAAAAAAAAAGAAAAAAGGAATGAATCTTATTAAGCAGCTACGTCTGAGACGGCTCTGACAAAATCAATACGAAGGAAGCCAGATTGTATTGCTACGTCTACTAGACCTGGGGCTGCCTAGCTCTGTCTACAGATCTCTCTCTATTGCCATTGGTTGTTGTTGTTGTTGTTGTTGTTGTTGTGTGTGTGTGTGTGTGTGTGTGTGTGTGTGTGTGTGTGTGTGTGTGTGTGTGTGTGTGTGTGTGCGCGCACTACTTGAAAGAAATCTATTTTACCATCATTGCTAGTCAGTCAAAGTCTAGACTAGAAGCCAGAGGAAATTTCCGGCATGCAGTAAAACGTTCCCTAATTAACGAACTAATCATTCACACGTCTCCTGCGGTACTGCTCCTAGATATACCCCACGTCTATGCGGACATTAAAAACCAGGAACTTCTCGATCCGGCCTCTATCCAGCTTCATGCTGTCTTAATCTTCTTCCCCTACTGCCCTAGCCTCATTTTCCCTCCCCTTGACACCCTACTCCCCCCCCCCCCTCTCTCTCTCTCAGTCTCTCTCCAACTTAAGTCTGGTGTGTGTGTGTGTGTGTGTGTGTGTGTGTGTGTGTGTGTGTGTGTGTGTGTGTGTGTGTGTGTGTGTGTGTGTGTGTGTTCCAGTGTGTGTGTGTGTTCCAGTGTGTGTGTGTGTGTGTGTGTGTGTGTGTGTGTGTGTGTGTGTGTGTGTGTGTAAGTGTGTGTGTGTAAGTGTGTGTGTGTGTGTGTGTGTGTGTGTGCCAGTGTGTGTGTGTGTGTGTGTGTGTGTGTGTGTGTGTGTGTGTGTGTGTGTGTGTGTGTGCTCGCGCCTGACATTTCACATTTCTTTCCTGTAAATACCAAAACCACACTCAGAACCCTGGCATACGAATTCTGTCTTTTAATCTTTTCACAACACCCAGCTTGTCTCACCAAACACTGCGCTAGCTGCTAGATACCCGCTGTTCTGCGATTGAATCTTGCGCACGACTGATTAGCTTGTGAAGTCGACACAGCCGTCTGTCTGTTGACGTACGTTGCGCCACTCTATCCGTGCAAAACAGATGTGGAGCTTTCTAGTTTATTCAGCAGCACAGGAGTTCTGCAAAGGGATTTGCCAGCGGTGGAAAACAACAGAACACCGTTTGGTGGCCTGTTCTGGTCAATTCCTTTACTGAACCGAAGCGGTGTGTATCGGTGTATTTAATCTGGTTCAGATGATTTTGCATACTAGTTAATAATGTATGAAATGAACAAGTATCTTTTGTGAGTATATTTTCGGAAGTAAATACATTCAATTCACTGGAAATTTGTATTTGTGACGGAGTGGGTATATAAATGCTATACTGGAGTGAGAAACGGTTGCTCCCCTCGGCTCTGGACCGGCTGAGCACCCGGCGAAAGCCGATCCTAGAACTAGTAGAAGTCAATAGTGAATTTTTGAAGTGTCAACTAAATTGATTTCGTTCCCCGCGGCGTTTTGTGTCGCTTTGTTTCACACATTCAAGTTTCGCCAGCGGAACTGACGAAATAATTATGACAACAAATCAAAGCAATGAATCTTGGAATCACAACAGGCTAATTTTGATCCTAACTGTTCGTCAGTACTGATGCCATAAAACGCGAGATATTTAATACTAATGGTAACAATAATTTCATTTGTAAAGCGCATAATAATTAATTATGTGCTCCGAAGGCTAAAAACAAAACAGGCGGAAAACACTAACTCATAAGAAAGGAACATTACAACAGAAATGAAACATTACACAAGCAAATAAACGATAACTAACTGGATGAAGTTTTGCAAGTAGAACAGTCAGTGATACATTTATTCTGCTGGCCAGTGACGGGCATAGTTTGAAAAAGAATGCTTTTGGGTTATATTTGAAAGATGGCGAGGTTTGTATACACCCCAATGAAAGAGGCAGCAAAATTGGGACAAAATCTAGAAAATGAACGTCTGCCGTATGCCGGTACGCAAATTACACAAGTTACAGGCACGCAGCCTGAAACGAAACGAAACGAAACGTGATTTGTTAGTAGTACTGCTTCTAAAGTTCACTACTGCAAGATTCCGGCCGGCTGGGGTTCATGATATAATCTCACGCCATACGAAGAAAACACGACCACGACAAGCACGTGACCCCTGTAATGTGGTATAACCGACTCTCACAGAAATGTCAGCCGCGGCTTGAACAAAGACCAGTTTAGTTCTTTCCTGTGGATCTGGCATTCAGCCGATTAAGTAAGTGCCAGCCTGAGGTGCCTGATTTTGATAACCTACTTGCATTACCGCGTGGCCCTCGCCGTTATTGGAGAGAGAGAGAGAGAGAGAGAGAGAGAGAGAGAGAGAGAGAGAGAGATCCTTTATTTTACAACGGGAGAAGTTATAGGCATACAAATACCATTTTCAAACTTTCCGTTGATACACTACCGTACAAAAAGAAGAGAGAGAGACAGAGCGAGCTCACGGGAAAGCATTTTGATGCCTGGGAGATGTGTCTCATTGGAACCAACACAAAAGGCAAGTACATGTACTGAATTAATGAGAACCGTATGTGACACGCAAGCTTCCGCACTTCTTTACATGTATTTTATTCATGCTGTTTGGTTTGGGCCAGTAAGTTGGAGTATGGGGTCTGCATCAGCAAAGCGCACTGGAACAACAACAACAACAAAAAACCCAAACAAAAAAACCCCGTGAATACTCCAGACCCGCGTACTGCCATGTCACCATGGTGAAAAGGAAAATTTTTGTTTGACCTTTTCTGGCATAATGCAAGGACACAACCACAGGCTGACCGTCTATGTTGCTTCCTAAACCCAACAACTCAGCGGTAATCTTAGCGTGCCGTCTCTTCCATTCCCAGATCGATCGGCTGTGCATCGCCTGGCCGCGATTTAGAGTGAAAAGACATTTTACGGTGTTATATTTGCCAGGCTAGTTGTTACAACACTTCAAATTGGGCTCGCCTCAAAGCAAGAATCCGTCCGCGAGAGACATTCCCAAAAGACCGAAATACGCTGCAGCCCCTTCTGTCCAAATGCGTTTTCCATCACGGGAGATCACGCTTGGGGTGAGGAGACCGTGCAATGTAAAAAAGAGGGGGTTTTACCGATTCTGGGGAAGCGGGAAAAGGAGTATGATGCAAAATGAGAGGGGTGGACAGGAGGGTGGGGGTGAGGGAGGGGGTAGTTGTGAGTGGAAACAAATGCACCTCTAAACCTGAACGCATTTCCATCGCATTGTTTTTGCAGAATGTCAAGTCTGACAGCAGCAAATCACACACACACACACACACACACACACACACACACACACACACACACACACACACACAAACCAGTTTACACACACAGACGCATACCAATCATTGCAAAAGATTTAATAAGACATAAGCAAATTCAGAATTGAAAAGTTCCGTATGAAAAGGTGGTTCGTTTATAAATTCAGAATATAAAGCGGTCAGCTACAAAATCACACATCAAAGAAAACGCTGGTCGTGGACAGCAGCAATATTATTATTAGGTCTGATAAAAACAACACAGACACAGGCATCCATAAGAAACTGCACAAGAAAGTAATACCGACGAGTGGTGGTGATGAAGGGAAAGTGGGGGAGGGGAAAAGGGGACGGTGGGTGACTTCATAGTTTAACATCTTTTTCTACCACATATGGCTGATACCAAAGACGGGGAAAACGAGGAAAAGGCCAGCACAAATATCTGGCCCCAGCGTGGAGTCGAACTTACGACCCGAGCACTGCAAGTCCAACGCTCTACTGCGTTACTGTCCGGCCTCCCTAAGGGGCAGGGAGAAAAGTGCTGACCCTCATTCACAACATAATATTACTTTTGTACCCCACTTTCAGTGTAACCAATTTCTGAGCTTTGCAACATGCAAAAACTACATACTTACTAGATCCGAACAGAACATTCTTCACTCATCAATTATGTAAAAATTTTAAATTTTTCAATGGAGACACCAAAAAAAACAACCAAAAAAAAACAACCCCAAACAGAAAGCTGCACTGTAACAATTAAATACACTTCAGTGTAACCAATTTCTGGGCTACGTATCATGCAAAACTACACACTTACTAGATCCTGATAGAAAATTTTTCACTCATCAATGATTTTATCAACAATTTTAAATTTTTCAATGCAGATAGCAAAACACAAACACAATGCTGCATTGCAACAATTACATACACTTCAGCTTGTGTGGAAAAAAAAAGCAGATAAAAAAGCAGCAGCATTAAAATCCAAAGCATCCACTGATTTTCAAAAATCACAAGTGAAAACGTGACCTGCAGTCTGACAGCTATAAAAATGTGGATCTACTCTCCGATTTGACATGTTTTTAACTCATGGACTTCATCTTTCAATTAGGGAAAATGGACGAGGCATGCTGGGTATGTCCTGCGATTGTCCTGCTAATATGCAAACATATTTGGTTCCAGCAATCTCACTGTATGTATACCCTGTTTAAATCACCAGCGGCTAAAGCTGTATTGTGTAAAATACAGAGGCAGAATTCCATCTATCAATGGAAATACTACACAGATTACCTGGTACCCAAACAGGCTGGCAAAAGATGCCAGTAATATTACGTATGTATGCTATAAACTGACATCCGATGAACAAAAGCATTTTCTTAAATTACAGGCTGCCCATTTTTTGGTTTCCCAATTGACTATAATGCTTTGTGGAGGTGGGCGGTACTGAATTGCACATGGAATTTGACATCATTTTCACACGCAGGATTCTGTTTTTACTACACCAGTGTAGTAAAAAGTTGTTAAAAAAAAAAAAAGAAAGAAAAGAAATGAAGAAAACATTCTGATAATGCAGAATATAATAGGAAAGACTTAAAAGTTGCAAGTGCTTGGACTAAGCAAGCTCTAAGCGCTGTACAAAACTGCATTCAAAAAACACAAAAACATTAATAAACAAGTAAGGGAAAAAAGACATCTTTGTACATGTACAAGCAAACACCAACAGCACCAATACTGTTACAAAGATATACCAGACACAACAAACACAGCCTTTTCCTACTGGCTGTGCAAAGCGTAGCTGTGGGAGCGAGCGGGGCAGGAACCGGTGGCCAAGCAGATCCTGCAGAGGAAGTGGGGCTGGATTGGACACACCCTCAGGAAGCCAGCATCCAGCACCACACGCCAAGCCCTGACATGGAACCCGCAGGGGAAAAGGAAGAGAGGCCGGCCTCGCAACAGCTGGAGGCGGGACACTGAGGCAGAGCTATGTAAGCAGGGGACCAACTGGACTGGAGTGGCAAGACTAGCCCAGAACAGAGTGCGATGGCGAAGGGTTGTCGATGGCCTATGCTCCACGTGGAGCCAAGGGCCTAAGTAAGTGTGCAAAGCGTAATGCTTCTACTATGAATCGTAAGGAAAGGCTGTGAATACTGTGTTAATATGCCAAAAAGGAGCAAAAATTCCACTGTACGAAATCATACAAATAATAAAAGAGAGAGCAGCAACATGGGATGCACATTAGGGGGACACATGCCATGAGTGATTTAAAAATGATGTGTAATATAATTATACAAAAATCAACGTAACAATAACAACTTTTCCTTTAAATGGGGGGAAAAAAAAATTCACCACTGTGAAACTCCCTGAGATGTTTCATCATTGTAACTACCAAACGTAGAAAAAAAACAGTTAGTTGGTCCAAAACATGAATGGTAAGATTCTTGAAAATTTCCTCAATTCTAACATACAGAAAACACTTTATCCAATTTTAATACAATAATCTGCACTGCGGTTGTTTTGCTGTCATTCAGGACAGTGACAGATGGATTTGTAACTGGATTCACAACAGCCCGTTAGTCGTTGTATTTCATGGACACAGCCTCAGACCAAGACTGCGGTGATGGAAACATCAGCAACAGCTCTACAAATCACAACCTAAATGAAATGCATGACACATGAACGTGTTTAGAAATGGAAGATTCGTCTTACATGAATCACAAGACTGAAATCCTACCTCTGGTACTAGTGGCACGTAGACAAGATACCAGCTAGAAAATGGCTGATCGCACACTGTAGTACAAGGGGGAGAACTGTGCCCTAACGTGCAACAAACAAAAAAACCCAACAAAATAACAACAAAAAAACAACAACAAAAACAACCTCGGCTTTGATCTTTGATTAGATTTTTACCGGCGCATGTGCTGTAGAGGTTCCTCTCTTCAATTTCGTAAATCGTGATCAGTGACAAATTTTGATTCATTTTCACACCACTGCCCTTGTTTTAGCAACTAGATAAAATGGTGTATAACGTAATGTGATCATAGGGGGTACCCCAAAAGGGAGGCACTGTGGCTACAATGATGGCATTTTAAAAATGCACATCATACTCAGCACCTCTACTTCAGCACAGGGCAAACTGATACATCAAAACATACAGTACAGCATAATATTTACCATTTGTAAGATCATTATTAACAGGAGCTGAAGCTGGATTTTATCCAGTTGTAATTATAGTGAAATACAAATAATACCTCTATATATTCTATATATGAATGTCAAATTTGCTATGGATGGTAAGTCTTGAAAGGCAATCATTCCTCTGGTGCTAAAAGACTGTTCTTCCATACATATATGTGACCTGCTCTCGCGAAAGGGACCATAAGGAAGGCCAAACGCCGCTACAGGCGAAAAGAGTGTTTGGGGGTCAGTATGGCCACCTGGTGGGTAGCCAACTTCAACTGCTGATATCTCTGTCAATTTTAGTAGTACAGCTTTCATTCTTATACTGAATTAAACTGCATAACCAGTAGATTGCAGTGATAATTATATATATATCCCAAAATTGATCATTTTCAACTTATGGTCCCTTTTGTCAGAACAGGTCACCAGTGTGTCATATGGTGTATACAAAATATATGCAAAACGCCTGTGCTAAATAACATCATTATGATGAAAACATGCTTGTCACCTTCGACACTATTGAGCAAAATACATGGCACAGCAGGCCTTCACGTCCATCGGAAATCGGTCACAGACTGACTCGTTCTTGAAATGTCCAATTACTTTCTAGTTTCTTACCAAGATCTGTCCTATCATTTCTATGCTTCAGGGAACAGAAGTCGGGACAAATGTCATATACTTTTATGGTCAGCCAGGACATTTTGTCCTATCACAGTTCCCACGGACATGAAGCTCTTCGCTACAGCATAAGCTGTTTTAAACTGCGAGTTTGACATGGTATTTTCAATGGGCTTACACAAAAGAGAAGACTAAGTTGCCAAGCAAATGTTTGAGAAAATTAAAAAAAAAAACCAAAAAAAAAAAAAAAACCCAAAAAACCCAAACAAAACCACCACCACCACAAAAAAAAAAAAAAAAAAAAAATGGTGGTAGGTCAAATTTTGGGGGTTTCAGATTGTTTCATTTTCGGGTCCTTAATTAAACAACTAATACAGCTTCTTTGCAGGTTTCAAGGCTGAATGTAGCTTAAACCATGTTAACAATGAGCATATAATACAACTATGCCATATGGCATGACTCCCACATCCCACTTTAGCAGCCCTTCTCTCGACATGGACGTCAAGAGGCAAGTTTTCAACAAACATCTCTCAGGACTACAGCAAGCTACACGAATAAATTGTATACCAAAAGAAAGCCTATTTTCTGCATTTTTCAATGATACCAATCACTCCTTATGATCAAAATCACCCTTTGTCCCCCCTTTTGTGTGAGCCCACCAAGTCTAGTCCGACCTCAAAGATGCAGAATGGTCTCACTTGCTGGTAAAAACACTGAAACTGTTACCTCTATGTGCAGTATAAGTAATAAGCATATAAATATTATCTGTGCAATCGGCATAAAAGCACCCCCCCAAAAAAAAAAAGTGACTGGTGTAAAAGTGGTAACAATCAATAATGAAAACAGTAAATTAGTGAAAAAAAAGACAAAATGACAAATGCCATGAGTAAATACAAATATCACACTAGAGATCTTACACATTACCAGGGTGACACGTCATTTCAGCGCCAACAATTTAGCGCCACCATTTCAGCGCCGCGTCTTATCAGCGCCGTACAATTCAACGCCGTACATTTCAGCGCCATACATTTCAGCCCGGGGGTGTGTGTGTGTGTGAGGGGGGGTGGGTGGGGGGGGGGGGGGGGGGCATTTGTTTTACGTGGTTTAAGTGATGTGAGTGATCATTCTACCGCGCGTAGCACTACCAAGTGTAACAGCTAGTTTATGTGTTTAGCTAGTTCTCTCTCTCTCTAATCGTTTGGCGCTGAAATGTACGGCGCTGAAAACTCGTCGTGCTGAATTGGTGGCGCTGAATTGGTGGCGCTGAAGTGTCATGGAACCCATTACCAGGGCTGAAAATCATATTCATGCAGGGTATCAGACACAGGCACTCATTTTTTAAATGTCCGATTACTTTCTTGAAACAACATCAAAGGTAATCATGGACAATTGATCTGTACTCTTAAAAACCTTCGTAAGAAAGCAAGAAACACTGACATCAGTGAATGATGATTCAGGACAAACGTCCTTTTCCGGCCATCCAGGACATTTGTCATATTACAGTTTTCATGGATATGATTATGAAACCCCGAGGTACCATCACAGACATTCAGTTATGATGAGGTAAAATGCATACCCATGTAATGATGTTACATACCGAAAAAGCAAGAGCAGTCGTTGACTGGACATGGGAGATATAACTTTCTTTGTACGTGTTGAAAGATTTATTTATTTTATTTACTGGTTTTCTTGGTGGGATGTCTTCCCTTAAAATGCAGTTTATAGTCAGTACTGCCAGGAAATTCACATGATGTAATTGACATGAACTTCTCATTTCCTTATGATGCAGTCAGACGTGAGAGCGTACTTCCGTTTTATCGCCCTTGGTTACCAATCCAAAGCACGTCCGTACATTTTAAAGCACATATATTATGTTATTTACTTATCTCTTTGTTACTTTAGGGATTTAACACCCCCCCCCCCCCCCCCCAAAAAAAAAAAAAAAATTTCCATTTGGAGAGTGCTTAAAAAAATGGATTTCAGTCTACGGACGGATGAGTTTCACCCATGCAGTCTGAAATGTTTATTCCAAAAGATCTTAACCTGAACTCAAAAGTGGTTAATATTTAGAAAATGCCAAAGAATACCTGGCCTTCCCTCGTGAGCATACCAATATACACAATATCATCGTTGTGGTAAAATGTTCGCATGACTTACTTTTAAGAATAGCTTAATTAGCATTTCTTCAGTGAAAATGGTCATATTACAGTATCATGTTATATTCCAGGTTATCTTCGTTTTTATGGCGCGTAGGATGTCTTGGCAGGACTGTCTAGCCCGATGTACACAGGATTCTTGGCGGAGGAGATGACACGGACGCCCATGTAGGAAATGAACCCCTCAGGTGTGAACTGCAGGCCTTGGGAGCTGACGATACTCTCATACGCCTCTGCTTCCTTCTCGTACTGGGCTCGGATGGCATCAGCTTCAGAATTGGCTCTGTGGTTGAACAAACAAAAAAAGAATTAACAATAAAAAAGAAAAAAGAAAAAACCCAAAAAACAAAAAAAAGAGCCAAAATAAACACCAGTCCTGTATTCTTTTTTAATTTTTTTTTTTTAAAAATTAGAAAACATAAACAAAAAAAACAAAAACCAAAAAAAACACCAAAAACAGATTTGGCTGTTAATACTATCAGAGTCCAAAACAAATGTGAGTTTATACCATGTACCAAGACCAGATTCTGGTGACAATTCACATCAAATGACCTGGATTGTTAGTGCAAGAAGTGATGTCTTTCATTACGCAGTTTCAGTGATGTGAAAGACATACTACACAACCAATAACACACTGTGATTAAGCAGTTACACTGGATGTAAGTTGGAACAGCCCTCGCAGCTGTAGAAAATGGGAGGAAGTTGTAACACTAACACAGACCGCACAGTGCTGCTGGAAGGGGTGAGTGGGTGATTGGGGGTTTAACGTCCTTTTCCACCACACACGGGTGATATCAAAGACGGGGCAACGATGAAAAAGCCAGCAAAAATATTTGGCCCCAGCCGGGATTCGAACTCATGACCCGAGCACTGGAAGTCCAAAGCTCTACCATTCGGCCACCCCAGCTCCCCCAGTGCTGCTGGAAGTGTCAACTCCAGACAGATAAACTTCGGACTGTATAATGATTAACGAGAACAGATACTGAAGAAAGGAGACCTACTTGTTCTGGAGGATCCTGGCATCAGATTCAGCTTTGTTGATGATGATCCGAGCCTCGGACTCCGCCTCACGCTTTGTTGTGTTTGCTTCAGTCAGGAGTCGAGGGCGCTCTTGTTTTGCAACCTGAATCAGCAAAACAACTGTTGTGTCAGAAGCAGGGGGTGGGTGGGTGTTTGGGAGTTTAACGTCTTTTCCACCACATAAGGGTGATATCAAAGACGGGGCAACGAGAAAAAAGGCCAGCACAAATATTTGGCCCCAGCCGGCAGGATTCGAACTCAAGACCCGAGCATTGAGAGTCCAACGCTCTACCATTCGGCCACCCCGGCTCCCCTGTGTCAGAAACGTAAAACAACCTGACAAAACAAAGACATCCGATCAAAAGCAGTTCACAGTCCGTTCACACAGCCTGTAAAACAGGGCTCCCCATCACGCGCAGAGTGCGCGTCGTTCATGCACTAGAACACTGTTTCACTCTCTAGAATCGTGTTTTGTGCGTGGGCTTCACCCTCTAAAATTACAACCTGGAGGTGGGTTCACTCTCTAAGATTCCGTTGAGCGCGTGTGTGTCTGGCTGTTACTGGCTGACGGCAAGACCCAAGGCGAGGTACTCGGAAAAAACAAAAGTGAGCTGCCCCCTAAAAAGGTGTAATTCGACTTCAGACGTAGACCGATTTATTTTTGAAATGTCCGACTGCTTTCCACAAGGCCACAGTGGACTATATTCAGGACAATGTATGGTCAGCCAGGATATTTGTCCTACTGTAATCCACACAGCCCTGCACTAGATTAAAAGTAGCACACGTAAGAGGTTCATCCCCTGAGACACACATTAAGTCAGAGACAGCCTCGTGATGCATGACAAATCCACCAACCTGGATGTCCTCCTTAGCTCTTTCCTTGCTGCGGATGGCCGCCTCATACTCCGGGGGTCTCTGAATGTTGTTCACCTGCAACAGAAAAGGGTTTAAAATGCTCCATGATCCCAAACAAGGAAAAATGTGTAGCATTCAGTGACAAAGTGAAAAAGCAGACACGTTATGCTAGGGGTGTCGGCGGGCATGCTACCAGGGATTTAAAAATAACAAACTAAAAAACAAAAAAACCCCAAAAAAACACAGACTAAAATCTGTGCAGTTTTGTGCATTTTGGCATGATTTGAAGACCTTTTAACACTTTTTAAGGAAATCTTTTTAGAATCAGACTAAAATCCATGCAAATTGATGCATTTTGGTATGATTTAAAGGGCTTCAGAGGAGGAAACACACTTTTTTGAGGAAGGAAAGTTTTTAGCCAATGGTGGAAATCCGCCAAAAAGTGGAACCATTTTAAGCCCTGAACAGAATGATCTCAGTGTACCATACTGCCGAAAAAATATGTAACATCTATTTGTTTGCTGCTGGTAATAATTTTAAACAGTTGGGCCTTTGTTACAACTGTGCCTGCTGTGTGAAGCCAGTGTTCTCAAGGATGCTGCCGTTCTTTCACTTTTATTCATCAACATCGGCTCAACAGCTGATGGTACACTGTCGAATATCATGCGTCGATGTGCCTATCCATATAAAGGGAGAATGAGTGAACACCCACCTGGCAAATAAATGTAAACATGCCAATACGCAAGACACAGTGATGTCAGTGAATTATGCCAAAGTATTATTTTGGCTTTGTTACATTTTTAATAATAATAATAATAATAATCAGTATTGTATAGGCGCTTTACCCAATTTCATGAATCGGCTCAAAGCGCCGCGAACTGAACCCAACACGCACGCTCACGTGAATCACACGCATTCTCTCACACACTTGACATAAACACATTACAATCACGTGGTGCGAAGGGTCAGCTCAGCTATTTAAATTTCGGGATTAGCATTGCATTTATTTTTCAAATTTGGTGGGCTGAACATTTCCAAAGCAGAGGGGGAGGAAGCCGGAGTACCCGGAGAAAACCCCCGACGATCGGCCCGAATGAACGGTGCCACATACGAGAAGGAAAAATTCTTTGCCCCGAGTGGGACTCGAACCCCTGACCTCTCGCATTGGTGACAGGTCTCTTAACCACTAGACCACCGACCGCCCCATTTTTAGATGAGAAGGACTTCAAAAAGCGTCATTCTGCATTCTCTTTGCTCTAGAGGCTGTTTTGTTTGTTAGTAAAGCGTACCTGAAGGTCAGTGATATGAGCAAAAAGCTTTAGGAAGCGATTCTTCAGCACAGTCTGCAATGTTGACTGGAAATTTCCTCGTTCTGCTTGGAACTGAGATGTGTTGAAATAACTGCAAGCTTCATGAAGCGCAGTGCGTCCTGTGAACAAAAACATGACTGATAGGAGAAAAACGTGACAAAACATTGTGATGAAGTACTGAGGTGTACCACTACTGCATGGCCCTTTGCACAGAAATGCATAAATGTCAGAGATCTATACACCAGGGATGGATTTACTCAAATATGCCAATGAGACATTGTCTCCTTGACCAGTCATTTTTATGAGACATTTTCATTTTCTATGAGACAATCAAGTTCACCCGCATCACTCTGTCACATGTCTGTGCCGAGAGCCTGTTCCTAAGTGCAGTGACGTTCAGGTTCTGAACGGAAAAGGACCTCTTGATCGCAGAACTGAGAAAACTGATAACGCGCCAATATTTTTTTGCAACTCTTTCGAGCGAGAGTTCCTGGCAGCGCGCGCGGCGAGCGGGATAAGTAAGCCTCATCACTAAAATTAGATTAGTGTAGACTCTATGACTGACACAGACAGTGCATCTCTGCTACGCGTTGTCAAGTGCGCTTGTGATGTCATGTTCGTGCGACATATGACGCATTTTGCGAAATTTCTATGCGACATTTTATCAAAATATGAGACACAGTCAAACAGCGCGCGAGAAAATCGATCCCTGATACACAGACTGCACACACATTTTGTGGAAAAAAAAAACACACACACACAAAAAAACAAAAACAACAACAAAAATACACACGCGCATGCTGGCAAAATAACCATCCTGCATTTATCAGTTTCAACTCATTGCGGCAGGTATATGAGGTAACTAAGAACAGTGGGCAGGGCCGGATCCAGGGGGGGGTTCCACAGGTTCTGGAACCCCCCCCCCCCCTGCAAATGACATGTACCTGTAGATGGACGTTTTTTTTTTTTTTTTTTTAAATCCATGTCAGCCGGGACCCAAATTTATTCATGGTCAAATCCGATGAGAAAAGTGGTACCCCCCCCCCGCCCTTCCGCCCTCGGAGCGCACCCATCCGATGCCGATAACAGAAAAGATTACAATCTTGTCTACAAACCTTGATAAACAGCTTAGACATAGGCTTTCAAGCTGTCCTGATGCCCCCTGCACCCCCATTGGGGGAGACCCCCAAACCCCCCCAAAAAATTTTGGAACCCCCCCCTTCTATACCCCTTGATCCGGCCCTGGTGGGTATGCTCTGAATCTATGCTACCATGCAACTACTTCTACAGACAGATCTATGTTTTCCGCATTACTTTCCTTTGTCCATAATTGTGTAAACAAACGAAGAGCCCAAGTGTGGAAGCGTTAAGGCCGTTCTTAACCGGGCAGACTTTTGGTTCGCGAACTAGGTTCGGAGAGTACGGCGAACTAGGTTCGCGCACGTTGTTTCTTAACCGACCAAATACTTGTGCGGAAACCCTGGTTCGAAAGGTTCGGCGAACTAGGTTCGAGGACTGCATAGCGTGTCATGGGAACCCTCGCGATCCTTTTGCCGATCCTGCGCTCTGATTGGTTGCTCGGGGAGAGCTGTTGTGCGCATGTACAAACTTGAGGAAAATGGCGGACGGCATTGCGGCTATCGACTCACTTCACATTTCCCTCTCTTGCGCTCTTTTCCTCTTATCTCCTCTTCCTCGGCTTCCAAGAGTTCACTCAAAACGATAACTACCGCAAATGCCTGGTCGTCTCGATCTACGAAGGCGGCCATTTTGGTTGTTTACGATTGTCTCAACTTCCGAGTCCGCCGGCTTGTTCGGGCGATGACGTATGCATATCATTAACGGTCGGTTAAGAAAGAGAACTAGTCCGGCCGAACCTCTGGAACTATGTACGTGTGTGCGCTTGCCCTGTTCGTATACAATACACAGTTCGCCGAACAAGTTCGCCAGACTGGTGGTTCGCCCGGTTAAGAACGGCCTTTATCGTTTCAAAGGACTGTATACTAGTTTTCCCATGTTTCTTTGAGGTAAGTCAGGCCAGGCTCAGGGCAAGTGAGTCTGGTATGGGTTAACTCACTTTCCATACTTTAGCTGTCGTCTTTGCAACAAGCAACCTCTGGTCTAGTTTATTAACCCTTTCGCAGCTGCTTATGCTTAGTTTATTAACCCTTTCGCAGCTGCTTATGCTTGTGGTGCTAAGTGCCTGACACTCAGCCTGCAGCAGCAGCACTGCTTCCCAAACTGGCTATCCCAGGCAGTGCAGGTTGGTTCTGAACTTAGTTGGTACTTAACTTTGAAAAGATATATATAGCTCAAACACTATTCAACCAATCTCATTCAAACTTTTTTTTTTTTTTTGGGGGGGGGGGGGGGGGGTACAAAATTGAAAATTTATGCTCATGAGGCTTCTTTGAGGTGTCTTTTCTAACCCTCTAGGCCCCACATCAGAAGATACATGTATGCATGTATTTCTCAAGTTTGGTACATGTATTTCTCAAGTTTGGTAACTTCACTGCCTCATGTTGCCGATCAGCACCTTCGATCGTCTGCTATGGGGTGCCGATCAGTGATGGCAGCTGTCTACCGACAGGGGCCGGCCAGCGACAAAAGTTGTGAAACTGAAAGGATTAAGTATCTCTGAAAAAGCATATTATAAACTAGGAAGACAATGACACCTTCTTTCATCACCTCAGAATGAGATGGAACAATCCTCTCAAGAAATGGTTTCATGTATACCTGTGAATGTCAAAACTTTCTTGTAGCCATCAAAGTCCTTGAAGTCCAGGACAATGTCCGCTAGTTTACTGAGGTTCGCCTTAAACTGGAAGGACACATCTATGTGGACTGGAACCCCGTCACTGTTGAGACACTGAAAGGAAATAAAAGGCAGCGGGTAATTGAAATAAATAAACCAGAGAGATTAAGATTCAAAGGCAGAGGAAGGACAGAATCAGGAAAGCTCAGCATGCCTTCACAATCCTACGACCTGTCTGAAGAGCCACTGCCATTTCCACCAAAACCAAGCTGCGGATATTTAACTCCAACGTGAAATCCATCCTGTTGTATGGATCTGAAACATGGAGAGTCACCCAAACCAGCTCTAACAGGATCCAGACCTTCATCAATAAGTGCCTCAGACAGATCCTTCATCTCCGGTGGTTCGACAGAGTGCCAAACCTAGACCTGTGGACGAGGACAAATCAAGAGAGTATCACAGTCCAGATCAGGAGAAGGAAGTGGCGATGGGTTGGACACACCTTGCGGAAGAGCCAGTCTAATGTCACCCGACAAGCACTTGACTGGAACCCGCAAGGAAAACGAAAAAGGGGGCACCCAAAGCAGACATGGAGGCGTAGCCTCCAGGACGAGCTGAAAGCCACCGGGCAAACCTGGGAGGCCGCAAAAACAGCAGCCAGAGACCGCAGGAAGTGGAGAATAACTGTTGAGGCCCTATGCTCCACAAGGAGTAAAGAGGAATGATGATGATGATGCAGAGGAAGGAAGCGGGAGCAGTGGTGGATAGGGAGTGGGAATGTGTGTGTATGTGTGTACCTGTGTGACACTGACAGTGCATGTGCATGCGTGTCTGTGTGACACTGACAGTGTGTGTGTACCTGCGTGTATGCATGCATACATGTGTGTGTGTGTGTGTGTGTGTGTGTGTGTGTGTGTGTGTGTGTGTGTGTGTGTGTGTGTGTGTGTATGTGAAGGGGTGGCTTGGAGACCGAGTCATGTACAGTTCAGATGTTATTCCTTCTGACACTGAATAAAGAAACAAGATTTACCTTCCTTTAGTGCTGTACCAAATGAAATACTGTTCTTTTCAAAACAAATTCATACAAGGACTCTAAAGATCGAACCTCAAGCCTTTACTTGAACACTCAAATGTTTTCCTGCTCTTCCAGGGCTTGTGGTAGATTTTTTTTCTGAGGGTCAGCATGACTTCCAGCAGAAAAATCTGAGGGTCAGCCTAACCTCCAGCTTGAAAATCAATGCATCGCGTCACTGGTGTCGGCAATGAACTTCTTCAAAAACATATTTATAAGTGATAATCTAGAGTTGCAGTGGAAAAAAATTAATCCCAAATATTGTTTTGGGTGAACATTATGAGTCTGTCTACCTGTTGACAATGAAAAGCAAAACTATTATTTTTCTGATACCAATACACTGTGTGTGTGTGTGTGTGTGTGTGTGTGTGTGTGTGTGTGTGTGTGTGTGTGTGTGTGTGTGTGAGAGAGAGAGAGAGAGAGAGAGAGAGAGAGAGTGTCTGTTGAAAAAGAAAGTAGTATTTCAATTCTGCTTGTTAAGGTGAATTCTTTCTTAGTTCTGACTGATAATGATTTTACACCTTTCCTGGAAAGACATCTGATGTCAACTCAGTAGCACTGTCATCTTACTTACTTACTTAGGCCCTTGGCTCCACGTGGAGCATAGGCCATCGACAACCCTTCGCCATCGCACTCTGTTCTGGGCTAGTCTTGCCACTCCAGTCCAGTTGGTACCCTGCTTACATAGCTCTGCCTCAGTGTCCCGCCTCCAGCTGTTGCGAGGCCGGCCTCTCTTCCTTTTCCCCTGCGGGTTCCATGTCAGGGCTTGGCGTGTGGTGCTGGATGCTGGCTTCCTGAGGGTGTGTCCAATCCAGCCCCACTTCCTCCGCAGGATCTGCTTGGCCACTGGTTCCTGCCCCGCTCGCTCCCACAGCTCTTCATTCCGGATCTTCTCTGGCCATCGGATGTTGAAGATGCGCCTCAGACAGGTGTTGAGAAATGTCTGGATCTTCTGCTGCATGGTCTTCGTTGTCCTCCATGTTTCGCATCCGTAGAGCAGAACCGACTTCACGTTGGAGTTGAAGATGCGAAGTTTGGTTCTTATGCTGACAACTTTGGATGCCCAGACGTTCTTCAGCATGACCATCGCTGCCCTTGCCTTGCCGATTCTGGCTGTGACGTCTCGGTCTGTGCCTCCCTGTCCATCAACCACACTTCCCAGGTAGACAAAGGACTCTACCTCCCTGATGGGCTCTCCACCGACTGTGACTGGTGTGTTGGCAGTGGTGTTGATCTTCATCAGCTCGGTTTTCTTCCTGTTGATCTTGAGCCCTGTTCCGGCTGATGTGGCTTCCAGGCACGTAGTCTTGTCCTGCATCTGGCTGTGGCTGTGAGACAGGAGCGCTAGGTCGTCCGCGAAGTCGAGGTCATCCAGCTGCGTCCAGAGTGTCCACTGTATCCCGTTTTTCCTGCCTGCTGTAGTGGTCTTCATGATCCAGTCGATGACCAGGAGGAAGAGGAACGGGGACAACAGGCATCCCTGGCGGACTCCGGTCTTCACCTCGAAGCTTTCTGACAACTGGCCAGCATGGGCAATCCTGCAGCTCATGTCTTGGTAGGTGCACTGGATCAAGGAGATGATCTTCCCGGGAACTCCATAGTGCCTTAGCAGCTTCCACAGTGCCTCTCTGTCTACACTGTCGAAAGCCTTCTCATAGTCTATGAAGTTGATGTAGAGAGGGGAGTTCCACTCCAGTGACTGCTCCACAATGATGCGTAGGCTGGCAATCTGGTCAGCGCAGGACCTGTTCCTGCGAAAGCCCGCCTGCTGGTCTCGGAGCATGGGGTCGACTGCCTCTCTCATCCTCTCCAGTAGAATTCTGTTGAGAACCTTGCCTGGCACTGACAGGAGCATGATCCCTCGGTAGTTGCTGCAGTCCCTGAGGTCCCCTTTCTTTGGCAGCTTGATGACGATCCCTTCTTTCCACTGGGCTGGCACCTCTTCCTTCTCCCAGATCTTGCTGAAAAGGCTGTGCAGCATGTTGACGGCTGTCTCTGTGTCTGCTTTGATGGCTTCTGCTGGTATCTCGTCCGGCCCTGCAGCTTTCCCATTTCTCAGTGTCATGATGGCTTTCCTGATCTCCGCCTTAGAGGGCTTGTCACAGTTGATGGGTAGTTCTGTCTCTGCTGGTGGGATGTCTGGTGGTGTTTCAGGGATGGGGCGATTCAACAGCTCCCTGAAGTGTTCTGCCCATCGCTTCAGCTGTTCCTCAGTTGTTGTCAGTGGGTGCCCGTTCTTGTCCTTCACTGGTTTGTCTGTCTGCTGGAATTTGCCCGCGAGCTTCTTGGTCACCTGGTACAGGTCTTTTAGATTCCCTTGTCGGGCTGCTTCCTCTGCTTGACTGGCCAGGTTGTCGATGTAGTCCCTCTTGTCCTTCCTGGTGCTCCTCTTCACTTCTCTGTCAGCTGCTGTGTATTCTTCCTGTGCCTTTGCCTTAGCTCTTTTTGTTCGGCTCGTGTTCAGTGCAGTTTTCTTCTCTTTCCTAACTTCCAGCTTCTGGATGGTATCAGCAGAGATCCATTCCTTATGTTGGGTCTTTCTCTTGCCAAGGACCTCTTCGCATGTGTCGTGCCAAAGTTTCTTGCTGTGTTCCCAGTGTGTCTCGATGTCCATTTCACTGTCTTCTATCAGGTCTTGCAGTGGCTGGAACCTGTTGGAAAGGCTGATCCGGAATGCTGCTTGTGTGTCTGTGTTCCTGAGTAGTCCAACGTTGTACCTGGTCCGTGTGTTGTTGGCGTTGGTGTGCCTCTTAAGCCGAAGTCTCAATGTTGTTGCAAGAAGGTGGTGGTCTGATGATACATCGGCACCCCTCATCACGCGCACATCCCGCCACGATCTCCTGAACTTCTGGCTGATGCAGATGTGATCAATCTGGTTCTCCGTGACATGGTCCGGTGATCTCCATGTGGCCTTGTGGATGCGCTTGTGTGGGAAGATGCTGCCTCCTATCACTAGCTGGTTCAGGGCACAAAAGTTTGCAAAGCGCTCGCCATTTTCGTTCATCTGTCCCAGTCCGTGTGTTCCCATGGTGTCCTCGTAGCCTGTGTTGTCTGATCCAATCTTGGCGTTGAAGTCTCCCATCAGTATGGTCATGTCCTTGGCTCCTCCTCTATCTATCACTGTCTGCAGTTGTTGGTAGAAGTCATCTTTTTTCTCCTCTTCCGCATCATTGGTGGGAGCATAGCACTGGATGATGTTCAGCTTGATGTCTTTTTTCTTGGTGATGAATTTGGCTGTGATGATGCGGGAGTTGACAGGTTCCCAGCCGATGAGTGCCCGCTGTGCCTCCGGTGCCAGCATCAGGGCCACGCCCTCAGTGTGGGGGGCTCCATCCTCTGTGTGTCCAGAGTACAGCAATTGCTCTCCCGATGAAAATCTCAGCTGTCCTGTCTGTAGCCACCTTGTCTCACTCAGTCCCAGTACTCCTATCTTGTAGTTCTTCATCTCTCTTGCTACTTGTATGGTCCTTCCTACTTCATACATTGTCCTGATGTTCCATGTGGCTACTCTCGTTGTTGTCCTGGGTGTTAGAAGGGGGGTCGGCCTTGCAGCTTCCTTTCGGCTTTCACTGCAATGCGTCATAGGTCTCCGGGATGGAGACCCTTCCTCGCCCAGGTGAGTGTCTCGGTTTGTTGCTGTCGATGCTTTTGTAACTTAATGTTTTTACAGGTAGGGCTGTTAACCCTACGCAAACCCGTTTAGCCTCTTGGAGAGGTGGTCCACATTCGTCTGACCTCTACCCTTCAACCTGTCCAGCTTGGGTGACCCTGCCAGGAGCATGTGCTCCTGCTGGCATAGTTCTCTGGGTCATTGAGGTACACAAGCCACTACCCCACGACAAGGGGTGGACCATGTAGGGAGCACTGTCATGACGCACAGCTTTCACAGTTTTTTTCGCCGGCCCTTGTCTGTCGTCGCCGCTTCAGTGCATATTTCACAAATCATTTTTTGTGAGGGTAGGAAACGTAGCCACGAAAACTCGTTTAACCATTCATAGTTGAGGGAACGAGCTACTTTCGGTTTTGTTGTAGGTGACGGTCCTGTCTCGGACGACGGGCTTGGTCTCTTCCCGCACGTAGAACTGGTGGCGGTGTTGGTCCATCACTATTCCTAATAATGCTAGGCTGCTCAGTCCTCGATAATTTCATCATCTGCACTGGCACGATTGCGTGTAACTGTCCGTTTGATCCAACGTAAAAGCGACATTGCGTGGTGGACTTTTGGTAGAGCCACAAAATCGGTGGGCATCATTTCCCTTGGAAAGGGGAGCTACTCTTAACAGACGTCGTACATTTCAGAGCGTCTGTGGCGACTGCTCTGATGATCGATTGCAGAAGATTGAAACTAAAACTGTGAAAGCTGTGCGTCATGCTATCAAATTTAATTATCACGCGACGCACTCCTGCTCCAAAATTTTAAAATCTGTGCGTCAGTAAAACCTCCAGCGATTTTTTCTCTGCGTCATTTCGTGATTTCTGTGCGTCAATACGCACAGTTTGTGCGTTAACACGAGCCCTGTCTTCTTTTAATACACATTAACTGTAAAATCATCATTACAGACAATATCAGCTTCTACACAGTAACACTACAGTCTCCTGTTCTGTTGAGCAGCTGAAACAAACTCATAAGGCAACATCAACTTATCATGTAAAGACTAGTGCCAGTAGTGAAAAAGACAACTTCCTGAACTGGACAAAATGTTGATGGCTCATTTGGCAGAGCATCCTACCGTAACTTGAAGGAAAATAATCTTTGTCTTTGTGTTCCAGTTTTTACCTTCAGTCTGTTGTAGTTGAGGGTTGTGTAGACATTGGGGAAAACGATAAACTTGTAGCCAGGAGGGCCTGTGTGTAAGCCCTCTGTGAAGACTTCAGTGTCCAAGTCTTTCTGGATTGTGTCATACTGCAAACCAACTAGAACACAAAAACACCAACACATTAAAATCATACTACACAAATCCACAAACATCAACTAAAAAAAACAGCACCAATAACGAAAACACAACCCCAAAACCAACACACACACACTGACCTCTTCAACATGATTCATCACAAATCTTCAAATTCAGGTTCACAAATAAATATTTTACTTGTGGAAAAACACTACATGTACTTTGACAGTAAAGTCTTAGTACAATACTGACCAGTGGAAGAAATGTATAACCATACTTAAAAAGTAACCACTTCACTGAAAATTTATTTGAACTCAAACAACGAACACCACCAACCCCTGCAACAAATCATCTAAACCAATCGGATAATAAAACTAATTTTATTAATATTACCTTCATCAGAGGCCAGCTTCTTGAGTGAGGTAGCCAGCAAAACGATGGTCATGATCATCAATACTACAATAAAGGCAAGAATGCCTACGCAGATTCGTCCACTGTTTCCTGCACCCATGGCTCCTGGTCTTCGGATCCTCTAACGTTCCTGTAAATTATATGGGGTAATATGTTCAATGGGAAGGTGATAAGCAGTATGTACCAGTCTTTGCAGCAGAAAATAAGTGATGACAGGGTGCTGAAACTGTCCAATTTAACATGAACAATTTAACAAGAGAACCTAGTAATTGTTAAAAATTTAAGTAATTATAATTTATATGGCAATTCTAAAATACCTGCTTGAAATGCTGATCAGTTACATGTATGCTTTTCTCTGCAGCCAGATTTGCCTTTACCAAAAATAATGCTGCTGTTTAAACACTGTATGCCTCTCCCTGTAAGCATTTTTTTGAAGGACACTGTACAGTGTAAATTTCAACACATGCAGTAGAAATTGCGTAACTGATGTGAAGCTGCTTTTTGCTTTTACCGAAATTGCCTGACAATTATTTTCATGTATACACTGCCAATGATTAAACACTGTACAAATGGACTCTTCCGACATATTTTCAAACGCACTCTTCCTAAAAATGTATGTCTATGATAAAGTTTATTAAGGTGGGTTGGGGGAACTTCGGCACTGCGTGCATGCGTCCACTAGCGTGTTGACTTAACATGCTGCCCGCCTTTTCGTGTTCACGTGAGAGAAACATGCTTAATGCCAACGGATACTTTAACCAATCGCAGACCTGCTTTCAATGAAACTGCGACTTTAACCTCATAAATGTGCATTGAAAATCGTTCTGAGAACAAGTGAGTGTGTTTGGGGGAACTTCGACACCTTCGGGGGAACTTCGTCACCCCCTTCGGGGGAACTTCGGCACCACCTGGGGAACTTCGTCACTAGGCTTGAGAGTATTTGTTTTCATGGTTTCAGTGCCTTAAATGTGATGTGCTACAAACTGTAGGTCAGATTTCTTCTTTATTTTTATCTAACATGTGTGATTAAACAACTCTCTCTCTCTCTGAATGAAGAAGACTGTTTCAGGCAAAACTGAGCTTAAAACAACAGGTTATTTTTGTGTGTATTCATTAAGATTAAGCTAAGCAAATCAACCAGTCTGGGAATGTGAGTGTGTCTATGGTAGAACCATCCTGGAAGGCTATTTTAGTGTTAGAATATTTCAACTTCTTAGCTTACTCTTAAAACGAATTTCCCCTGTTGATCACTTTGATGGTGACGGATTTCCCCCATGTACATTTTTGGTCGGGGGAACTTCGTCACCCTCAGTAATTTCGTGTTTATGCAGTGTTTTGATGTGTGCCATCGCTAAAGAAACATTTAAACTTTAAAATAAAGCCATGTTTATGTTTAAGACCCTTAATATATTTGATTTCATTCAAAAACATAAAAATAAGACTATACAAAGATAGTTGGGACTTTACCGGCAAAAGACACGTGAAGTTGGGACTTTACCGGCAAAAGACATGTGAAGTTATGAAGCAGACGAGAAAAGCAGTCAAGTCAGAATGCGATCATTTGACGCGTCTGGCTGTACCAAGTATTTTCACTGGTCGTTCCATCTATCATTTGGAATCTTGTAGTTACTTGGGAGAGCCTATTTGGAGGGATGAAAGAAGTGCATTGAATTATAGAAGAAACTTGGGGTGACGAATTTCCCCCGAACCGCAAGGGTGCCGAAGTTCCCCCAACCCACCTTAATACTGCCCTCGGGGAATACTTACTCTAATTTAGTCTAAATGGAGCCATTTACTGATTTAGAGGAGGAACTATTTCTGGATGTGGTTGAATTATGGTTGGCCAAGAAGCCATTATAACTAAGACATGTATATCATGCAATAGACAGAAAGTACAGTTTTGCACAAAATTTATCTCAAGAGGCGTGATAAGATCACCTGCATGCTAAAACGATAAAATTATGTGGCTATGGTTGGCTGGCGATGAGGTGGTTGGGTGCCATCAATGTTTGAGCAGGCGCAGGATCACTGCACAAACATTCAGTCGATCTGCAATCAAGTTCCTAGAGTGCACACGTCAAAGATACCTTAATTACTACTGGATTATAGCAATCAAGACCACCACATAAACAATTTACCAAGAATGTGAAGACGTTCACAGCAATGCAATTATTCCGCTCCGCTTCGCTAGCGACATTGAAGCAGTTGCGAAATAACTGCAATTTCATTGGCTACCCAGAGATTACTGGAACCAATCGCAGTATTACAGTAGAACTGGTAGAGAAACCAGTTTCAGATCGTACAAGGGCAGTAATCCGTCCTTTCGCGTTGTCGATTTCCTCCCCGAAACTGAGGACAGTAGACGATCATGATCGTAGTTGTGGCTGATCTGCCCAGACAGTTTGTATAAACGGTATCGAACATAATTATATATATATATATATATAGCCAAACTGGTAAGAAGAGTAAGAAGAGTAAGGGAGCCTTCGGCCCGGTGTCATGAATTATGCTTTACAGTGAAGAAGGTGTCAAGAACAGCTAGGCCATTCATTCTACGTTTACGCGAGACAGCGAAAAGGCCATTTTTACCCTGCGAGTGTCTCTGCACAGAGTTATTTCCCTGTATTCACTACTAGCAAGGCGACATTCCTGTTTCACTGATCGAGGGGCCGCGCTTCTCTAGCCCCTGCGACGACGCCTAACTGAATCGGGCTAACCAAGGCCGGTCGGCTGAGCTTAGTAATTAGAGCTGCGTACCGCAGGCGACGGCCGTACTGGTATTACCGCGATATTTTTTGCCCGTACAATTTTCAAGTTCAACGGTATACCGCCGTCCCCGCCGATCCCACCTAATCTGAGGACTGTCAGACCACTGACTTGCACTTGGAAAAACGCACATAGAGACGGACATAGAAGATGAAAATGCAGAGTAGAAATAAGACATAAGACAACAAACACTCGCTCATCATTGGATAACAACGAAAAGGAAAGAAAAGGAAATAAGAATAAACCCATTCACTCCTGAAGACGCCCGCTGACAATGTTTTTAGCATGGTCAGCAAACATCTTCAAAAGTGAATAGGTTACAGAGATTGAAATACTTTTCAGAGTTAAAATAAACTTACAAACGAAGAAGAAAAACAATCAGAAAAGAAAGATATACTCTTTCTGGGAGAAACAAAAATAAATCTTTCGATTTTAACCGCTTGCTACTATCTGCTACACGAAGTTTCAGTTCGCGGTATACCGGCCGCGTCTTCCCGGGCCGTATACCGTACCGCGGGGCTTCCGAATCGATATAATAGTACACGGTAATACCGCGCAGCTTTATTAGTAATACCGAGAAGGGAAAAAAATCAAAATACTCGGTGACAAGGAAAGTGGACAGTTGCGAACAACTTTGTTCACAGACGGTGTGCACCGGCAGAAGCGGTCAGTGACTGAACTTGAAACTATTGTCGCACACACCAGCACTGTGTACATCAGTTTTCAGCCTGTTTAGAGATTACTGCCTCCATGAGTTGTCTCACTTGCCGCAACAAGCACGCATTTTTCATGGCAGACGGAGCACAACATAATGACTTGAAGCTGGCACTGACGAAAAATGCATGCGTGCTGCGGGTCTGTGCCGGCCATTCCCGTTCCGGGGGCCGGCTAAAGGCCATGTCACACGAGAGGGCAAAAACACTTGAAAACATTGTTTTCAGATGTTTCGCTGCGAAACAACGTGTCAGTTTTGTCGTGTGACATACTTCACAACAATGTTTTCAAAACATGTTTCGATCGTGTTTTCAGTTTTAGAGCCTGCCCTAAAATCCGAAAACATGTTTTGTGTTTCAACCAGTGAAAGCCGCCGTGCGGAGTGTCAAGTGACACCTTCCCGTATGAAGGAAAAGAGACATCGACTTTACCCAGAAACCCCATTCAGAGGTATTTCATACGCATTGAAGTTCTACATACAAGAAAATGGTGTCTAGTAAGGTAGGAAAGTCTTTACCGTAGCGGGACGCGTTTCGCCGGAATTTCACCGGCTCATCAGTCAAGACAGAGCGGGAAGAATAGGTACTGAAATATATTTCGGAAATACCGTGACTGAATGCTAACATGGAGGATGAGTGAAAGTGAGAATAAGCAAATATGTTTAGGGAAATACCTCACCTAGCCTAGTGTTGTTGCTTCAAAATGGCTGTGTTTGGCGGGCGTGTATACGTCAGATTTTCAGTGACGTGAGTTCGAAAGAAAATGACGTCACAAAAGATCACTGTTCGATTTTCTGCGTGTTTCGATGTTGTTTCGCAAAACATGTTTTCAAGTGTGTCATGTATTGTTTCGGAAAGCATGTTTCGGGCGTGTTGCCTTTCAAAACATGTTTTATAAAACGGTATCGAAAACATGTTTTCAGTGTGACATCGCCTTAACCCTACTCTTGGTCCCCTCGACGTTTGTGGGTGCAGCTGCCGGTATTCTTGACTCCTTCTTCACTGTGATTATTATAATTCACATACTTCAGGACACCGTAGGGTCCCTAAATAGTCTTCTTACCAGTTTGGCCAACCATATGTGCACGATACCGTTTATACTTCCGGCCAAGTTTATCGGCTGATGCAAACCGTCTGCGCAGATCAGCCCCATCGGTTGAATACGGGTCAAGAAGAAGTGGGCGTGGCCCGGGAGAGGAGGGGGTGAAGAAAGCACAATTGTTTATTTAAGTTGGCTAGTTCACTGAACTTTACTACAAATGCCGTATTAACATTTTCATGAGTGCGGCCCCGACCCGGTGCGCGGCAGCCTGCCATCGGTTGACTGAAGCCACTGCACTGACGAGGCGGGGTCAACTGACTGAAAAAAAAAGGGGGGGGGGGGGGAGGGAACGAAGAAAGCACAATTGTGTGTCTAGGTTGGCTAGTTCACAGAACTTTACTACAAATGAAGCATTAACATTTCAGTCGTAAGTGCGGCCCCGACCCGGTGCGCGGCAGTCAGTGACGGACTCACTGAGTTAGTGAGTTGCACACCATCGCATACCACACACACACACACACACACACACACACACACACATACACACACACCGGCCGCACACACCCTGGCACTGACACACACTGACTCAGTGACACTGGCCGTCACAGGCGCAGGAAACTTGACAAGCATATCACTGCATCATTAACAATCAGACGAAGTTGAGATACAACTGAACTGATAGCATACAGTCAGTACAGCTGTATTCAGTTTCGCCATGAACTTGACCTCACTGGTGACGGACGTGCCTGCACAGCATCACCAAAACGGGCATACAAAGACTCAGTCTAGACCTAACTGAAATCGTTTCTTTCAGTCACACAAACTACTAGCTAGAACTAAAAAAAAAAATCATAATTATGTAAATAAAAGCGACATAAAAGGGACAGAAACGACTTAACTTTGACAAAGGACGGCACAGGCCAACGTTTCGGCTTTCGCCTTCTTCAGGACATAAACAAAAATTTTAAAAAATAAAAAAAAAACAAGGATTTGCTTTATGTCCTGAAGAAGGCGAAAGCCGAAACGTTGGCCTGTGCCGTCCTTTGTCAAAGTTAAGTCGTTTCTGTCCCTTTTATGTCGCTTTTATTTGCTTTAACTTGTAACCACTTCGCAGTCATAACCGTTTCCGTTTCTATTTTTTCTTCTTCATAATTATGATACTGACTCACTACCGGTGAGATAATGGTGTGGCGTCACGTTAACTGAAACTGCCAACTGAAACCAGTTTTCAGTCCAAAATGCTATGTATAAAACATGAACGCGCCGGCTTTGTGAGGTTAGTAGGGGGAGGGGGCGTAGCATACTCAGTGGAACACAAGCATCGGCTGCTCGGATAAGACCGCGGAAATGACGCGCGTAGTTGTGACGTTACGGAAAGACGAAGTTCTTTTATGACGTCATGATAAACCATATCGCCGTTTGATGCAATGGAAGACTTTTTCTCCTTTGATTGAGAGTACAAGCAAAATACCCGTAGAAAATGTGACAGCAGATGATAAAAGTGAGTGTCTATCTCATTCGTCGCAACATAGATGTTCATTGTGTCATGCCGACTCACTGTTCTAGCAGGAAATGGTGCGGTAAAAGTCTCCTCTGTCACATTCCTCTTCTTTCGGCGAAATCTGTGAACATAGGTTGGAGATTCCCACTTTTTGTTGGACCTGAAGTCACCCGAAGGCCTGTTTGAGGACATACGAGAAAGGCCAAACCCACGGCCTCCCGAATGATGAGGTTTCAACGAAATAGAAACGGGAGGTGTCATGCGAAAGAAGGTGTGCTTAACGCATGGATTTGCACAATGTTCGCCATCAGTAACGAGTGGAACCTGTCAGTGAGATCTGTAGCGATGTTGCTTGTGTCGTCAGTGGGTCTAGCGCTCAGTGTAGCCTCTCAGTACTGATCGTCGATTTCACCATCTGAAACAGCCACTGTGGATTGTCAAGTTGTATCTGGAGAGAAAGAGAGAGAGAGAGAGAGAGAGAGACCCAGCAAACTATGACCAGTATTCTGGAACCATGCGTTCACTTGCTCAGCGTTACGGGACTGTTTCTCTAGCATCCACCGTCACGGTGACCTTTTCATGCATGACTGATCAATAGATTGTGTAATTTATGTAACCCGTGGTCCCTTTCGGGCAGAAAATAGGATTGGCTTTACCATCGTTTGGCAATGTGTCTGTGTGTTGTGCGCGGGGGGGGGGGGGGGGGGGAGTGGGGGATAGGGGGTAGAAGAAGAGATAGGGGTCACGTTTTGTTAAAGTTAGTGTGCATAGGCGTACAGTCTGTTCAGATCATTCTAAGCACGAGTCATTTGTCTCCCCCTGTTATCTTTGCGTTCTACACACCACATGAAACCCACACTACACTCTCATGACTTTGTTTGGTCATCTTACCCGTCCGTGTGCCCCGTACCACTGAAAACCTCCACCTCACCTCAAATCCCCCCCCCCCCCCCCCCCCCCCGGACACACACACAGTCACACACACCAGCCACGTACAGCTCGAGATCACCCGTCCATTAATCTCGAGTGTGAATGCAGGTTCTGCACGAGATCATGTCACGTGTCATAGTCATGTGGTACACAGATATCATTCGAGGCTGACTACATACAGCGGTTTAAACAGGCAGTGAGTAAGTAAGCTGTTTCCCCCGTCTGCTAGGTGTTGCAGATCAGTGGAGGGGATGCCGGCACACTCGTTGGGTGCCTCTACGTCACGTTCCTCCTACATCTGCAACTCGTGCAACTCGTGCTTGCCGATATATCCGAAGAAGGTATTTTGTATTGATGTATACTGAAGTTGTGTGCATGTGTGAGTGCCGTGCGTGTCCACGTCAGTGTGTGTGTGTGTGTGTGTGTGTGTGTGTGTGTGTGTGTGTGTGTGTGTGTGTGTGTGTGTGCGTGCGCGCGCCCGCTATGAAGATTTATTGATTGATGAGTTCATTTGAGGGGGAGGTGGGGGGGGGGGGGCACAGGTTCATTCAAATAGTGAGTTTACAATAATTCGAATACTATGTATACATACAAAATACAACCAGGCTGTCAAAATCGACTGTCGAAGCCCGGGTCGTGGGTTCGAATCCCATCTGGGAGTCAAACATTTGCACTTTTTGTTGTTGCTGTATTCGTCGTCCTCGGTATCACCGTTACGTGGTGGACAAGGACATTGACCCCTAAAACAACCAACCAACCAACCAACCAACTCTGTCAAGACTGACCCAGAGGTTAAAGTGTTTAAGTTCGTAATGAGTTCTGGGGGGGGGGGGGCTGCTGTGTACAAAGCTGTAAGGCTGTTTGCCAAATGAAATTAAGTTCCTGTGGCCACTGCCACCATTGTCCTGACTTAACGGGCTTCTAATAGTGGAGAAATACGACTTTCTTTGGCCTAACGTTTCCATACCTGTACTACACGTCGATCGACCAACTCGCCAAAAATAGCCACCAATCAACACTGTCTAGGTGGCTTTCTGTCCGCAGCCAGATAGCGTTGGACTTCTAATGCTCGGGTCCTGAGTTCGTATCCCGGCTGGGGCCAAATATTTGTGCTGGCTTTTTCATCGTTGTCCCGTCTTTGATTTCACCCTTACGTGGTGGAAAAGGACGTTGAACCCCCAAACACCCACCCCACCCATCCACCCGCAGCCAGATAACGTCTGCTCAGTACTCATTACTCTTCTACGTACGTATAGACCAATATATTCCAACCCGAGTTACCACACTGGTTTCAGATGCTATATTGTGTCCCAAGTGAGTGATACTGATGCACGGATTAAGCGCATTCGATGGAAAGTTTTCCACAGCGTTGTTGTTAGCCTGACAAACGTAGTGAAAACTTTGAATTGTTGCTTGCAGCTACTGATGTTGGTTTGTAGTAGTGGTTGTTGTCCAACGAAAGAAAAATCGTGTTTCCAGAGAGCAAGTCCCTGTGGCATCAACTGGCCGGGTCCATGCAGGTGGTGCTTCCGTCCGACCGTGACAAGTTCCTCGACATCTGCTTGCGTCAACGGACTCTTTGTGACGGAGAAAAGTTCAAAGGCCCCCGTCCCACTTTCCGCTGGGAGTCGGCTGGCGTGTCTGAGTCTGCCAAGGTAAGGAAGGAGTACCGACGGTTTTGGAAAATACCATACGCGTTATCTCAGCCTCGTGCCGTGCACAGGGTTGGTCAGTTTAAGTCGATTCTCATGTTCAGCCACCTCCCCCTTTATCTGTTGGCTAGTCACGACTTCATCTCTTCCTCAGTTTGCAGACGTACTGACGCTAGTATGAACAAGATCCTGTGATTTGTTTCAAACTCTTAGGTCTACCAACTATAATGAGCAACACCCAAAGTGACCAGAAAAAAAGGCGTTTCGATCAGTCATTGCACCTGTTGAGTCAGTGAGCTCCCCCAGAGATTGTCTTGGAATTCTGTAAGCTTGTAAAGTTGCTGTCGAACCCGTGCGGCATCTGCGGCCTGGCCGAAACTTGAGTTTATCGCGGTCAGGGGTGGGTGGGTGTTTGGGAATTTAACGTCCTTTTCCACCACATAAGGGTGATATCAAAGACGAGGCAACGAGAAAAAAAAGGCCAGCACAAATATTTGGACCCAGCCGGCGGGATTCGAACTCACGACCCGAGCATTGAGAGTCCAACGCTTATCGCGGTCAGAAACCGCCATGCGCTTGGTACCTCCGTGGTTCAACACGTACATTGTGGCTCACACCTCAGCAACGACGGCGTACAGAAGGCCGTAATTTTGCGTGTTTCTATAATATTATATGTTCTCGTGCTTTTGTCATGGTGAACATCCCAGGCGGATCTGTGTGCCTGAAATTGGTATAACTCGTGAACCTTTTCACGATTTCCAGGAGCGGTTTTGGCATGCGTACGCGTGCGCCTATAACCGTGACGTCAGTCAGTGTCCTGTGGACGGGGCGTGGAGCTCGTGGAGCCCCTGGAGCGAATGCAGCGCCACCTGTGACATCAAGGGCAAGCAAACGCGCAGGCGGACCTGCACGAATCCAGTGCCCGTGCGTGGCGGCAACAAGTGTCAGGGTAGCATGCTGAGGTCCCGTCCTTGTCTGGGCTTGTGTACGGATGCTACGGAATCAGGTGAGTCATATTTTGCAGCCGGTATTATATAATTATCAAATCAGACTTGCAAGCTTGTTTGCCCGTTCGGATGTATTGTGCTTGCAAATTAAGCTAGAACGACTCAAACAAACGTGGCATTCGTAACGAGCTAGACTTCAGAGAACTTAAAATATCCACTCTCTCAGTTTCAAAAGCCATTTTCTGCAAAGTACCCCATCCAGACCGGCTGTATCCCGAAACATGAAATAATAATAATAATAATAATAATAATGAGTATTGTATAGGCGCTTTACCTAATTTCATGAATCGGTTCAAAGCGCCGCGAACTGAACCCAGCACGCACGCTAGCGTGAATCACACGCATTCTCTTACACACTGGACATAAACACATTACAATCACGTGGTGCGAAGGGTCAGCTCAGCTATTTAAATTTCGGAATTTAGAATTGCATTGAGTTTTCAAATTTGGTGGGCTGAAAATTTCCAAAGCAGAGGGGGGGGGGGGGGGGGGGTAAGCCGGAGTACCCGGAGAGAACCCCCGACGATCGGCCCGAATGAACGATGCCACATACCAGAAGGAAAAAGTCGTTGCCCCGAGTGGGACTCGAGCCCATGACTGACCTCTCGCATTGGTGACAAGTCTCTTAACCGCTAGACCTCCGACCGCCCTTCAGTCATCGCAAAACCGTAGAGACTTTACATTCGTTCTTATTAGTCAGTGTTCTAGGTTCAGTCTCCACCAATAGGCGCCATTAGCCTCCGGAAAAAAATGAAACAAAAATGACCTCTTGGTACAAAAAAGCAATACCATGGCAAAGATTTCAACATCAGGACGTACATGAACCACGGTGGTTCTTTGCTCAGATTGTGCTTTTGGCCGTTACAAGCCGTTTTGTGAGTAATCATTGAATACACTCGGATGTTTGACTTAAATCATATATGATCAGCAAGTTTAACGGAATTACCTCTGAGATGATGCTAGTCACTAATCATAGGGAACCTCCAAAAACGGACTGGAGACTTGATGCCAACCGAAGTTAAAAACGCGTGCAACCGGCCTAGAGATACATAGCCTATAGGCGAAACAACAGGAATGCGGCAATTTTCGGGTTTCCCCACTGTTTGTGATAGTGAAAGGCGTCGGCGACAACGGGCAGGAAGAAGCTAGGGCATACCTGAACCAAGTGCATACCTCCTTCCCCCAGCTTCTTCACGACTGTTTTGAGACGCACTGCACCTTCAGCACTGTGGAACGCGTGATTCGGCACAAGCACATTCGGGTGAGTATTTGCTGGCAGAACGACATAACAACAATAATGTGTACAGTTGTGCTATAGCTAATTCAACTTTCAGCCAGAGTAGGCAAGAAAACTAAACATGAACTGTATACCACCGGCTTAGCTCAGTTGGCCAGGAGGTCACCCATCCATTTTGGCCACGTTTACTAGTTTCTGCCGGATTGGGTTGACAAGGTTGCCAGTTTCATGCCAGTCACCTAGGCTAGCCGGAAAACCTGCAGCCGCCATGTTTGAATTTGGAAGATCACGTCAACGGGTTGTTGCAGTGAATTTCAGGCGAGGCAGGGAATGTATGTGGAATATCCACTAAAACACCACGTAGTCTTCTGCGGTAAACGGAGGAGCCGGGGTGGCCGAATGGTAGAGCGTTCGACTTCTCATGATCGGGTCGTGAGTTCGTATCCCGGCTGGCGCCAAATATTTGTGCTGGCCTTTTCATCGTTGCCCCCGTCTTTAATATCACCCGTATGTGGTGGAAAAGGACGTCAAACCGCCAAACACCCATCCACCCCTTCTGCGGTAAACGAGTCAACACTTACAGTTAAGCAGTGAATGGTCTTGAGAATACATTTAGAGACACCTCCCCGGTTAATTTTTATTGCATTGTTAACTCGGGCCCTTTGCATCCGAACTACTTCTAACTTTTGCTATATGTGTGTCCACTTTTGCTGTTTTTTCAGGACAAGTACTGGTCGTCTTTAGCCTGCATAAAATTTGGCGGTGCATGCCCAGGTAAGAGAGCAGTTTCTTGACAGGAAAGATGAATGTCATGTTTTCATCGGGAGATTGTTGCACACGGTGTAACTATCATTAATGTGTATCATACACGGTCTTATCACACACACACACACACACACACACACACACACACACACACACACACACACACACACACACACACACACACACACACAATCACACTGGTTGTTGCAAAGATAAACCTACACACGGAAGTCAACACCACGGACGGTTAATTTCAAGGACATTTTGCCAAGGACACCGAGGAGCATCTCTTTTTGAATTGCAGTGGACGGCACGTGGGGCACATGGGGTCCTTGGAGCACGTGTTCACTGCAGTGCGGGGCCGGGACTCGAACACGGACCCGCAGCTGCAACCAGCCGGAACCCGCATTCGGAGGGCACCCGTGCAAAGGACCGTGGCACAAACAGGACAGCTGTGTCGGCAGAGACTGTGCCCCCTCCAGTGAGTGTCGCACGCTGTCTTTGTAGAGCTGACATCACGCAGCTCTTAACCCTTTCACTGACTGCCGCCGTCGCAGCATTTCATGAATCTCCCCGGTAGCCCCACTGTCAAATTAGTCAAAAATGGCAAATCTAGACTTTCCAGTAGTTTGGGACAAAAAGCTCTCTCGATGCATTATAAGTTTTGATCCCGTTTGCAACAGGGTGACGTGAAGAGATGCTATCCCTGAGTGAACCGAAACGCGTCTGGCAGTAAAAGGGTTAAAACTACTGCCTTCTCTTGCCTCCTGCCCTTCTCGTGTTTACTTTTTGGCCTGTTTCTGATCCTCCTTGCATCTTCATCATCATCATCATCATCGCCGCTGCCATTATCATCATCATCATCATCAGCATCATCATCATCATCAGCAGCAGCAGCACTGAGCAACAACAACAGCAACATCAGCACCCCCTCCCCCGCCCCCACCCCCTGGGGGGAAAACGTTGTTTTGTAATCATCATCATCATCATCATCATCATCATCAGCAGCAGCAGCAGCAGCAGCAGCAGCACTGAGCAACAACAACAGCAACATCAACACCCCCTCCCCCGCCCCCTGGGGGGAAAACGTTGTTTTGTGTACCGGCTTTTCCTTTCTTATTAAAATTTTGTGGGAAACGTCAACGGGTCATAGTCAACGCGTTTATCTGGTGTTTGAAATGTTTAATAAAGTGTCATCACGCTTACCAAACGCATGACGGCAGTGATCATGAGATAGGTCAGTAATAAGTGCCTTGTTTTTAATTTTCAGCTACTGAAACTTTTACCGAGTGGACCCAGTGGTCTTCGTGCAGTCAGTCGTGCGGTGGTTATGGGGTTCAAACCGCCACCAGGGTGTGTCTGCGTGCGCTTGGCTGTGACCTTGAAGGAGTACTAACTCCGTACGTTAACCGGTCCCGGCCTTGCTATCTGGGCGATTGTCCAGGTACGTCATTGTTGGATCATTCAAGGGTATTTCCTTCGTAAATGTGAGGCGCGGATGGTTTGGTGTTGTGTCTCGTCCAAGGCGAGGAGGACTATTTTCAAAGAGTGGTGTGTACCGTCGACCTGATAATCATCCCATGCTCAGTTTAACGCCCAGTCAAATAAGCCGTCTCGTCGCCTCTCTCCTCCTTATGATTATTACACATACCCTCCCTCCAAAACAAAAGACCCAACAACAACCCAAACAAACAAACAAACAAACAAACAAACATAAACCCAGAAAAAACAACAACCCAAGAAACTAAAATAAGAACTACAATAAAGCAATAGCACCACAAACATGTGTCCATTCCTGGGAGAAGCTCCGCTGAACTCTGCTCGGTGAAACACTGTGAGGCATATTTCTATTCACACTTGACATGAGCGGGTTTTTCCCCTGTTACTGTCAGTGGCTGGAGGATGGTCGGAGTGGGCCGAATGGTCGGATTGCTCAGCGTTGTGCGGGACAGGCAGACAGAGTCGCATGCGTCTGTGCGATTCACCGTACCCCACGGGCGGACTGTCGTGCTTTGGGGAACCTTTGGAATTCCGACTGTGTGACGGATCCTCATGCAGTGGCCAGACGCTACCCACAGGTTAGTGTTTATCTAAATAACCTACATAACCTAACCTGAATGTTATGCAGTATGGATGATGGTTCAATGTTCGTGTAAATTTCATACATTAGTACATTATTTTTGACGCTCCATGTGGGTTACGAATGAACTTATCAAGCATTCTGTGCATGTGACCTAGTTGGCCTTGAAGTTTCCTCAGAACACCAAGACACATTCAAGTACATCCACGCACTGTCCGTCAAAATGTAAGTTTTGTTTTCCAACTTTGCACCAGAGGAGGAGACCAGTGCCGTGCAGGAAGTTTCCCCAGGAAAAGGCGAGAGCGTGGTCCTGGCTGGGAACGACGAGTACGCCGCGCAGCCCATAAACAGGGCCCTGGAGGCACTGTACACCAGCTGGAGCTCCTGGACAACGTGCTCAGTGTCGTGCGGGATGGACGGGACACGCGTCAGGACCCGAAGCTGTTCTCCTCAGACCACCCCTATGCCGCCCTGTGAAGGAGAAGTGCGGCAGATCCAGTTCTGCAACGTCTATGTATGCCCCGGTACGTGTATAACGAGCTGAGTTGTCAGTCGGTCGGTCATTGCTTGTAACGAGCCGAGTGTCTGTACGCGTCCATGGCAGGTAGTGGTTGTCGATGCAAAAGACAGACTCTATGAATGCCCATCGGTATGGTAAGGGAATTCTAAAGTATCAGCTGCACAGTGGACAATCTTGCCTCTAGTGTTGTCGTTTATATTTAACAGCTTCTGTGAGGATACGTGTATAGAGATTCTTAAAGTATTAGAAGGAAACAATGATTTCATTTTGTTAGATGGTAAACAGATGGGCTGCAAGAGGTATTTCCCTTCCACTGTCGGGAACACGCTGTATGGTAACTGTGACGACATGCCATCATGAATGGCATCTCGGTGGAATTTCACGCTTTGCCATTCACTTCGGGTGTTTCTTTTTCCAATCACCAGGATCTGCGAGTTCATGCCATGCATGCATACATACAAAACAAACTCAAGTAGAAATTATGTGCAGTGCCTGGGGGGTGGAGTGACTGGATGCCATGGACCCCATGCAGCAAAACGTGCGAGGTGGGCAAGCGATTCCGGTACCGCGCATGTAACAACCCGCTACCCAAGTTTGGAGGTTCCTGTGCCGGCGACAGCTACCGAGTAGAGACCTGCACCATGCCCTCTTGTCCCCGTAAGTAGACGGGTTTCAGCCCCTTAGATTTAGGACTGTTGAGGGGTGTTCTCTGAGCAGATTGTTATCTGACCGTCCGGTGGTGTGTCTTCTCTTGCTCGACATCACACTGAGAGGCTTGTTTTTTTCTGTCCTGAACTGGCTCGTGCACTGGAAGTCAAACTACACGAGAGGATCATTCCTGTATTTTTGAGTTTCGTACCCTTTCTTGAGTAGCAGAAATAAAATTTTCCTGGTTTAAGAGAGGCCAGAACTGTCTGTCGTTTCTCAACGACAAAAGACTTGCCTTACGGGTGCCATTGGAAAGTTCCATCCGGCTGCCATTTTCTTTTTCATCCATGCAGTCAGGAAGGTCATCCGCTCAGTTAAATAATTACGATAGCCCTTTTCGTTCGCTTAGAGACATTCAGTTGCCTGCTTCCATTGAATGAAATAGTGGGGTTGCCTTTTCTCGCTCAACAGAAACATTAGACGGCTCCTGGGGAACATGGGCCCAGTGGTCCACGTGCAGTCAAACCTGTGGCACGGGGCAGCGCGTGCGGGAACGCCACAGACAACTGTCGATGAAGGGGCGCCGGAATAGAAGACGCAATAAGAAGAAGAACGAGAAGCCTGAAGACGTCATGAAAGAAGTGGTAGATTGCAACAGTCAGCCATGTCCAGGTATTTGTTTTACTCCCTCCCCCCCTCCCAGATATTTTGGTATCGATGACGTTCAATTTGCTCTCGTAATTACATGTACATCTAAGAGCCAAGAACAGTGTTTTTTTATCACCGTGAACATGTCCAGTGGGAAAATGGAATTGTATGAAACTAAACGCCTACCTTAAAATAGAAAGAAAGAAAGAAAGAAAAAAAGCAAGTAGTGATTGCAGCAAAGAAAAGTATTACAGAAAGAGAACGAATAGATAAGTGGACGCTGCAAGGGAGATCTGTCTCTATCTGTCTCATTAAAGCCCGTCATCACGACAATGATATCCAGAGGAAAATGAACATTCCGAGCTACCGAACTTTTCTCTGGAATCGTAAATGTGTGTGTGTGTGTGTGTGTGTGTGTGTGTGTGTGTGTGTGTGTGTGTGTGTGTGTGTGTGTGTGTGTGTGTGTGTGTGTGTGTGCAGTGCACGGTAGCTGGGCCGAATGGGGAGAGTGGTCTCGTTGCTCAACGTTGTGCGGTATGGGAACGCGTGCACGTGACCGCACGTGCACCGACCCTGCCCCTAGTTTCGGTGGTAAAGCTTGTATGGGACCCGGCACCGACGTCGCCCATTGCTTCTCAGGACCATGCCGAGGTCAGTATTGAGGCGAAAACACCACGCCACACCACCGCCACCATCACTACCTCCACATTCACCAACACCAAAACCAAAACGGCTTCGTTAAAATGACTGAGACAGACACGAACTGCGTCTCATTACGTCAGAAACGTTTCGATTAAATGTGGCAAATATTCCTAAGTACAAAGCCGGTTCAGTAGAATTTCCGTTTGAAATATGCCCGGCGGCTGCTAGCATCAAACGCATTCACATTTTCTGCTCTGCCTTGAGAGTTTTTGTCAGTTGAGCAATTGCTTTATTTCGAAGTCCTTCCACACTCCCCCCCCCCCCACCTCCCCGTCCCCTCTTTTTTTTCAAACCTAACAGGCCATAGTCCTCACGGAGACACAGACATTAAAAAAAAAAGCCTTGAAGGCCATCCGTGGATTTTGTTTGTCCATCAGACATGGAAGACAGAGCGGTACATTTGGCAAAGCGAAGCTGGATCAGATTCGCCCCCAGGAACCGACCAGCGAGGTATCTGACGCTGTACCTGCACTTCAGACCCATCTCCCCGGACGGGTTCATCCTTCGCCGCTATCGCCAGTGCCGCAGCGTCTTCGACGACGAACACGAGGAAGGCAAGAACGATGAGGAGGACGGAGACAGCTCGGGCGATAAGTCTGCCGACGGGGATCAGCAGTGCCAGCTGGTGGTCAGCGTCAAGCTGAAAATGGCCAGAGTGCTGCTCGACGTGGAGGCTAGAGGGGCCACGCTGAACATTGCATCCAACGTCACTCTCTTGGTCAGTGGTCGCGCTCAGCTGCTTCGTCACGCTGGGCAACTGCCGAATACACTAAAGTCTTTCTTTTTCGTCCTAGCCCCTGTGCTAGGTAAAGTTTAAAATTAATGGTTTGAAGCCTGTGTGACACCAAGAGATGCTTGGGAAGGTCTACCGCCTATGGTTACATTGACGAAGAACACGGCAACACGGTCAAACTTGCTGAACGTAGACTTGAATTTTATTTCAGACACGTCTGTACGACTGCCACATTACTATCTTGGCAAACATTGTCACGTGTGCTCGTCTGATTCATTTAGCCTTTGATCAGGTTGTACTTTTTGACATTCTGTCCCCAACAGCTGGGCGCGTGGCACGAAGTCTTGGTGGAGGTTTTGAAATCTGGCGCCTCGCTCCGCATCAACGACCAGAAACGGCTGCATGCGAGCTTCTCACAATCACTCGACCGTGACCTCGATTTTGACTCGTACATGGTAATCGGCGCAGTGGAAAACAAAACTTTGGGTTAGTAGTGAGTGGCCTGTGTCGCCTAATGCATGAGCATGAGAGGGGACACTGTTCGGTCGTGGTCGTTTGGTAGTAATTGGGGTTTTTTTGTTTTTGTCGAAAATGTGCTTGTTTACCCAGACACGTTAAAATAATTGCACAGATACCGCGTTCAGATGGACTGTTATGGGAAAGTTGCAGGTTCTGATTTACAGCAGGCACTACAGCGACCGAAAAGTCGCGGACTGAGTCTCAAGCAAACTCCTTTCCATACGAACTGATAAAGATCCGTCCATTTGCTAAAAACTACAACTAGCACATTATGAATCTGGGGACTCTGTTTCAGGTTTCGAAGGGAGTATATGTACACTGAGCATCAACTTCAGACCGCAAGACCTGTTTGCCTCCGCCGACTGGGAGGGTCAAGGGACTCCTGTAGGTCGCCATGGCGTCTCAGCTGAAAATATCAGTCAGTGGTCACGGTTTGGTCCTGTCCTGCATGCATCACCCTTATATCGACCTTGTGATCTTCCAACTGCTCATTCATTGAGACTGAGGCAACGGACGGTCCGTTTTTGGCAAGCTGAAGCTTTTTAAAGAATCAACATAATGTGATTTCTGAAATCGTTTCGGCTGGTGCAGTACATGCAGATCATTTTGTATTCACCGAGGGTTCCATGCCGGAAGGTACTATACAGAAAAAAGAAGAGAGACAGTGCAATCTGGCCGGGAACCCTCGAATTTGGTTCAGTGGTCTATTATTTAATAGAAACGGAATCTGGCAAGTTAAGTTTGATAAAGGAAACAAATGCCATTTCTAACCTGTTTTTGGACGAAGATCTCAACACATGCTTCCTTGTGAGTGAACGCTGAGAGTACTGCACGCGCACTTTAGTGTAACTCGGTCAGTGAATAGTCTTCTTTGCTTGCACGTGTAAATTTTTTTTTTTTTTTTGGGGGGGGGGGGGGGGGGGCTTAATTTGTCCTTTTGGATCTGAGGTAATTTGAACTAACAAACCTGCTGAATTTGCACTTGATTTTTTTTCCGTCAGACCCGTCAGTGCAACTGCCGCATTTTCGTGGTCTGTATTACGCGTCCCTCCGACTGCCTTACAAGAGCGGTCTGGACGTTCGCCTTACACTGTGGCTCGACGAAGGGGACGGCCTGATCCTGTACACCCGGGGAGTCGGGCCGGGCTCTCACTTCAGCCTGGGAATGCGGGGCTCCCGTCTGATTGTCTGCCTCAGGTGTACCACGGCGGTAAAGACGTCATGCCACCACGCGGAGGTCTTGAAGGTTGGTTCGGCAGGAACCACGACTAACTGAATCGTAGAAATTTTATAAATTCGAACGCGTTCATGTGTTTCTCAGACATGCCGTTACAGAATACAGCTTTCTGACAAGCCAAAACAAGCAGCCCCTTTAAAAAAACAAAACAACACAAAACAAAACAAGAAAGAAACGAAGAAAGAAAGAAAGAAAGATTCAAACATTCAAACAAACAAACACACGAATTGCGCTGCATCGATTTCTTTTCTCTTCTCAGCTCCGCCAGTGGTACCAGGTGGCCCTGACTGTAAACCAGCTGCAGGCGGAGGTGCGTATTGACCAATCGCAAGCTTCCCAGCTCACGTGCCGCGGTAATTCCTTCACTCCAGAAGAAACGCTGTTTATTGGGGGACGCGGCATCCCCGGCTGGGGTTCTGTCCAGAAGGCAACCAACTACACCAAAGGGTTCTACGGGACATTGGGCACAGCGGTGGTGAACGGGAGGGTGGTTTCTTTTCGCCATGCGGCGCTGTTGGGAAGGGACGGTCGTCTGAACCCGGACGGCTACAGCAGGGCAAGTAAGTTTTGTTTTTCTTCTGTTTTGCCACACTTCTTAAAATGAAAACAACAACAACATTAACAAAACATCTTGTGAACAGTCAGTTTTCAATAAGGTCTATACACATGAAAAAGCAATCGATTATTTCAGTCCATGTGTTATCGCGACCCTCTGTCTATCCTCCTATTTCTCTCTCAGAGAGAGAGAGAGAGAAACACTGACAATGACAATGATCCTTTATTTATCAATGGTAAAGCTATTGGCACAATTACCATTTCCAAACTTGCCGTTGCTACTCTAAATTACAAAAGAGAGAAAGAAAGAAAGAAGAAGAAAATCAGGCAACCAAAACAAACAAACAAACAAACAAGGACAATCACCAAGCAAACAACCAAATATAAGTCAAAACGCAACGGAATAAGACTACGTATACGTTCAAACAAAGTAAAAAATTTACATACATCCTCTCTCGCTCTCTCTCTCACACTCACACACACACATACACACACACACACACACGCACGCACAATCACACACACGCACACACGCACGCACACACACACACACACACACACACACACACACACACACACACACACACACACACACACACACACACACACACACACACACACACACACACACAAAGCAGGTGTCATCATTACAAAAACATGAACATGTCAAGTCGAGCGAAACCAATGGATGGTCAACACAAAGTGGTGTCGATAGTACTGAGAGATGGGAAGCCGGGCCGTGCATTCTTAAAGTGTATTCTTTGTGATTGCGTGTACGGCTACAAGTGAGTTGATCGAGAGAGAGAGAGAGAGAGAGAGAGAGAGAGAGAGAGAGTTTCATGACACCTTGGTATGGCCAAGTACGGATAATTTACCATCTTTATTGTCATTTCCTTTTTACGACGAAACGTGACGTAGCTATGATTTGCAGTACGGATCACGCCGGTGCTTGAGCACCAGAGAAGCGTGGTGACCTTGCATTGCGACATCGGACAAGCCATGGAGTCAGACGTGCAGGTCAAGGTCATATGGCTGTTTTCTGATACTGTCCTGGAGCCATCCGACACGATAGAAATAGTCAAGCCTGTAAGTTGTATATGAATAAATATCGACTGAAACGAAAGAGTGTAATCGCTGATGATAAAAGATGAGCTAGCTTCGTCTTTCGTCGCACGCAAAATTTTAAGCCTCGTATTGTGGTGGGAGAATGATGATACTGTGTAACGAATGTCTATACATTTTTTTTTGGTCTTTGTCTGCAGGTGGGTGGACAGAAACAAGTCGGGACATTAAAATTACTTCCAGGGGGTCACCGGGAAGGGTTGTACGCATGTGTAGTCAGCAGGGACGGCCGTCTTGTTTTGTCTCACGTCTTTCCCGTATTTCTACAAGTGTCAAAGTTAGGTAAGTATACACAGGCCCGCTTGGCGGAAGGGCGGTATTAAACAACGTTTTCCCCGTCTGTCCTGTGTATAATTTGTTATACGTACAGCAGATCAGCTACACCCAAAATCATGATTCCAGTAGGGAGCTCATAAAAGTCGATTCGTGCACGCCGTTTTGTCGGAAAGCAACAAAAGCAGCTGGCGACGTGGCAAGCGTTGTGCCCACCCTTAGAACGTAACCATTTATGATGATAATGTTGATTACACACAGGACAAAGTGAAGCGAATATGACCCGCTAGGCTGCCTTGCTGGCTGAAAGAGTGGACATCCTTGTTTATCAAAAGCGGGGATGTGCAGCGTACCGGCGTCCTCTTGTGTGTGTTGACCAAATCGTTGTGTGATCACTTAGGGAGAGGCGCCCTTTGTCCGGTTCACCACTCGCATCCAGCATAGCAATGATAATTGCTGAATGACAGTGCCATGCCCTTAATGAGATGAGGTCAAGGCCTTTCTGTTCCGCATCAGGTCCTATGTTGAGGAAGTAAGAGTTTGATCATGAATATGTGTCAGACATTGAGCCGCCATGACGTGCCGCTAAACAAAATGAGATGACGTTGTCTTTGTTTTAGAGGCGTACGAAGGGAAGCTGGAGTGGATGCTGCTTCAAGCGTTGCTCATACTACTTCCGCTGGCGGGCCTTGCCTGTTTCTTAGTGGCCAAATTTGGACCGAGGTGGGACATCTAAAATTACACGTGACAGTACAGTACTCGTCAGACACGCCCCATACATGTATATTCAACGCTGTATTCTGCTAAATATTTCCGTGTCTATAGTACCGTTTCAACTTTGCCTCGTTCAGCCACCCCCCCCCCCCTCCTCACCCCACCCTCCGTCTCACTCACCCACACCATCAAAAACAAAGTCTGCAAAAGCTGAAAAACAAGTTTTTACATAAACAAAACAGATGAAGAGTTTGCTATTAACTATTTTCCTGAAGATTTTTATATTCATTTTGTTATTCCGTTGTGTAATAGATTTAATAACATCTGCTATGTACTATGTTATACGTATTTTTGTTTCTGTTTTCAACAGATTCTGGGGCCGGAAAGAAGAACCGTAAGAGACTGAATACTGACGACTTACACCTCTATTACCTACACTTCTCCTCCCTCCTAATTATTAATTCGAATTCGTAATCCAGCAGTTTGCAACTTTAGAAAAGATATTTTGTATAAGCTCGACTTTTGCGACTGTGCTTAAAACAGACTCTTGCAGATAAATGAAATTCATGGAAATCACATTGCCGTATCGGGTTGGGTTTACTGACAGTAATGTTTTCGACATTGGTACTTCAGGAAAATTGAATAAACCGAATCACCAGCTGATCGGTCATCCAATCAATTAGGACACTCGGTCAATACCACAGTCAATCAGTCAATCAGTCAGTTAGTCAACTGGTCAATCAGTGCATTAAACAATTCATGACGATTTTTTACATTTAATATTTGGTATTGATTACAACACTGACATCGCTTGAACACTTACAGTTGTATTGACTTGTTATGTAACCAAAAACTTAAGAGGTGATGATGATGATGGTGACGTAGATGATGCTGTTTGTTTCAGGAAACCCGAGGCGAAACCTTTGTTGTGAGTTGCCCGCTCTGTCTCTGCCTGTCTGTCTGTCTGTCTCTGTCTGTCTGTCTGTCTGTCTGTCTGTCTGTCTGTCTGTCTGTCTGTCTGTCTGTCTGTCTGTCTGTCTGTCTCTCTCTCAGTCTCTGTCTCTCTCTCTCTCTCTCTCTCTCTCAGTCTCTGTCTCTCTCTCTCTCTCGGTCTCTCTCTCGGTCTCTCTCTCAGAGCGCTCAAATAGAACAGTCAGCCATTACAGCAACCACACAAACAGAGAGAGAGAGAGAGAGAGAGAGAGAGAGAGAGAGACAGACAGACAGACAGACAGACAGACAGACAGACAGACAGACAGACAGACAGACAGACAGACAGACAGAGAGAGAGACAGACAGACAGACAGACAGACAGACAGACAGACAGACAGAGAGAGCTAGCTGACAAACCAATACAGTAAAGCTGCATCCATTCACTGCTCCAACTCAAGTTGAGATAGCGGATCCCGACGGTAGCGCTAAGGTGGCTTCCGAGTTCTCTTTTCCGCCGCGAGAACTTAACCGGATGCATCACACAGCGCGGTAGAGGGTCTTTGGCGAAAGGCATGCAGTAAGCTGCTTTTCTAAAAAAAAACCCAACAAAACCCTGGTTTCTGATAGCTTGACTTTCATACATCCCGGGCCACATACTTGGAAAAGGCATTAAAAGAATCAACAGAAAAGTGAAGCCCTTTGGTTATATTTAACAGTAGCATTCTGTTTCTTTTTTCGGTACATGTAATCTTACACGACGGTTTATACACACAAGCATATCATTCAAAATGCATATTACAGTAGATTACAAAATCGAAGAACATTACATAAATCTAAAAAAAAAAAAAAAAAAAAAGAAAGAGCGTATTTAGTACTAGCTTTGTTTCTGTTTTTTCCCCTTCGCCCTCCGTAGTTATCGTCACATGGTGACTGCGTTGGCGGAAACGGTATTACCGATGGCGGTCACCTCTAAGACTGTTAATTATGACGATAACGACGATGCTCCCAGGTCGGAGGTACAGTAGGACAAAATGACGTGGCCACCAAAAAGCAATAGGACGTGCTGTCAACATAAAATCAACAGGACTGACGATGACGCTTGTGATGATGACGCTTGTGATGATGACGATGACCATGATGATGATGATGACGATGATGACAATGACGATGATTTCCACAGAACCGACTCAGAAGATACGGACTTTGATCTGTATCTGCCGACCCGTCGCGGCCTGCACACCGAGGACAGCAAAACAGAGGCGCAGCAGTACCTGGCATCCGAAGAGAGCCAGTTGCAAAAGATCCGGGTCAGGTCCTTCGGACCCCCGGACCCCCGCATCCTGACGATAACCCCAGGGACGTCTTCACGGCGCGTGGTGGTCCCCGCGGACGGGACGATGAAAATCGGCGAGGACAGGAGACAGAACACCAGCGCCAGCTACGTGCCCGGTGTGTGGAATTAGTCAATCAGTTTATGCCTTTATTGTCCTGGGGAGCCAGGATAGCCGAATGGTAGAGCGTAGGACTCTCAGTGCTCGGGTCGTGAGTTCGAATCACGGCTGTGGCCAAATATTTGTACGGTCTTTTTCTCGATGCCCCGTCTTTGATATCACCCTTGCGTGGTGGAAAAAGCAATCACCCAAACACCCACCCTTCATCATCCCATCAGGGAAAATAGGGTGTGGTAGTCATAAAAAAAATGAAACGAAATTTACAGCAAGATATTACAGGAAAGGCACACATAACATGATAATGATACACACTCCAGTTGTGTATAATGATAACAATTCCTATTCCGTAAATAGACAACTATTCCCTACGTTCCCTGAAATCATACACGGTACGAAATTCATGAAACTTTATCACACCGTTTCATTATTTATCATCACATAAATAAAAAGTCACATACAGGTACATGTATCGCATATCATCCCACCGCACCCAGTGCGTGCAGTCACAGTGAAATTAAAACCTTTCACTCACACACACACACACACACACACACACACACACACACACACGCACGCACGCACGCACGCACGCGCGCGCGCACGCACGCACATATCAGCCTGATCAGTATTCGCCAACCAGGTCATCCGGCAGCCACGACATTGCACGCTGTATTTCTGATTGGTGCTGATAATGCTGACTGTGCGGCACTAAAAGAATTTATACTGAGCCACAAAAGAAACGCAAACGATGGGTTCATTCAATTTACTTATGTTTTTGACATTTCATTGCGGCCATTCAAATTAATCGAATTCAACAAAATTGGGTACTAAGTTTCTTGCTTTAGTATTCTTCTTGTTGGCTTAACCAAAAAGTGTTCACGTGTCACGAGTGTCACGGAGAGGGTCAGTAGCCCGGGTGCCCTCCACGGGCGTTGATGACAGCCTGACATCTGGCGGGCATGGAGTGGATCAGACGGTTGACAGTGGCCACGTTGACGTTGTTCCAGATCTGCCTCAGTGCCTGCTCTAGCTGACGGGCTGTGGTTGGCCTCGGCTGAGCGGCGTTCAGGTCCCGTTGCAGATGGTCCCAGAAGTGTTCGACAGGATTCAAATCAGGGCTCAACAAGGGCCACTGCAAACCTCTGATGCCCTGCTGCTGCAGGAAGTCTGTGGTGACTCTGGCAGTGTGTGGACAAGCATTGTCCTGCTGGAGAGTGAGGTGCTGCCGTGCCCATTGCAGTTGTTGTTGCCTGTGTCTTGGAGTAAGAACAGGTCGCCTTGCAGGACGGCAACAGTGCAGGTGATGTTCTGTCAGTCGACGCCGCACAGTTTCACCAGAAATTGGTGCACCATGCCTGCCAATGGTGTTCGTGGCCGTTTCCGTTGCAGAAGTGAATGGTTCACGCAGGTGGCGGCGGTGAATCGCCCGATCTTGTCGTGCAGGGGTCTGACGCTTCGTGGGTTGTCCCGAACGTCGCCATTTGCCTGGAACCGGGTCCATAAACGACAAATTGTAGAGACAGCCACGCCAAACGCAGCTGCGACCTGTGCAGGACGGTTTCCAGCCTGGAGTCGGCCTATGGCTCTTTATCTGTCGACGGCGCTCAGTCTTGGCATTCTGGTCATGCGGAAGTGACTGCTTTGCTAGGGCGTAACAGCCTTGGATTTTATTCCTAGTGATGTGTGAATACTGTTCTGCCCAAAAAGATCGACATGACTGTTTGCATTCGACTTGCACGTGCAAAAACGCGGTTCCGCGTTCATGGTGCCGCTGTGAGCCCATTTTTAGTGGCACTGACCCGATTTGCACGTGCTGCACGCTAGGTCCAATGCTGACTCATGACCGCACGGAATAAATAGTCACAGCACATCTACAGTGCCTCCAGTTTTATTCACCCCTACCTACCCCTCCATTTGCGTTTCTTTTGTGGCTCAGTATATTTAAAGCGTGGGTACGGCCATTTTGAATGTTGATGGCTTGGCCCCTGTCTGTCTGTCTGTCTGTCTCTCTGTCTCTCTCTCTCTCTCTCTCTCTGTTTCACTGTCAGTCTTTCTGTCTGTCTGTATATCACCAACAAAAGGGATGACCGAAACGTTGAGGAGGTGTTTACAACTACGTTGCAGGTCCAGGGGAGGATCAGAGCAATATGGGGTACAAAGTAGACTTTCCGGACCCTGCCGGCCTGTACCGACCTCCGGAAGACCGGCGGGATCAAGGGATTGGTACCAACGTCGACGAGTTTCTTCAACATCCGGGCATCAGCGAGGACGTCCCCCCGCCAGCAAACGTGAACACGCACTGTCGGCCCTTGCAACACCGCCACACCAGTCGCCAGCCCACGCGGAAGTCTGACCATGCCAGAAAGGGCAGGCTGGTCAACGTGAACGTGAACCAAAGAGTTCGATATCCGAGGCGCTGGAATGACGGACCAGCTCCTCGCCTGTCTCCCGTTCCTCCGACGCGGGCGCGCAGAGTGTCCTCCAAGCTGCCGTCGGGAAGATACTTACCCCCCGGAACACCACCCCCACCACCGATACCACCCGACGACGAGTGGATGAACTGAAAGGAGACGAGGTGAATAGAGGCGACGAAGACAGCCGTTCGGAGAATACCCCAAGAACGCGTCGGCTCACGGTTTCTCGGAGGATGACGGCGCTGCACCTGGACGATTCGTCCTGAGCACCAAGATATGTCAAAATGCCTAATCCATATCAGACACACCATTTGCAACAATAAGAAATATACGTAGAGGGCGAGAATAAAAAGGTGTCAGCTACTGGCCCGAACTCTTCTGATGAAAACACCTGTGCAATAATTCGGAGCTCAATTCGGAGCTGAACATCAGGATGTCAAGATGGCGTGGCACTGATGTAAACTCATATGAAAGACGTCGTTGACAGGCGATGCATATATAAAAAATAGTTAGGATCTGCGGGAGGGGGGGGGGGAGGGGGGACTCGGTACCCGACACACTGTACCTTGGGAGACAGAAGCACAGTCAGATCTCTGAACAGTTAGCGCTGTTGTCACCTCGCGAGAACTTCTCGTTAGGACAACACTAAAAATGAAAAGTTGGTAGACTTCTTTTTACAAAAATCAAGGTATGTAAATAAGCTTTCTCTAAAAATCATGCTCATTGGGTTCATTTCACATTGTAGCAAGTGGCGATTCTAACTATTTATTGACGAAACTTTAGGACTTTCTTGAAAGAGAAGAGCGTGTTTAGCTATACTCTTTTTTTTTCCAAATGAAACTGTAGATTTATTGTTTTGATATCGCTCTCTTGTGCGTTTTTTTTTTTCTGTAGATGTTTCAAAACTCAGGGAAGATGATTGTTGGTGCATTTATCATCGAGTTATAACAGTGTTAAAGAAAGGGAAAGAAAGTTTTTTGGAAAGTGTTTCACATTGTGCTTCTTCAATTTGGAGTATGTGTTTTTAGGAACTCGCAATTGAAAATGACGTGACAAAGGCATGCATTGAGTCTGTGATGCGGTGTTGTATTTTTTAAATGTGTGTTTATGTATACTGTAGTCTCGCGATAGCTATTGTCAGTTTTAGATTTTGCGAACTTGTCTTTTTCGGAATGATTGTACTTAGAATAAAACTTTGCGTTTGTGCGTCCCTGCTCAATGGAAATTCTTGTTGGGTTCGTATTAATCAGTAGTCGTGTGTTTTACCTCAATATAATATAATATAATATAATATAATATAATATAATATAATATAATATAATATATAGAGTTTTCACAATGAGGTGCCCCCGATTACGGAAAATACACCACACGAGTTTGTTGATTTCGACCGTAAAACTGCGAGTTTTAACGAGCAGTTTTACGGTCGAAATCAACAAACGAGTGTGGTGTATTTTACGTAATCGGGGGCACCGAATTGGGAAAATTATTTATACCACGTCCCTACCTGCATTTCAAGTCTTTGATTTGAAAGCTGACATCGGCAATCCAAATGCTTGACGCGACATCACTGACTGAGGTGCTTTACCTCGCTTTGTCCATAGGCTTTGAGAAGTCAGCTTTTCCGTTTCGAAGCCTCCGTCTTAGTAGAGAACTGGAACTAGGCTTACGCTTGTCACAAACACGACCGCTCGTTGATAACACGCAGCAAAAGATCAACAATTCCACGTCAAGCGACTGGCAAAGCTCCTTCGTCCCCATTTCCCTACGAAGTCGAACTACGTCATGTCGTGACGTAAATTATTCTTTAGTCCCTTTTCGCGTCATATTGTGACGCAAGTCCTTTCACCAGAACACATTGCTGGAACACTGCTAGGGGTAATACCCGTTCACTCTTTAAGACGATGTCACACTGAAAACAAGTTTCCCTGCTACGGTCAAGACATTCCTACCTTACAAGACACCTTTTTCTTGTATGTAGAACTTCAATGCGTATGAAATACCTCTGGATGGGGTTTCTGGGTAAAGTCGATGTCTCTTTTCCTTAAACATACATGTTGACTGAGCGGATACGGGAAGGTGTCACTTGACACTCCGCACGGCGGCTTTCATTGGTTGAAACACAAAACATGTTTTGCGGATTTTAGGGCAGGCTCTAAAACTGAAAACACGATCGAAACAGTGTTTTGAAAACATTGTTGTGAAGTATGTCACACGACAAAACACACTGTTTGGCAGCCAAACATCTGAAAACAATGTTTTCAAGTGTTTTTGCCCTCTCGTGTGACATGGCCTTTAGGTACAGCCATAAAATTCACGCGTGGTTGTCATGGGTACAATGTTTATACCACATGTGGTGAATTATGGATTTTATACCATGACTTGTAATAGTGGTAGAGTGGTATAAAATATAATATAATATAATTATTTGCCCTGAAATAGATGTGTGTGTTACCTTCTCTGCTGAATTATTTGTATGTATCCCCTTACGTATATTTCCATCTGTTCTTTTTGGTTCGGCTGTAAAATGCCATACTTTACAAAGCCGATAGAGACGAGCTAAGACTCCATCATTATCCTGAAAAAGTTTTTCGTGAAAAGGTGTTTCAATTAACAGTGTTTCCACGAATGTTTCGAATGATTCTGTCACTCACACGTTACGCGTCGATTTGTCAATCCCCATTTCTCTGGCAATTTCAATCTGAAACTCAACTGTCGAAATGCTTTCTTTATAATATAATGTGTATTTGTAATTGTAATCATACGCTAAAACACTAGGGATGGAATTCGACAATTCTGTTCATGGACATCATCTGAGTTTCGAGAACTCCAGTTGAACAAAACCATTTTACTGTGGGAAAAAAAACAACAAAAAACAATCAAACAAACAATCACACAAAAACTAAAATTTTGGTGTACATGAATTTCCACGAACTTGTCCAGTCTGTTGCAACTAGTGGTAAAACACCGGATTCACACTGGGGGATAACCTGCGAGGACACGGTACACAAACTGCTGATACGTCCGGTTTCAATTTTTGAAAATGCCAACGTCGACAGTTTCCATGAACTGACAGCACTCAACGAATACAAGAGGCGTTGGGTCTATAATTATATAAACGCGCTTGACCTGGAAACTCTGATACTAGCTGGGAGAAACCCACGCCTGAGCTGGTCGTTTATCCGCTATCTCGACGGCAAATCAGACAAATAGGGAACCCAGTAGGATGTTTGGAAGTAAACCGCCAAGAGGAAAGAAAGGAGCAAATCACTGCAACAGCGATGATGAACATGCCACTCTAACAGATGCTAAAGTACAGGTAAGAATTGATTAGTATACTGTTTTTCTTTTCTTTTTTTCTTTTGCTTCAGTGAGTTACTACTACTACTATTAGTACTGCTACTACTAGTACCGCTACAGTTGCGACTTCTTTTGCGGCTGCAGGCGTAGCATAACGAAGTGTAACGAATACGAATTAAAATAAAAATAAAAAGGCTATATGGATAAAATGCATTTTACGGTGAATTTTGTAAATAGCTGCAGCGCTTACCTTTGTTACTGTTGTTATTATGAGCTTACTATTGTTACTGTGAAGTTACTAATGTTACTATAAACTTTTAAATTTTTCTATGTGTGTGCGTGTGTTTGTGTGTGTGCATGCGCGCGCGTGTAGAGCTATGGATTGCTTTGCTGCTAGATCAAGCGCTCTATAAGTAGTATCTACTTATTTTTTTTTATTAAGAACTTCTCACACCAAAACACACAAATACAAAAGGCTTTAAAAAAATTCCTGTGTTCTGAAAAAAAGAAAGAACAAAACCAACAAAATAAATAAAGGATAATTATAATTAGAAATTGGGGGTAATATGGTGCTGTCTGGTGGAAGTAAAAAAATTTGTTGTTTTTTAACTAGTAGTCGCTCTAACCCACCCAATGTATTAGAAAATGGAAGAATTTGCAGCAGAAATTAACTGGAAGTCCGTGTTTTTCAAGGCCGTAGCAATATGTCTGATCCGTAGTTGAAATGGTTTCAGTTGAGAGTCTTACACAGAGGTATACCAACAAACAGGTTCTTGCGTAAATTGGCAGGTAGTTTCTTGTGCTCTTTTTGTGGCCAAGAGGAGGAAAATACTGTTCATTTATTTTGGGACTGCCCATATGTGCAACAGTTCTGGGCAGATATTCTTTCACGGCTACAATCCGAATGTAGTCATTGTGATAATCTTGCTTTGTCAGCCACTTTGATTAGCCTTGGTATAAAACATGTACAAACAAACACGGTTAGAGATTTGTTGATTTTATTTATGCAAGTTTCATATTTACAAAAGCAAATTACAAAATACTGTTTCAAATACCACGACTGTCAATAAAATATTAAAACACAGGTATATAGTTGAAAAGTACAGTAATATGCCACTGGATGCACTTTGTCAAATTTACAACGGATTGGCTTCCCTATATGTCATTAATTAGATAGAATGATTTCATTGCATGGTAACCCAGTGTGTGTGTGTGTGTGTGTGTGTGTGTGCGTGTGTGTGTGTGTGTGTGTGTGTGTGTGTGTGTGTGTGTGTGTGTGTGTGTGTGTGTGTGTGTGTGTGTGTGTGTGTGTGTGTGTGTGTGTGTGTGTGTAGGGGCGTTTGTGTGTGGAGGTGGTTGAGACGGAGAGACAGAGAAAGAGAGGGGGTGGGGGGAGGGAGAGAAATAACCTCCTAAGAGTAAACAGAAGTACATATACACTTATATGAATATGAATACATGCGTGTATTTGCCCAGTACCTTTTTCTTTCTGTTTTTTTTTGTGTGTTTTAGATTGTTGTTTTTTCCCCCTCTTCTGGTTGTTTAGTTTTTCTCCTCTGGTTGTTTAGGGTTTTTTCTTTTCGTTTTTCAGTATTTTCCCCTCTTTCGTTTCCTTTTTAAAGTCTAGTTTGATGTTTGATAGGATGTAAATACATCCATACGCGTATCTAGAGATCGAGGCACATACTGAAGTAACTGTGTATGTTTGTAAGTCCCAAAGTATGAATGTTTGTTCTATACATGTCAGATATGCAACAAAAAAAACAAAAAAAACCCAACAACAACAAAACAACAACCAAAAAAACAAACAAACAAAAAAAAACCCGAATAAAATAAATAAATAAATGAATAAATAAATAAAACGATAACAAGAAAATAAATTTGCTTCTACAGGAACAGGTGCGGGTTCACGATGTGTATGCGTGCGTGCGTGCGTGCGTGCGTGCGTGCGTGCGTGCGTGCGTGTGTGTGTGTGTGTGTGTGTGTGTGTGTGTGTGTGTGTGTGTGTGACTTACTATCGTTACTGTGAACTTACTGGTGTTGCTATAAACTTACTAATGTTACTATGAACTTACTAATGTTACTATTACAGTGAACTTACTATTGTTACTAATGTTACCATAAACTTATTAATTTTACTCTGTGTGTGTGTGTGTGTGTGTGTGTGTGTGTGTGTGTGTGTGTGTGTGTGTGTGTGTGTGTGTGTGTGTGTGTGTGACGTACTATTGTTACTGTGAACTTACTGTTACTATGAACTTACTAATGTTATTATGAACTTACTATTATTACCGTGAACCTACTAATCTTATTGTAAATTTACTGATGTTACTATGAACTTACTAATGTTACGATGAACTTACTATTATTACTGTGAACCTACTAATTACTGTCAACTTACTAATGTTACTATGAACTTACTAATGTTACAGACTGCGGCAGCACACGCAAGCAAAGAAGGTACACCGCATTCGCTGACCAAACTTTACTTGGCGGCCAAGGTTCAGCTGGATCGATTTCAAAAGGGGAAGCCTGAACTCAAACGGAAAGATCTCTTTGGAAAGCCCCGAAAATATCCTGTGAGTGGAACGTTCGCTAAAGATAAGATACGGTGAAATAAGATATCACCCATAGCGGCCTTTCTTCCCTTTGAACTCACCTGTGGAATAAGTGTCCGTATTGTACTAGTAGTGGATAAATCATGTGACACAGAGCACGACATCACATGACAATCAGGCATGGTTCCCTGCTAGAGGGTTTTTTCTTTCAGAGAGAAAGAACAGAGATACAACCTTTTTGGCAGAAAACCACCGACTTGCAAGTATTACTACTCTTAGGCGGGAACGGCATATCTGTGCTTCCAACTTCATAAACTCGTTGTTCAAGTACGAAATGACAGTAGCCTGTACCCAGCAACCACTGCTAACTCAAATTCCGGACATTTTTAACGAAGACTTACCAAACACCGTTCTCAAAATGATTACATGTATACTTTTCACTGACTGATCTCCCGACGCACAAACCGGCGGTTCGTCTGCTATGTCACAGTCCAGCCGGCTTTCGGCTGTCAGTTTCTAGTAGGATAAACGCTCAAAATATACCATAAATTGCAACAACAACAACAACAACAAAGAAAAAAACAAAAACAACAAGAAAAACGCAAAAACCAAAACGACACCCCCCCCCCCCCCAAAAAAAAAAAAAAAAAAAAAAACCAAACCCCCCCCCCCCCCCCCAAAAAAAAAAAACCCCAAAAAACCACAACAACAAATAAACAAAAAAAAAACCAACAACCAACAACAACAACAACCCCCCCAAAACAACAACAACAACAACAACAACAACAACAACAACAACAACAACAAACTAGAGAGGCAGCAGCCTCCATGGCTCCCTTGTGACTGACACGGGTCAAGATCATTCAAAAGAGTATGTAAAAATCTTATCAGTATCTATCATCAATCATCATCATCGTGCAAAGTTTAAAATCTCTGTTTTTTTGTAGATTCCAAGACAATGCCAATGTAACATTTTCAAACAGCTTTAGTGACCTTGACCTTGAGTCAAGGTCATTCAAAATGATATATTTTGAATGGTCTTCTGGCTGTCCATCACAATGCCATGTTTGGTGCCTGTGCTGTTTGTAGATTCTGAGAAAATGCCAATGTTAAGGTTTTCTATACATTTACTGCGCGCGCACACACACACACACACACACACACACACACACACACACACACACACACACACACACACACACACACACACACACACACACACACACACACAGACGAAGGAGGGTTAGTACACAGACTCCCTTTGTTACACAAGGGAGCCAAAAAGCCGACGATAAAGCATTTATACCCCATCAAGCTGTTGTTTACCGACTCGTATTTTGATTCAAGACGCAATCACTTTTGATATCAAGCCATTCACGGTTAAGTAGTCTGCCATTGTTTCAGTGTCTTTGTCTGTAATTATATGTCTGCATCAGGCCTGCATGTGTGTGTCAGTGTGCGCGCGCGCACGCGCGTATATGTGTGCCGTGTGTGTGTGTGTGTGTGTGTGTGTGTGTGTGTGTGTGTGTGTGTGTGTGTGTGTGTGTGTGTGTGTGTGTGAGAGAGAGAGAGAGAGAGTAGAGCTATGAGTTGCTTTGCTGCTAGATAAAATGCTCTGTAAGTACTATTTATTTATTTTTTTTTTATTTAGAACTTCTCACACCAATACACAAATACAAAAAGCTTTAAATAAAAAAACGCCTTTTAAGTGTTCTGTAAAAAAATAAAGAATAAAATAGAGCTAGAGCAAAAACAACAAAATAAATAAATAAATAAAAAGAACTAAATTTTGCTTGTACAGGAACAGGTGCGAGTTCAGTTCACTGTTGTTCGTGTGTGTGTGTGTGTGTGTGTGTGTGTGTGTGTGTGTGTGTGTGTGTGTGTGTGTGTGTGTGTGTGTGTGTGCGCGCGCTCATTACATCTAAATCTTATGTTTCTATGTTTCCTGGCAGATGACGGAGGAAGAAGAAAGAAAGTCGCAAAGAAGGAAGGAGAGGAACAGACTGTCAGCTAATGAAAGCCGCGAGCGCAAAAAACGAAGACTTGCTGCCTTGGAAAAAGTAAGAGACTCCTGAAAGACTGTCTGTCTGTCTGTCTCTGTCTCTCAAAATCTCGATATCCAACGACTAGGGTGAATTTGAAGGTAACATGCCCCAGGTTAGATAATTATGTACACAACTGGCGTTCTCTCTTTCTACCGCCTGGAATAACATCCGACACACTACCTAAAACTTCCCAGCAATGGAAGAAAAATTCTTCAGGTACTTGCTTTTCTGCATCTCCCATCTATAAAATCAACTGGCTCATAAGTGTGTATGTATATTCCTCATTTACCGTTGAGTTTTGAATTTGTATCGAGAGAGAGAGAGAGAGAGAGAGGGTCAGACAGAGAGAGAGAGAGAGAGAGAGAGAGAGAGAGAGAGAGAGAACTTTTGAATTAGGACTGTACTTTATTCTGACGTTATTGTTACTATTTTCAGCGTAGACGTAGTGCTTATATTATTCCTTTATTTTGGTCTAGACTAGTAACGGCAAGTTCGGAAGTATAAAACAAATGCAGTAATTAAATACTCGTTATTATGTCTAAAACATTAAAATACACGTTGATCAACAAATAAGAAGAGGAAAAAAACTGTACTAAGACCCGACTAGTCTTTGTATTAGCTGCTGAAGCCTAGAAAATAACTTAGAAGCCATAATAATGTTACGTTTTGCGTATTTCAGAGAAACGCCCAGCAGGCAAAGATCAACGTTCGTCTCAAGTATCAAGTCAGCAAGCTCAGGGAATATTATCTCCACTGCTGGAATGCTGCACTGGAAACCCAGCGGTGCTCACTTCAAAACGCCGCGCAACACTACGTGCCTGCCTCCGGTTTTCTTCCACCTGCCGAGTTTCGGTTCTGCTCTGCACCCGCCGAAGCTGCTTGGGTGGATGCCACCCACAGCACAGAATTTAGTTACTCTGACCCAGCGCCTGGTACAGCTCACCTTGCTCCATCCCTTGACCAGTTCCAAGTCACCCCCTGCCCCTGGCAGCAACAATCATCGTTGTCCGCCCAGCAGGAGCAATGGGCATGGCATCAAGTTGGAGAATCGCCGACAACCCCAGAGAGCTTTGGCCTTTCTCACCAGCTTTCCGAGGTCGGTTGCGCGCCGCCCTATCAGCCTGGAGACGTCGTGGACATCAACGACTGCGCCCCTTCCTTTGCAAGCTTTGATCTGACAGCGTGTAACCAGCACCCGCACGGATTCAGCTATGCTGGGATTCCGCCTGCAGCCACAAACATGGACATGCATAGTTCTTATTCGTCCAGTGCGTTATCCACGCTCTGGTTTCACTGACCCTGGACTCTTCTATGTGCAGTTTGGAAATCTGTTTGCATCGATCCCGATTTTAGCAGTGGGATCACAACTGTAAAGGAAGTTTTACAAAATTTTTAAAACGCTTTTAAAAAAAACAGCAACAGCAACAACAACAACAAAAAAAACCCACATGATTAATATTTCCAGAGATGAACATGCTGTTCAACTCTGGAAATAATAATCATTTTTTGGTTGTTGTTTATTTATTTATTTTTTTAAGCGTTTTTGAGAACTTGTAAAACTTCCTCCAAGTTTCCTTTTTAAAGATAATGTGTTTGTATAAACAATGTATAATGAATAACGTTCAATTTTTAATTTTAATGACTGAAAAGGCTATTTATGGCTGTCATGGCTTTCCTTTCTGTACGCTTTATTGAGCATGTCATAAGTACGTCTTGTTATGCTCAAACTGTTTTTCTGTACTTTCACCAGTGCAACAAATTAAATCAGTTTAAACCAATCAAACAAGTAAATAAACAAACAAACAAACAAACAAACAGACAACTCGATCACAACAGAAAGAACAGCTTGCAAGGAAAAGACACATCCACACACACACACACACACACACACACACACACACACACACACACACACACACACTCTCTCTCTCTCTCTCAGCTTCGCAACTTCACGTGTCATCGCAAGTCTTTGTTAGCATTGTTAGATGTTAAAATGGACCACACACACACACACACACACACACACACACACACACACACACACACACACACACACACACACACACACACACACACACACACACACACACACTGAGATACATTTCCTATGCACCGTCAAAAGAGGAAGGAAGCTGAAACTTGAAGCCTTCTGGTGCACAGCTTCTCTGACTGTGTTTATTGTTCGTATGGCCTGTTTCACCGCCATCAATTTACTTGCCATGGGATTTACGCCGCCCGATTTTTTTTTACCTTCATTCCCCGTAATGGCTTTTCCGTGACTTCTTTCATTCCGGTAGCAAAAATATACACAGAGACAGATCAATCAGTCACACTTAATGGATGGTACGGTTCTTTTAATCAAGTCTAAAACCCGGGCTGGTCATATGCAATGGCATGGAAAGAAGGTAACTTGCTGGGATTAGGGGGAGTAAAGGTCTCAGGTCGTAAGCGTTTCTGAAGTCTCAGCTAAGCTATGAAAAATTATTTTCTCAGTGTCTATATTGCTTGCAATTCCTGCGTTCTTAGTTGATTGCATAAATGCACAACGCGTCCATTTTCAAGGACAAGCCGTTTCCGGTGAAAACCGCCAGAGAGGAACCGTGCAAGCTTTTTTTTTTTAACATGCATAGCTAAATCAAATATTCACAACATTGCATAAATTTCATTCATTCCTCCTCTTTTAGTCAGTTGTTACCGTGTTTTCGAGAAAAGGGCCGATGAAGAGATAACAGGATTCGACATATACAGTATAACAGGATCCAAAAAAAGTCCCAGCATACACAGCCCACGCGCGCGCGCGCACACACACACACACACACACACACACACACACACACACACACACACACACACACACACACACACACACACACACACACTGTCCAGACAGCAGTAATAGAAAACCTAAAATAAAACGGGTTCTGTAACACAAAAAAATGGCAATGCTGAAAGTGAAATGTCATGAACTTTCTACTGCTATAACAAGTTGTGGCTTTTTTTTTTTTTTTTTGAACCAATGGTCAGACAGACAACAGTAACAGCGGACGTGTTCAGAGTACACAGAACTTTTCATATTTTCACACTCGGTAAGAGGAGTCCCACGTTTTGTGATTGCTGGAAATTCGAACGAAGGCGATCTGTGAAATGGTATTGCCTAGGAGTTGAAATAGGCTCTAGTCATAGTTTTTTTTTTTTTTTTGTCAAGTCAGTTTTATTTGTCCCAGGACTGAGAAAATCGCTTTGCAACACGCGTAGAACATACACATAAAACGTAAAAGCATGCAAATAGTAGACTTGTCGACCTTATTAAAAGCAAGCTCCTACCATATGTTCGATGTATGGAATGTAAATATGATAATAATAATAATAATAATAATAACGAGTATTGTATAGGCGCTTTACCCAATTTCACGAATCGGCTCAAAGCGCCGCGAACTGAACCCAACACGCACGCTCACGTGAATCACACGCATTCTCCCACACACTGGACATAAACACATTACAATCACGTGGTGCGAAGGGTCAGCTCAGCTATTTAAATTTCGGAATTTTAGAATTACATTTATTTTTCAAATTTGGTGGGCTGAACATTTCCAAAGCAGAGGGGGAGGAAGCCGGAGTACCCGGAGAGAACCCCCGACGATCGGCCCGAATGAACGGTGCCACATACGAGAAGGAAAAATTCTTTGACCCGAGTGGGACTCGAACCCCCCACCTCTCGCATTGGTGACAAGTCTCTTAACCACTAGACCAATATTTTGATTTTTCTCTTGAAGAAAGATTTATTTGGTTTTTCTAAAGATGTTCTTTTCGTTTGTGCTTATCTTCCGCCTGTCAGTTCTCGGCACTACGGTGTTTCTGGCGACGATAATGGTGTTGCAATGCTGTAAAACTGTATCATAAATTTGTTAGCAAGTCATGACGCATATCTTCTGGTTTGCGGTGATCTAAACGGCAGAACTTCCTCTAGTCATAGTTAACTCGATCAAGTTCGATTTGTCAGGCTACGGCAAATGTGGTTGCATCCTTCTTGTTGATGCCTTTGTGCACATTGGAAAGTCACTGTCCCAGACTCCTGGGTTTGTTGTTGTTGTTGTTGTTTTGTTTTGTTGTTTTTTGAATTAACGGAGCAACATTTCGCCCAGGCTGGATTAAAAAAAAAATTGGCAGTTTTATGTATTCATTCACAACCTATAGGAAATATGAATGATGACCGAAAGACACGGGAAAACGGAGGCCATTCGCAGAAAATGTAAATATAGGGGCCTGACGCACGGAGACTATGGACAGACTAAAATATTACTCCTAAATATGCATAAGCGAAGACTATAGGACAAGTCTTGTATCTGTATCAGGGACAGAGGCTAATGAGACTAATGACAGTCCCGACGTATAAATCAGAGACTAGAGCTAAGTCTCTGACTAGCCTAGTCTCTCTCTTTTCGTGCATCAGGCCCCTGAGGGGTGAGCGGTGGTCTAATAGGTAGCGCGTCGGATTTAGCGCTGCGCTACTGAACGGCCGTCAGCAATGTCACGGCGATGAAGCGTGGGTTCGAGCCCAGGTTGAGCTTGTGATGTGTGATACCGGGTTTTCCTGGCTGCTCATCGGGGGGTTTCTCTCCGGGTTATCCGGCTTTCCTCCTCCAGCAAAATTGTTTAAAAAAAGGATAGGTATTGGTTGGCGCTGCACCGCGGCAGCCCGAATTTCCCGAAAGGGACAATAAACTATTTAAAAAAATCGACAGGTCTTCCAAAAAAAACAAAAAAAAAACAAACCTTCGCAGTACAGTCTGATGGTCTTATAAAAGTAAAAAGAAAAGAGAAGAAAAAAAAAAAAAAAAAAGGAAAAAAGTTGATCATTTTGACGTTCATCAAAGAGAAGTATGTACAGAGAATACCTTTTCATCTGAGAAACGTGACAGTCACCGTGATCGGTCACACGACCACTAGCGTTGCAATAATCATGACAAAACTAATTGCAGCGCCGACGTACATTGAACGTTCCGGATACACTCTTTCTTTCTTCTCTGTTCTTTTTTCTTACCTTGTTGTCAGATCTCTAAAAGCCCAAGCCACAGGCCGCCGTGGAGGCGACAATCTGTCTTGTGTTTGCCGGTTCCGAGTGCCTTTTGTTTCTTGACATCATTCCCACGTTGGGCCGGCCACAAAGGGATGCTGGTGCTGGGACTGGCTGTAGCCCTTGTGAAGTTTAACCACAAGCGTGGGAGAGATAATGGTAATGGACCAACTTAGTAAATGACCGTGTAATTTGGCCGATGTTTCGAGGTTTTTGTTGTGAGGGGGACGAGACGGGGGAAGGAGGTAAATATGGAGAGGCGTTGTAGATAACGTGATGTAAACGCATACAAACAGCAAAACAAAACAAAACAAAACAAAACAAAACAAAACACCAATCTAGCAAATAAACCAAGAAAAATTCAAATAAGAAACAAACGAACACGCATCAACCACGGACGGTGAAATAAAAAGTTCGTCATGTTACGTGGCCATTTCAGAAGAAACAAACGAACAAGCACAACAACCCCCCCCCCCCCTTTTACAAAAAGGCTCAAACAACGCTGGCGTCAGCAAACCCTTCTTTTTCAGGAATGAATCTCTTTGCCAGTTTCTTTAACTGTAATGGGTTCTCTGGTCGAAATTCAGACCAGTCAAAAGTAATTTTGCGAAATGTACGCTTTCAAACAGATCAAAGGACTTCAGCACTTTTAATATGCATTTCTCCTTCTTCTTTTTCGTTCTTTGAAGCTTTCAAGCTCTACCCCCTCCCCCCCCCCCCCCCCCCCCCAAAAAAAAAGGCTGTCAAGCCGCCATAAGTCGTGGTTACATTTATGTGGAGAATGTGATTAAACCGGGCCTCTCTCTTTGATCAGCCGAGATCGGGTATGGCATGTGAATTGTTGTGGCTAATATGGCTTAAAGTTCTAAGCTCCCAACAAAAAGCTTTCCGAAGTGTGAAAATTTTTTACAGAGTTGACCGTGCAAGCACAGTCAACTCTGTCACAGTTGCAGAGTTCACACAGTGTCCAGAAACAGCGACAAAACCGTGCCAAAAAAACTGCCCCCACGTCCTGTCGGGCTCCGCCCACGCTACTGTGCACATCTCCGTGCAGTGGTCATCCGTCCTTGCAGCGGTCATCACAGCAGCCGTGGCCGGGTCAGTACTGTCCACAATGACCCCCATACAAGTCGTGTCACTTTGGAATTTGGTCAGTGTCGCTCGTATGCCGTGCTGTTGCCGTCAGAATGGCGCAAGAAATGTTGACGGGTTTTTATTTATTAATTTTTTTTTTTAATTTGGCGAGATGTGTGAAAAGTGGAGCACGCAGGCACTCAGATTTGCCAAGCGCGTTTTATCGGCAACAACATCTCCAAATTCCGGTCTTACTTTTCGGTCTGCAAGCTGGAGCTGAAATATTTACGCAAGAAACAAAACTGCTTTCCAATACGTGTACCTACCGGTAGTAGCATAGCTTGTGCCATATCAGTCCAACATCGTTCAATCGTCTAAACTGACGTATCAGCGGCGTGGTTACGTAATGAGCCGGGTTGCACGGGGATGTATGGAGTAGCGTGGACGGAGCTCGACAGGAAGTGGGGGCAGTTTTTCGGCACGGTTTTGTTGCTGTTTCTGGACACTGTGTGAACTCTGCAACTGTGACAGAGTTGACTGTGCTTGCACGGTCGACTCTGTTGTAAAATTTTTTCGCACCTCGGAAAGCGTTTTGTTGTGAGCTTAGATCTTTAAGCGTCATGCATTAAATTAGCGCTTACGCCTTTTTTTTTTACCCCAAAGACGACAGAGAGATGTCCACGGAGGTATCGATTCGTGTGTGTCTAACTGCCTTCAGTCAGGCGCACGTATTTAAACATACCGACAGCAAGACCAGACTGTTCACACTGAGCGCGACAGACTGGCGACGGAAAGCGGAGAGACAGAGGAAGACACAGGTACGGAAACTACATCGGGCTGATAACAATGTCACAAACGACACCGACGGACACTGTTTTCAATGGCGACAGCACCTCAGACTTTATCACAGACGTCATCACCACCCACGACACCAACATTTTGACAACAACCACAACATCGGTGCCATCATCGCCATGGACGATCAGGGTCATTTTGGACTTCACGTCGCAGATTGTTCTCAGTGTTCTGGTGGTTGCCGTCAACTCTATGGTTCTGTTCACGTTATACAAGGTAATTCGGAGTCCTCTTCTTTTCCATAGTTGGGCCATGATGCTTCGATTGCAAATGGTGATTTAACGATACACTTTCTCCACTTCTCAGAATCCAAAATAATATTTTGTAGTTCCCAAATTGGTTCTATTTTATGTTCTATCATATGTTCGGATAAAGCAAATTCTCCAAGACTAGAGCGTTGGACTTCTAATGCTCGGGTCGTGAGTTCGAATCCCGGCTGGGGCCAAATATTTGTGCTGGCTTTTTCGTCGTTGCCCCGTCTTTGATATCACCCGTATGTGGTGGAAAAGAACGTTAAAACTCCCAAACACCCACCCTACCCTCCTTCGAGTCAAACGTATTTTTCTCTCATTTTTGATTAGCCTGGGTTTTTCGATTCACTGCCCATTTGTAGACATTGCAATGACTAAGCGTTTTGTGCTTGGAAAATATTTGTTTGTGTCGGGGGGGGGGGGGGGGGGGAAGGTTGTATAAATAACATCTTGACATTTTGAATGATCTCTGAAGGGTATTGAACTCATATTTGCTCTGCCGCCCTCTCAGAAAATGTCAAAAGTCACTGACGCACTTTTTTTGACACGTATTGGCGGACTTGCTGTGTAATTTGTTTCTTTGTCATATCGACTGCCACAAATAGAGGCCCTCTCCCCCTAACTTCCCCCTCTCCCTCCCCCCCCCCCCCCCCCACCCCCGCCGGGTTTGCCGAATGGTAGAGCGTTGGACTTCTAATGCTCGGGTCGTGAGTTCGCATCCCGGCTGGGGCCAAATACTTGTGCTGGCTTTTTAATCGTTGCCCCGTCTTTGATATCACCCGTATGTGGTGGAAAAGGACGTTAAACCCCTAAAGACCCCCCCTCCCCTCCCCCCCCTCCAACTTTCGTTAACCGCGAATTAGCCTTTGTTGCTTGCGCGGCGTTAACTAACTAACTAACTAACTAACTAATCTCTTTTCCTCCACTTGCCGAAAATTTTCATTTCAGAGTCACAACTAAATACAATATCCCTTTCAATTCATATTTACGTGCAAATTAATTTATCCAATGCCCACTCAATGAACTCTCGATTAAGAATGCGGATAGGCCATGCAGTTATTCGAAAATGGCTTCAAATATACTATAATTGATAGCTTACATCCGTCCCACTTTGAAAGACTGGTAAATCCTTAAGATTTTTATATTGTTCTGTTCTGTGTGAGCTCTTTTGGTGGTCTCTGTATCACACATTCATTTCATTTTATTTCATTTGATCTCTCTCTCTCTCTCTCTCTTGGATTGAACTTAGGCTACACAGTACAGATTTAAAAGAAAATGCTATATATATTAAATATAACCCCACAAATGCTACAATTCACCAAAAACTTCACAAAAATCCAGCGGTCAAAAACTTATGTGCAGGGTAAATTTACAATTGCGCTTCTTTTTTTTTTTTTTTCAATGCTAGCAGCGACCACCTGTCCCCTCATTAATCGGTCATCTGTTAGCTCTTGTGCAAGCCGCGCATGAATACAATCAGTCCATATGCCAGGCTCATTTTTCACTGTTTCCACTAGTACCTGGTACGAAACTTATTTACAAAGCCAACAAACATCGAGCGCCATTTTGTTTTTATTTTTTTTAATTTTTACTCAGCACACACATTTTAACCTTCGGACGACGTCGTGGGTAAAAAGTTGCGCACACATTGCTTTAGATGAACGTATCTCGGTCAATATTTATGTCACACCTTTAAAATTTCATGACTTTGTCAATAAATGGTTTGACTATGTTCATGCCCAAAATTGTGCTGTGTTACTTGTAATTAGCAGAGTAATTAAAGAATAAGTTGTGAATTGCCTATATAAAAACCATGGGTAATTTGTTTCCCACGATGTAGGACTAGGAATAAGTTGAAATTTACCTTTCTAAAAACCATGGGTAATTTGTTTCCCACGATGTAGGACTAGGAATAACCTGCAATCTGCCTATTTAAAAACCATGGGTAATTTGTTTCCCACGACGTAGGACTAGGAATAAGTCGAAAATCACCTATTTAAAAACCATGGGCAAGTTGTTTCACACGATGTAGGACTAAGAAGTTTTTTAGCGACGTAGCCGGAAGGTTAAGAGGGGCAAAATTCTGTACTATACTTAGCGGAAGTAGAGAAGCTATATGGGGCGGTCGGTGGTCTAGTGGTCAAAAGACTTTGCTACCAGTGCTAGAGGTCAGGTTCGAGTCCCACTTGGGGTGAAGCAGTTTTCCTTCTCGTACTTGGCACCGTTCATTCGGGCTGATCGTCGGGGTTTCTCTCCGGGTACTCAGGCTTCCTCCACCTCTGCTTTGGAAATGTTCGGCCCGCAGGATTTGAAAATAGTTAGTTAGTTATTTAGGGCTTGAAAATAAACGCAATTCTGAATTCCGAAACTTAAATAGCTGAGCTGACCCTTCACAACACGTGATCGTAATGTGTTCATGTCCAGTGTGTGAAAGAATGCGTGTGATTCACGTAAGCGTGCGTGTTGGGTTCAGCTCGCGGCGCTTTGGGCCAATTCAAGGAATTGTGAAAAGCGCCCACGCAATACACAATTGGTGTTGTTGTTGTTGTTGTTGTTGTTGTTGTTGTTGTTGTTGTTTGTTGTTGTTGTTGTTGTTGTTCTTCTTCTTCTTCTTCTTCTTCTTCTTCTTCTTATTATTATTATTATTGGCGTGCAACCTGTAAACCAACAGGTGAAGACACTGCGGTCAAGGACCAACTTCGTCATTGGAAGCCTGGCGGTGGCAGACATGCTAACTGGGCTGTTGGTGCCCCTGAACGCAGCTCACGAGGTGACTGACTTTCACCCCAACATGTGCGCGGCTGCCCTGGGGGCCTTGACCTTCGGGGCTACTGTGTCCATGCAGCACTTGATGGTCATCAGCGTCGACCGCTTTGTGGCGGTCAGGTGAGGACTGACATTGTTGTCGACATACTGGGGTTTGGACTAGATAGTGCTAAGAGTGGATCAGAAGGTTTGGGTGTGACTTTGGCAGGGTGCGTGTCGTCGAACCAGCAAGTTCACGTGTGTGTGTGTGCGTGCGTGCGTGCGTGTGTGTGTGTGTGCGCGTGCGTGCGTGCGTGCGTGCGTGCGTGTGTGTGTGTGTGTGTGTGTGTGTGTGTGTGTGTGTGTGTGTGTGTGTGTAGTGCCTCTCTCTTCATGCTAAATTTAATCCTATGTTTATCTTACGAAGAACAGTAGCCGACGACCGCTTTTGCCGATGAGACGAACAACAGAAATACGCATTTTGGTGAGGGGTGGGTGGGTGTTTGGGTGTTTAACGTCCTTTTCCACCACATAGGGTGATTGCATTTTGGTGAGAGATTCGTGTGTGTGTGTGTGTGGGGGGGGGGGGGGGGTCGGAGAGGTGTGTCTATGCTGGAGGAGAAAAAGAATGATCGACACATTATAAAAAAAAAAAAAATCTCTGCTCTCTTTGTAGAGGGCATTTCCCAGTTACCATAGTAACTAGATAAACACACTGGCAGTCTACCGGGGGATATTGGAGATCTCTACCGCGCATATCTGACTCCCAACCCTATCCAAGCGGACATCGACCCCGGATCGCTCCGGTCACGAGTGACGGGGTTTAGGCTTTCAGATCCCATGTCACGATGAAACAAACCTTGTCCCCTGTCATAAGGCTAAGTCCCCTGTCACCAGCTTCAATCCACTCTCAACAGGCATTGCGTGTTCTCGGTAGACACTGTCCTTCCAGATCGGCATTTACAGATAAAATACAGAGCACAGAATATGGTGAGGCGGCGGGTGTCACCTGTCAGTAAAATTGTGGAACAACTGTCTGTTGTCATCACTGAGTTCCTCCTTCCAGAGGCAGATAGTCATGTTGGTTTAAACATTTTTGGCTCACTTGTGTAACAAAGTGAGTCTATGTAATAGCCCTCCGTCGTCTGTGTGTGTGTGTGTGTGTGTGTGTGTGTGTGTGTGTGTGTGTGTGTGTGTGTGTCTGTCTGTCTGTCTGTGTGTCCACAGTAAACCTTAACATTTGCCTTTTCTCAGAATCTACAAATAGCAGAGGCACCAAACTTGGCCTGCTGATAGACAGCCATGAGACCTTTCAAAACATACCATATTGATTGACCTTGACCCAAGGTCAAGGCCACTAAAGCTGTCTGTTTGCTAGTTTTCATTGGCATTTTCTCAGAATCTAGAAAAGCCAGAGACGTCAAACTTTGCATGATGATAGACATTGACAACACCTTTACTGACATACCTGTATTCAGTGACTTTGAGTCAAGGTCAAGGCCATAAAAGCTCTTTAGCGGAAACCTTCCAAAACCTTAACATTGGCATTTTCTCAGAAACAATGAACAGCAGAGGCACCTAACTTGGCGTGCTGATAGACAGCCGTAAGACCTTTCAAAACATACCATATCGACTGACCTTGATCCAAGGTCAAGGTCACCAAAGCTGTCTGTTTGGAAATTTTACATTGGTATTTTCTCAGAATCTAGAAAAGCCAGAGACATCAAACTTTGCATGATGATAGACATTGACAACACCTTTACTGACATACCTGTATTCAGTGACTTTGAGTCAAGGTCAAGGCCATACAAGCTGTTTGCGGAAATGCTTCCAAAACCTTAACATTGGCATTTTCTCAGAAACAATAAATGGTAGAAGCATCAAACCTGGCTTGCTGATAGACAGCAGTAAGACCTACCAAGACATACCGTTTGAATGACCTCGACTGAAGGTCAAGGTCACTAAATCTGTCTCACTAGAAATTTACAATTGCCATTTTCTCAAAATCTAGGGACACCAGAGGCATCAAACTTTGCATGATGCTAGACATTGACAAAACCTGTACTGGCATTCTTGTATTCAATTTCCTTGAGTCAAGGTCAAGGCCACTCAAATTGTTTTGCGGAGACTTTAACGTTAGCATTTTCTTGGAAACAACAAATAGCAGAGGCACCAAACAAGGCACAATGATAGGCAGCAATGAGACCTATGCAGACATAGCCTTTTGAATGACCTTGACTCAAGGTCAAGGTCAATACAGCTGTCTGTTGTGAATTTTACATTACAATTTGTACAGAAGCTGCGAAAACTAGAGCTATCAAACAGGCATAAAGATAGTCATTGATAAGCTCTTCACTTACAGATCTCATTTGAATGACCTTGACCCAAAGTCAAGGTGATACAAGCTGTCCTTGGAAAATTGTTATGTTGCCATTAACCATTTTCTTAGGAACTATGAACACAAGAGACATCTTACTTCAGGATAGACAGTGATAGCTTTACAAACATACTCTTTGAATGACCTTGACCCATCTCACAAGTGAGCCAAGGAGGCTTTGCCCCTCTAGTTTCATTCATTGAAGGATCACCGTCAAGCAGTAAATAGCATTACATTGTAAGAGAGCACAACAAGTAAAAACTTTATGTACGTGCTCATCTGAACCAGTTTACATAAAAGCATGGCGGAGTAATTGGCGTGGAAAAATGGATTGCAATGTAAAGACAAAAAAACAAAAAAAAACAAAAAAGCAGGAAGAAGAAAGGAAAGAAGAAAGAACATATTAAACTTTACTGTGAGTGGTGGTGGCAACAGCCCGTCCGCGTGGACATATCGTAAGGTTTAGAAATTCATATGACGAAGCAGTTGACCACAATTGAAACAAGATGGCCACCAGCCCGATATGTTGTTTCCATTCAATGACCTGCTGTAGTCACAGTCGTAGTCGTTGTGTCATGTATGCAGCCCGCGCGCACACGAACGCACGCTCTCTGACATCAAGCATGCTGACATAAAGAAAGTACTGGAAACCATTTCCGTGCCTCAATGCACTTGCAAAACCCCAAACACATGAGGTCGTGTGAGCTCGCCTAGCTGGTTGACGTCACAAACTTTTTGGCGTATGCGAGGTTCTACATGGGTGAATGAATTCTTGTAATAAAGTCGTTCCCCTTTGACAGAGTTACTTCCCGCAGACCTGACTGACAGACGATTGCTTACTGGTATCGGAGAAGAGACCCCCTCTCTCTCTCTCTCTCTCGCCTTAGACGCGCGCTTGCGCACGCACGCATGCACGCACGCACGCACGCACGCACGCACGCACGCACACACACACACACACACACACACACACACATTATGCTTCTGAGTGTGAGTCAGTGGCAAAAACGAAACCCACTGAAATTCCCGCTTTCCACATGTCAAGTTGTAGAGACTCTCGCGAAAAGATACTGCATTTCGATGCAAAATAATTTCTAGACCATCCCAGAACATTCTGGTGCAGTAACGTCAGTAGATTACGTCACCTTGGAAAGATTTCGAACCTTCCAGTAAGTTGAGGAATGTTCTAGATCTGACCTGTTCAGTACGTAAGCAGCCCTGCACAGCGTTCTGGATTCTTCTTCTTTCATGAATTTGTTCTCCGCGCATATTCTGTTCATAAAGTATTGGAGTTGTAGTCTGTTGTATCCCGTATCTTCTCTGCGAGTGCACGATGATGGCGACATAGCATAAGTAAAATACAACACCACGTCTCCAAACAGAGGAATTCGGAAAGAAAGTGGCGAGACATCCCCAAGAAAAACCAGCATCACGTCAATCAAACATGACGCTCTTACTTTACGTCAGTGCGCGTGATTTTTTTCTTCGATGTTTGTGAGGCGTGTGGCTTATGGAGGAAATGTGCTTTGAGTACAACGTTTCGAGTCAACTGACGATAACGGCTGAAGAGAATTTTTCTAATTTTTTAATATATTTTTTATGGCACCCCAGACACATTATCTATATATAGTAGGAGCGATTTTGAGATCTAAAATGGGTTCACCAGCACTTTCATCAGGTACGGCTTACGCCAAAAATATAAAAGCGACAACCTCCAAACTTCACTCAGTTGAGAGTCCGTATTCATGCTATCTATGTCCAAAACATGGAGTGGTTTAGGTAAATATTACGCCTTCAAACGCCAGAAAGCCACTTTTTCTGAAAAGGGCAATAACTCGCAAATCATGTGTGCAATCGTTCCTGGATCGCGCCTTCTATTCAACAATCTTGATTCATTTAAAAACCCCAAATTTGAAATCGATCGGTTCAGTATTTTCGGAGATACAGGCATCTGAACTGGGTTCACATGCAATGTCAACTCTGGTTCGGTTTACATGAAAACTATAAGAGCGACCATTTTCTAGTAGTGACTCTATTCAGAGTCCGTATTCAAGCTATCTACTGCCAAAAAATTGAGTGATTTAAATAAATATTACGCCTGTACACGAAAGACAACCAACTTGTCTCAAAAGGGCGATAACTCCCAAATCACTTAAGCAATCATCACACGCTTGGTTCCTCTAATGTAACATTTTGATATATTTGGATACCCCAAATTTGAAGCCATTCGGTTGAGTATTTTCGAAGAAACGGGCCTGGACACAATTCACACACACACGCACACCGCACACCGCACGCACACACATACGAACAGACGGCACTCACTGAGGAGGAGAAGCGCGTTCGGCGCACCGTACATGTCAGCATCGATGACGCACGTTGTCATTACGGTCTTTGGTTACACTTGCAAAATCGTCTCTGCGGGAGATCGGCAGTGACGTGCGTTTGTACCACAGATGCTTGCCTATGAACGTGGAAAATTTAGCCCGTCCTATGATGTTGTTTCCATTACTATGGAAACAACGTAATGAAAAACCATTAACACTAATTGACAACAACGTAAGAAACAGTATGGCCTGTTTTAAGCCCTCTCTGCAGAATATTTCTCTTTCGATTTTTCCTTTCCTTTTCCTACACGCGGACTGTCATTACAAACCCCCCCCCCAAAAAAAAAAAAAAAAAAAAATCGAAATGGATGGATCAGCAACTTGAGGTGTTTGTCTGGCTTGTTGCTGACCGGAAACTTTCTTCGTACGTGCCGATTGGCAGTTTCCTATTTAAGACTGTAATATGTCCATGCTGGTTTTAGGGATGATTGCTGCATGAAGCACTCTAACTCTTGGAATAGAACCTCTTGTGTGTGTGTGTGTGTGTGTGTGTGTGTGTGTGTGTGTGTGTGTGTGTGTGTGTGGTTGTTGTTGTTGGGTTTTTGTGTTGTTTGTTGTTGTTGAGGGGTGGGGGGTTCGGTGTGTGTGTGTGTGTTTTTTTTAGGTGTTTCTCTATAGTTCACAGACAAAATCTGTAAATATCGTCACTGCCTCCGACATTTCAGCAGCCCTCTACATCTTGCAGATTCTGTGTAAAAAAATATTCAATCGGGGAAGTCACAACACCAAGAGGGAAATCACAAGGCATGAACCAGCATCGTTGTCAGACCTGCCTGAGGCTGACGTCAAATGTTTAGTTCACGGAATTAGCGTCATCTCTCCTAAGATTCTAGACCCCCTATAACACCGGCAACATTCAGGCGCGTAGGAAGATGCTGAGAGGAAGGGGGCCCCACTAAGTCGGGTGAGCCATACGGCCGGGGTGAAGAAGGGTGGGTCGGGGGGGGGGGGGGAGGGGTGTGTGTGTGTGTGTGTGTGTGTGTGTGTGTGTGTGTGTGTGTGTGTGTGTGTGTGTGTGTGTGTGTGTGTGTGTTGACTGCCAAGGATTGTGTCCTGCGACAGCAGAGCAGGAGGGCCTCACAACTGGTGGGCCCCCTCCCCTTTTATCAAAAGCAAGGGGGGCCCAAAGATATTCGGGCCCCCCTTCCAAAAAATCGTGGTTCCTACGCCCCTGATTTACAATAACAACAAAACAGCACGAAATTTGGAGAAACAACTTTATGGGGTGGGGCCATTACTCCGTGTTTTTGTTTGTTATTTTTGTCGCGGCAAAATGATTTTGAAGTCGAACATACACGAAATTTCAAGACTTTATCCTTACACTGTTGTACGCACATAAAACCGCGACGCACTTAAAAGCCAGTTAGTTGGTCAGCTTGATGGTGATAGTTTGCCGATAACTGAAAAAAGAAGAAGAAAGAGGCAACAACAAAAAAACACCCCAAAACAACAACAACAACAACAACAAAAACCACACCCACCCACACACACATGTTTTTGCCGTTAATAAGAGGGGATTTGGTCTAGCGGTAAGAGGTGGGTGGGTGTTTTGGGGTTTAACGTCCTTTTCCACCACAAACGGGTGATATCAAAGACCGAGCAACGATGAAAAAGCCAGCACAAATGTTTGTCCCCAGCCGGGATACGAACTCACGACCCGAGTATTAGAAGTCCAACGCTCTACCATTCGGCCACCCCGGCTCCCCGGTCTAGTGGTTAAGGCATCCGACTTCGGATCCTGAGCTGCCTGCTTCGAGTCCCCGGCGATTTTTTTTTCTTACCATCAGTATCGAGTCAAATTCATGTGCAGACTCGTTTACGGTGCATGCCTCGCCTTCGTGTACACACGCACGCACACATATCAAGCGTGCACGCTAAAAATCCCACGTTCATCTTTCAAAAAAGAGTAGACTGCGGCTGGTGGCGTGGTAAACAGAAATACTGTCGCATGCACCAGAGTGAATAGCAGGGTTGAGGTTTGCACATAAAGTAGCGCTTAGCGGCAGCACGCTTTCATCCTCCAGCCCTGCGGCGCCATGACCATTTCAGTAGAGATGGATATGATCATATGTGCGCGGAGGGTGGGTGTTTTTTTTTGGGGGGGGGGGGGGGGGGGGGTTGTCCTTTTCCACCACATACGGGTGATATCAAAGACGGGGCAACGATGACAAAGCCAGCACAAATAATTGGCCACAGCCAGGATACGAACTCACGACCCGAGCATTAGAAGTCCAACGCTCTACCATTCGGCCACCCCGGCTACCCTGCGTGCGCGGAGGAGAAGTCTACCATACCGTACCATACCATACAATACCTAGAGGGCCTTTGCTTGAGCAGCTTTCCGTTACATTCATTTTCGGCGACGAGCACTCTCTGCACTATTAGTTTTTATCTACCAGTCTCCATTAATGGACACCTTTAGTGGCAAACTAATGTTCTTTTCCACTGCTGACGTCACGTAGAAAATACAAGAGCGCATTCCCCTCCTTTAGTCTCCCTCCTGTCGCATGCTGTATTGCTGACCACATCTCTCTCTCTCTCTCTCTCGGGGACGGGGGGGGGGGGGGGGGGGTAGCCGAACGGTAGAGCGTTGGACTCCCAGTGCTTGGATCGTGAGTTCGAATCCCGGCTGGCGCAACATATTTGTGCTGGCCTTTTTCTCGTTGCACCGTCTTTGATATCACCCATACGTGGTGGAAAAGGACGTAAAACTCCCAAACACCACCCTCTCCCTCTCTCTCACACACACACACACACACACACACACACACACACACACACACACACACACACACACACACACACACACACACACACACACATTTTTTCCGCAGTTGACAATTTTACCCAAAATAGCCAGCAGGAGAAAACCCCCTGCGCTAAATAACCACTGCTCAGAATCCGGAGTAGTGTTGTTCCCAATTTGACTCGAGCGACACCAGGATTCCAATGAAGGGTCTTCCGGTCTTGCTGCCGCTTCAGAGCAAGCCCCTTGTTCTCTGAACAGGTCGTTTCCTCCTGAATACAACATGTCCGAGTGACACTACACTTTCATCGAAACGTTTACGTGGCTTTTGAAACAGTATACATTTGCGAAAGGTCAGGGCTTTAGTGGGTCACACGGATGGTACGCATGGGACTGGCAATGGGCATTTCTGTTCGTTAATGATACAGAACAACTCGGCGCGTCTCGTCCTTAGGAAACGCAAGAGAGACCACGTCACGCCTCTGTTGAAACAACTCCACTGGCTTCCCGTGAAATTCCGCTGCCACTTTAAGATTGCAACCTTTGCATACCGGTTCTTTGAGGGCTCTCTTCCTCCGTATCAGTCTGCCTGGCTGTGCGCTTACCACCCGTCTCGCAGACTTCGTTCCGCCAATGAAAAGCACCTTAAAGTCCCCAAGCGCAACATGAAAACCGCAGGCGAACGCTCCTTCAGTTTCCTCGCCCCAAATGTTTGCAACTGTCTGCCGGTCGAAATTCGTGACCTTCCCACACTGTCCCAGTTCAAATGAAACCTGAAGACCCATCTCTTCCGTCAGACCTTTCACACTTATGAGTAGTCTGCCATTGCTTCAGCACCTTTGACTGCAGTTGTTCATCTGCATCAGGCCGGGTTGTGCATGTCAGTGTGTGTGTGTGTGTGTGTGTGTGTGTGTGTGTGTGTGTGTGTGTGTGTGTGTGTAGCGCTATGAGTTGCTTTCCTGTGAGATTAAGCGCTAAACAAGTACTATTCATTATTATTATTATTATTATTGTTCCAGGGGCCGCGCTTCTCTCCTATCCCTGCAACGACGCCCAAATCGGGCTAACCGAGACCGGGCTGGGCTTAGTAATGCCTAAGAAGGAAAAAATTAAAATACTCGGTGATAAGGAAAGTGGACAGTTGCGAACAACTTTGAGGTCCCCCTGTTATTTCACTGTGTGCACAGAAGCGGTGAAAACGGTTGCATTCGCCAGCACAGTACATTTTCAGCCTGTTTAGAGCGGATTATTGCCTGCATGAGTTGTCCGTCGTGCATACAAGACCCGCAGCATGCATTTTCGTGGGAGCTTTGTGCTCTGCCATGAAAAATGCGTGCTTGTTGCGGCAAGGGAGACAAGACTAGTCATGACTGACAGCAACATGAACGAGCGCCTGAACGTCTCCCTTCGCCTTTAGCCTGCTGTTGGCTCAGTGTCCTCAGTCTTGTTCAAATGACTAGAAGCTCGAGGCTTCAAAAGAGAGGTCAGTCTTGTTTAAATGACTAGAAACACGAAGCTATCAAAAGAGAGGTCAGTCGTTCAAATGACTAGAAACACGAGGCTTGAAAAGAGAGGTCAGTCTTGTTCAAATGACTAGAAACACGAGGCTTGAAAAGAGAGGTCAGTCTTGTTCAAATGTTCAGAAACACGAGGCTTCAAAAGAGAGGTCAGTATTGTTCAAATCAGTGTTCAGAAACACGAGGCTTCAAAAGAGAGGTCACAGATTCTGTTCAACATCCGTCCAGCCAGTCTTGCAGTCAAATACAGCTCCTCTCTCTAAGTTCCTGTCAGTGTCGGTTGTTTTTCGCATTTCTAGTGGCAATTTTCTTGCAGTTGACAGTGCCACTGGCAGAGCAAAGGTTTCGTATGATGGCAATAACAGTCTCGTGCCATTTCAGCAAAATGACCATAAGCACTGTGGCTGCCATAAGCCGGCGGGGTGTGTGTGTGTGTGGGGGGGGGGGGGGGGGTGGCGTGGCCAAATGGTAGAGCGTTGGCCTTCTAATGCTCGGGTCGTGAGTTCGTATCCCGGCTGGGGCAAAATATTGGTGCTGGCTTTTGCCCCGTTTTTGATATCACCCGTATGTGGTGGAAAAGGACGTTAAACCCCCAAACACCCACCTCCACCCACCCGCCATAAGCCGGTGTTGATGTGGGGTTCACCAAAATTCTCAACGCCCTCCTCACGATTCTATGAGAACACGTACCAAATATCGTCGTCAAAATCTGTTTCGTCCTCAGGTACCCTACGAGATACCGTGACATCGTCACCTACAAGCGTCTGGGCGTTGTCGTCGGCATCATCTGGCCCCTTCAATTTGTCCTGGGCTTTCTCCCGCTTTTTGGGGTGCGCAACCGGGACTGGGACGAAGTGCACTGCAAGCTGTTTGAGCTGATCGCCATTTGGCAGCTCCATCTCCTCATCGTAGTGAGTGTCGTGTGCCCGCTGACCATTATGTCCATCTGCTATGTCAGGGTGTTCATCTTGTCCAGGAGGCGGTTCAAGCGTATACAGGTACGACGATTAGAGCGGGTTTTTATTTCATGCCCAGAAGCGCACGTTGATCATTATCACATTGTGGATGTTTAGCACCCGAAAAATATTACACGTCAATAATAATGATAATAATATTGATAATAATAATAATCTAGCCTTGACTGAGGGGACGCTATAACTGTATTTCGTTTTTTCCAGTACGCCTTTTAGTATTTATGTTGTATTCACGCTGTTTCATTCGTTCAAGAGAGGAGCCGGGATAACCGAATGGTAGAGCGTTGGACTCCCAATGCTCGGGTCGTGAGTTCGAATCTCGGCTGGGGCCACATATTTGTGCTGGCCTTTTTCTCGTTGCCCCGTCTTTGATATCACCCACACGTGGTGGAAAAGGACGTTAAACTCCCAAACACCCACCCACCCACCCTCATTCGGTCAAGAGATACTCATGTGAGCTAGCACCTGGTACGTTGGCGTCTTTCTTTTCTTCTACACACTCTTTCAGCAACCGGTAGAGATTTCTCTGGTTACAGACGGTAGATGTAAAGAACGTCCTCTCTCAGACAGGTCTGGGCATTTACTATGCCCAGAAAACAATGGAATTTTCCTGTACAAGCCCCGGCCCCGGCCCCGGCCCCGGGGGTGGGTGGGTGTTTGGGGGTTTAACGTCCTTTTCCACCACATACGTCTGATATTAAAGACGGGGCAACGATGAAAAAGCCAGTACAAATATTTGGCCCCAGCCGGGATACGAACTCAAGACCCGAGAACTGGAAGTCCAACGCTCTACCATTCGGCCACACCGGCTCCCCTCCCCCGACCCCTCCCCCCCCCCTCCCCCCGGCCCCGGGAACTGGAGAGGACAGCAGATTTGGACTTCTAGTCTGACGTAACGAACAACAACAGCAACAACAACAACAACAACAACAACAACAACAACAAGGGGCAACACTCAGAAACGAAAAAGAAGAAGAACAAGACGACGACGAGGAAGAAATGGGTGGGTAGGTGGGGTGGGTGTTTGGGAGTTTAACGTCCTTTTTCACCACGCGTGACGACGATGAAGAAGAAGAAGACTGAGAAGAAGAAACAAGGAGGAATGGCCCCGTCCTACAAAGTTGTTTCTCCAAACTTCATTTTATTTTGTCTGTTTTGTTGCTATTGTTGCCGGTTCTCCCCTCTCCAAGTTCTACCGATGACACTAGATCCTCTACGACCTCGACCGATTAGCCACGTGACTGGGGGTGGGGCCGGGTGTGGGAAGAGGGGAGAGAGAGAGAGAGGCAGAGGGAGAGGGTGGGTAGGTGGGTGTTTAGGAGTTTAACGCTCTTTTCCACCACATAAGGGTGATATCAAAGACGGGGCAACGAGAAAAAGGCCAGCACAAATATTTGGCCCCAGCGGCCGGGATTCGAACTCTCGGCCCAAGCATTGAAAAGTCCAACGCGCTACCATTCGGCCACCCTGGCTTCCCAGAGAGAGAGAGAGACGTCAGTTCCGTGAACTAAACATTTGACGTCAGCCTCAGGCAGGTCGTCATACAGAGAGAGAGAGATGACGTCAATTCCGTGAACTAAACTTTTGGCGTCAGCCTCTAGCACTGAGATCGTCTGAGGATGCTTGTTTATGTCCTGTGATTTCCCTATTGGCTTTGTGACTTCTCCGACTGAATTATTTTTCACATGAAATCTGGAAGATGTAGAGGGCTGATGAAATGTCGGAAGCAGTGACGATACTTGCAGATTTTGTCTGTGAACCAAACATTTGCCGTCAGCCTCACGCTGCTCGTCTCACAGATGATACTTCTTCATATCTTGTGATTTCCTTGTTGCTTTTGTGACTTCCGGGACTGAATTAATTTTGACATAAAATCTGGAAGATCTAGAGAGCTGATGAAACGTGGACTTAAAGTGCCTTGGATTGTACTTACGAAATTGCAAAATTGGAACTTTTTTGACCGGCGCTTCTCGCAGAAACGTGAAAATATATGTTTATCTAAAAGCTCTGTTATTCTTAATACTAAAGCTATAATAGTGCAATAGTTCATGTCATATGTGCAGTTGGCACAAGTGACAAAAATACCGGAATGATGAGTAATTTGAAGGAGTCTTTTCATAGATATTTGGCCTTATATGCAAACCACCCCTACTTCGGAAATATTTTTCTTACACAAAAGCTGTCAGAGCTACAGAGCTGTGCTACGAAAACAGGCAGTATAATTGGATGATCTTCCCAATTTCAGAAAATGAAGCCGTTTGAACATTTTTTTTCGAAAAAAATCGTAACATGACCGATTTTTTAAAATCGGCGATAACTGTTCTCAAAATGCGGCAGGATAAAAATCGTGAAAGGTAGCTCTGGAGAAGGTGAATTCCCATTTTATCTCAAAGTAAAAATGCCTCCAACGAGGTGGTTTAGGAGATAGCCATTATTACATCCGTCCACACACACACACACACACACGTCATTCCCGCCAAAAAGAACGCAGCAGCATAGTGTGCACGTAAGGTGTCTATGACGCAGATTTCGATACGTCATTGTGTGCGTGAAAGTAAGTATTGTGTGGAGAAACGTCACAGTCTTGTTTTGTATCACTGAAACTTGCTGCTGCGCGTAGCAAAATCTGCCCCGTCTCATAAAGTTGTTTCTCTATAGAGAAACAACTTAAAAAGACACTTCAAGCGTACTCATATCACGGGTACTACGTCATGAGTACATTCGTATGTACCTCTGCAATAACGGCGACATGTCTCTTGTGGGTTGCAGGCTATGGCCACAACAGCCGCGGCCCTGAGTGGCTGGAACCAAACCATGAAAAAGGTCAAGGCCACCGCCGGTCTGTGCGTCTACTTCTTGTTGTCGTGGACACCGTACGGCGTCATCGCAGCCATCATGGCCGCCACCAAGCAAGAGACCGTCCCCCCATACTGGGTGGACATCTCGCTCACTGTGGGCTTCGGAAACTCCTTCGGGAACCCAGTGCTGTATTTCCTGAGCCAGAAATCTGCCCGGGATGCCGTGAAGGAGACGTTCTGGCCCAAGGCAAAGAAACACACGCCAAGCGTTCGTTTGCTCACCATCAACGTGAAGCCAGCAGCAGCAGGAGGCACAGGGTCCGTTGCCACTGAAGGTGGTTCCGTCAGCCGCGAAGGCACTAGGTCAACTCATGTATAGACCGTACCGTACCGCGCACGAGTATCCCATGTTTTGGACCCTTTTTCAGACAAGATTAACGGTTCCTTGACGGCTCTTACTGCAGCAAACACGAGTATGATCAAAGTGCAACACTCCCACTGAACCAAATTTATTTGTTTTTTATTTATTTATTTTTTTGCTGCCCCAACTCTTTCTCAACTCCAGTGGTGTTCCTCCCAGGTCATGGGTGGAACCCACGGAGGACTCGGAAGCTGGGACAATTTTTTTTTTATATTATGCATGATGATGGAGATGAGGATGATAGTAAGATGATGCTATAGAGGTCCATGTGGTTTGGGACTGCGGGACAGGGCCGCATTCCACGCTTCCTGTCATAAATATCCCGGCATTAACCAGGCCCGGGAACTACGGCACCTGCGGTGCCGGCCGTGTAATCATCCACATCATAAGACGTGTCATACTAAGGGAAGCACCCCCAAAGTCGCACCCGTGAAGTGGGTGAAACTTGGCTGTGTGGCAACAGCCTCCCCATCGGGCCCATAGCACACCCGCTCTGGGTAGGAGCCGACCTAGGTAGGAAAAATCCCGCTTGCCTCGGCTGGGATTCGAACCCGGGTCTCCCGGTCCATGATCCGAAGTGCTAACCACTACACTACGGGGGCCGGTACTGAACCAAATTTAAATCCATAGACATAAATTACTTATGGTGTTTTTAGTGAGGCCACTGGTGCACAACCCCAAACTTTGTTGGTAGGAATTGAGCTGAACACATAGCGGACATATTAATTACCACAGAAAATCTTCATCCTGGATAAATTACGTGCGCTTATCCTTTATTTTGATGGGAGGTTATTTCGTCTGCTCCCCCCCCCCATCCCCCTCCCCCTAAAAAAAGCATAATTACTCGTGACCACATTTCTCGTCACATTGAATTACGCACACCCAAATGGTGTAAGTCATTTGCTAAGCCTGGCGACAGACTGAAATGTGGACATACACACACGCGCGCGCGTGCGTCCTTACACACGCACACACAAGAAGAAATTCTGCCCAGATATTTCTGGGTCACATTTTCTTTCAGGTCATATTTTCTTATCTTCACAGAAACTGGCTCAAAAGGAAATGTATTTTTTTCTTAAAAAACAATAACAACAAACAACAACAAAACAACAACAAAACAACAACAACAACAAACAAACGGGGATGGCAGCTGAATTCTTTCGCAAGCGAAATGAAAAGTAACTTCGAAACTCGAAAGTGCCTATTTTAAGATGGTATCAACGTTTGCCGGAAATGGTGTATCAGTTAAATTTCTGACTGAGCTACAATGAATGATCATTAATGGATAAACAGCATTTTGCATATAATTACATTCGACTTCACTCAACATGAATTTTCTTGTCTCTTCAATCCGTTATAATGTTTGTGATGTATATAACGATCTTGCCTTCAACATGCTGTTCGTGAAATGGGTATTGTTAACTGCTGATATGTTTTTTTTATTACTCATATTTTTGCTTTTTTCATAACGTACATAAATTTTCATATACACCGACGCTTAAAGTAAACCAGAACCATAAGAAATGTAATGAGATAAATGGATAAGCTAGTATTTGGTACACACATAGGTCTATAATATATATACACTTCTTTTGGGCGACCACTCCAGTGGCCAGATACGAGTGGTCTTAAAAGAGAGGTTGTAACCCAAAAGAAGCTTCAGACAGTGAAGAAGTGCAACCCAGGATCATTGTAACATTGGTCTGCACAGGCAGGTGGTCTCTCAAAGGGAAGGTCACCCAAAAGAGGTTCTGCTGTATATATATATATATATATATATATATATATATATATATATATATATATATATATATATATATATATATATATATATATATAATAATAATAATGATAGTAAAAAAAAAATAAGGAAAAAAAAAAACCCAGGGTTACACAATACAATACATACATGAAGTACAAGTATACAGTATACACACAAACATATACATACATATTGAGGCCAAAGGATAAGCATGCTAGAAACATACAGAATTACTATCCGTTACACTACAAATGTTGTGACACAGTTTTAGATTGCACTGATATGGGTTTTGATATGATTATATAATGAGAGCTTGATAGGGTAACCACTTACTATTGAAATCGGACAGTCTTGACATGCATAAAGCTGCTTTTTTCTCTACACTGTATCTTGATTGCTGATAATTATGTTTTCGTATTCTCCTTCTGTGTATGCTAATGTATGATGTCAGTGTTGATCTAGAAGTGCTTCTCGGTTTTCTGTAATTTATCGGAATGTGGCATACACTGTACATTGCGCTTCATTTAGCCATGGGCAGAGCATGATTGTCACGTCGTTATCCTGTGCTTGCGAACTCTTGTTTACAATCTTGGTGTGGACATTATGAATCAGTCAAGCAGTAACTGCTGTATTGACTTGACAGGATTTTGTTTTCAGAATGCTCAAGTGTGAACTGTGGTCATTTTATGTCGTGTCATTTTGAATGAAATGTTGTAATGTTTTGAATAAAACACCGTGCTGCTGTCGACAGTGAAGTGATGGAGTGTCACTTTGCAGGGGAGCTAATCACAGATTATACGCGTCCGTGTTTTGTGGGGGTAGGAAAGATTACCCTCCCTTGCAGTAAGCGCATGGGGTGGGGAGGGTGTTTGGGGGTCACATGGGAATGACGAACTTCAACATCCCAGCCTGAGACACTCCGCCCACTCTCTCCATTCTCTCGTGATGATGACTCTGTTCAAACAAACAAACAATTCGGGAACCACAGACGACTCTAGAAATCCCGTGTGAAAATAGTGAAGCAAAAAATATTTGAAGCTGGCTGTAGTATAACACACACACACACACACACACACACACACACACACACACACCGTGTCACACTCACACACACACACACACACACACACACACACACACACACACACACACAAACCACTACGGTAAGCCCACCTGCGTGTACGAAGCAGTAGGGGGTAAAAACCCAGAGCAAACACCCTCCCTACCATGATAAGAACAGGGATTATTGCTCGTGTCGTAAATTAGTGTTCATGCCACAGACTGCATTGTGACAGCCTGACCGGCGGTCGAAAGGTCTTAACACCACTCACGGGCATTCAGACCCGAACCTCCGTGAGCAGAAGCCTGCTTCAGTCTCATCAACAGAGACCACAGCCAGATTAGATCGCCCATTAAACAGCATCCAATCGATATCTTGCCTTTTCCTAATCAGTCGACGTCAGGTCGGTCTTGTACACAGGCTGTCAGGAATGTAGGAGGTTGTCAGGAACGTACGAGGTTGCCAGGAATGTAGGAGGTTGTCAGGAACGTACGAGGTTGCCAGGAATGTATGAGATTGTCAAGAATGTACGAGGTTGTCAAAAATGTATGAGGTGGTCAGGGTTGTTATGAATGCAAGAGATTGTCAGGAATGTGTGAGGTTGTCAGCAATGTATGAGGTTGTCAGGAACGTATAAGGTTGTCCGGAATGTATGCATATATATGAGGTTCTCCAGAATGTATGAGGTTGTCCGGAATGTATGAGGTGGTCAGCAGTGTATGAGGTTGTCAGCAATGTATGAGGTTGTCAACAATGTATGAGGTTGTCAGCAGTGTATGAGGTTGTCAGCAATGTATGAGGTTGTCAGGAATGTATGAGGTTTTCAGCAATGTATGAGGTTTGCAGGAATGTATGAGGTTGTCAGCAATGTATGAGGATGTCAGGAATGTATGAGGTTGTCAGCAATGCATGACGCTGTCAGGAATGTTTGAGGTTGTCAGCAATGTATGAGGTTGTCAGCAATGTATGAGGTTGTCAGGAATGTATGAGGTTGGCAGGAATGTATGAGGTTGTCAGCAATGTATGAGGATGTCAGGAATGTATGAGGTTGGCAGCAATGTATGAGGTTGTCAGCAATGTATGAGGTTGTCAGCAATGTATGAGGTTGTCAGCAATGTATGAGGATGTCAGGAATGTATGAGGTTGGCAGGAATGTATGAGGTTGGCAGCAATGTATGAGGTTGTCAGCAATGTATGAGGTTGGCAGCAATGTATGAGGATGTCAGGAATGTATGAGGTTGGCAGCAATGTATGAGGTTGTCAGCAATGTATGAGGATGTCAGCAATGTATGAGGCTGTCAGGAATGTCTGAGGTTGTCAGCAATGTCTGAGGTTGTCAGCAATGTATGAGGATGTCAGCAATGTATGAGGTTGGCAGCAATGTATGAGGTTGTCAGCAATGTATGAGGTTGTCAGCAATGTATGAGGTTGGCAGGAATGTATGAGGTTGGCAGCAATGTATGAGGATGTCAGGAATGTATGAGGTTGTCAGCAATGTATGAGGCTGTCAGGAATGTTTGAGGTTGTCAGCAATGTATGAGGTTGTCAGCAATGTATGAGGATGTCAGCAATGTACACTGCCACTCCCCCACCCCCCACCCCACCCCCAATTTTAATTGGCTAAACATGTTGAGTGGCCAGTGGTGCACAGTCGTTCTACACGGTCATTTACTCAATCGGAAAATATGACAGTGTCGCAGATCTCGAAACGCCTTGGCTTGAGTACACGGACACCGCATTCACCGCTTGTCCTCTCAGCACCGTCTCTGCAGCACGAACACAAACCGCCTGTCATTCCAGAGCAGCACGAATCCCACTTCCAAGACTACACACTACGTTTTCAGTATTTATCAGAAATAATCCAGGAAAACCAAACGTTCACAGGCCGCTCTAGAACTATCGACCGGGTCATGCACATTCAAATAAGCCAGTGTGCACCTCGCTCCGCAACTACGCACAGAAATGTTGTTGTTTTGTAGATTTTCTTTTACAAATTTATTGATTCAAAACATTCATTTTTGCCGTATTTAATAAGTTTTTATTATTACTGAAGAGTGAAAAATCGCTCATTGAAATGTTTTTGTTGAGAGTTATTTCTTCATAGGGTGTGAGGTATTTTTAGACGTGACCTACAAAATTAGAGGGTGGAACCGGTACGATTTCTGAAAGAAAACCGAGGTTTAAAACCGGTTAACCGGCTATGTATACGTCATCTATTGTTTCTAACGTTTCCCCAAGAGATGGAAGGGGAGAAGGGAGGGGGGTCTCCTAGTACTCCGGCTTCCTGTACCTCTGCGTTGGAAATGTTCAGCCAACAAGGCTGAGTGTTTGGGAGTTTAACGTCCTTTTCCACCACATACGGATGACATCAAAGACGAGGCAACGATGAAAAAGCCAGCACAAATATTTGGCCCTAGCCGGGATTTGAAAATCCGACCCGAAAGTTGGAAGTCCAACGCTCTACCATTCGGCCATCCCGGTTTCCCTGTTCAGCCAACAACAACAACAACAACAACATGATGATGACGATGATAAAAAGGAGGGGGAGGAGGACGGTGTCTTGTAACGGGCTGAAAAACGACGAGTGATGTCCCTTAGAAAAACCGCGGTTTTCCGGTTTTTTAAGGCCGAACCAGTTTACCGAACCGTGAGAACGTCGGACCGATTTTAACCGGAAAACCGGTAAAACCGAACACCCCTACACAAAATGGTGAGACGAGACAGCGAGTGTGTCAGAGCACGCGGCACGGTCAGATTGCGCCACAATGGCTATGAACTGTCTGTGTTTGTTGGCTGCTCGGGGATCACTGTGGTAATGAAGCCCTCTGAAGCCTGCATTTGTCACCTCTGTGCTTCGCTGTCTTCATCGGGATTCATCGCAATGATCACCTCGAAGTCGACAAACACACACAGTTCATGGCCTTCTTGTGGCTCAGTTGGTATAGTTCGCTTGTTAGGTGGTGCAAATGTATACCATCCAAGCACAGGAAGGGCAAATAAACGCCAACGCGCAACGCGGGAGGGGGTGCAAATGTTCTCCGGGGTCTGGTGAGGTGAAGTCACGTGGCCGCTGACTTCGTTCTACGAATTTAGTTTATGCGAAATATCGACGGAATTGACTGGTGTACATGTTAAGATTTGCACCCCCTACAGGGCGAACTATACCAACTGAGCCTTATTGTGCCGTTATCTTCGAATGTAAAATCCTATGGTCACGAATGTCCGCGACTGTAAGAGTGAATAAGATGGAAGAGTTCGTTTTAGCCACGTGATGTCGGGCATTCCAGAGCTTGCGCATATTTCGTAACTGTAATGCTGTTCGATTAGTCTTGACTTAGGAAGTCCGAGTCTATTTTCAGTGGAAAGATGTTGTAACCAGCTTAGGCACTGAATTCTGTGGCTGCAAAGGTGACGGCCGGATTACAAAGTTCAGAATTACATCTGTGTATTTAAACGGAATTGCCAGTATTTCTTGCAATATTTAGTTTAGTCCTTTTGGCTCCTAGAGAAGCATAGGGCCTCAACAGCTCTCCTCCATCTCACTCTGTCCCTGGCGCAGGTCTTGGCCTCCTCCCATGTCTGGCCGCAGTCTCGCAGCTCGCAGTGCAAGCTTCTCTTGCGATATTTGCTTACCATAATATTAGTGTACGACCGTGTATTTCAGTGTAGACTAACCTAACGCTACAATATCCGTTTTAATTAATGCAAAAAGGAGGAAACGAAGATTCAAGCTCCGAGATGAAAATAAAAACAACAGACCAAAAATTGACCAACGGGAATGTGAAGAAAAAAAAGAGAAGAAAAAACTGGGAAGAAAATAATAGCGAAAACATTATGCCAGGGCACACAAGAGACACGGAGTCTAAGGATGAGCCTCGGAGAGAATTGAATTGAATTGAACTGAAATGAATTGAATCGAAAAAACTGTATTGTCAAAGGATAGGCTATACAGCCTCTTTGGAATTCTGGTTTTTACAAAAGACGGCCAATGGGAAAAGTTATTCAAGGCGGGCCGGTTTTTCCTAGCCATCCCCCGGAGGTTCAGAAGAGAGAGAGAGAGAGGCAGGCCACAGCTTCCCTCTTTTCTCTCCAGATAATATTCCCTCTTGATCTTGTTTTTCTTTGCGGTCCACCTATCAAACGCCCAGACGTCTCCGCAGGGACCGCTCCCGAAGACTGTTCATTCACGCGTTTCCATCCACAAACTGAGATCTGAGGTCAGATCAACTGTAGGGAAGGAGAAGGACATGAACGTGCTGTCAGAGATCGATCAGATACGAAGCTGAGAATCAATGCACGACAAGAGATGAGACTAGTTGAAGAGTGTTCCATTCCACACGCAGATCAAATTGACTTGCCCAGCTTCTTCTTCACCTTCCCAGGGACATGTTGTATCATGTATGCTTGGCAAGTCTTGGCTTATAGAAGTATGAAACTGGGCACACACACACACACACACACACACACACACACACACACACACACACACACACACACACACACACACACACACACACACACACACACACGCACGCACGCACGCACGCACGCACGCACGCACGCACGCACAGGTTCTTCTTTCATATGATTCATCATAGTCTAGTTTTGGGCTTATTGATAATAATATTCCATTAACAACAACAACAATAACAACAAGAAAACGACCCCCCCCCCCCACACACACACCGGCACAACCCCCCCAAAAACACACACACACACACACACACACACACACACACACACACACACACACACACACACACACACACACACACACACACACCAAAATATAACACCCCCCCCCCGAAAAACAAAAAAAAACCAACAACAAACAAACAACAAGCAAAAAAAAACAACAACAAAACCCACAAAAAATAAAACAACAACAACAAGCAAGCCGATTTATCAGAATTTTAAAAAGACTGCAAAAGCGTAAGGGGTGGGTGGGTGTTTTGGGGGTTTAACGTCCTTTTCCACCACATAGGGTGATATCAAAGACGGGGCAACGATGAAAAAGCCAGCACAAATATTAGGCCCCAACCGGGATCGAACTCACGACGCGAGCATTAGAAGTCCAACACTCTACCATTCGACCACCCCGGCTCCCCTGCAAAAGCGTAAGAGAGAATCAGAAATCAAAAAGGCCTAAGACGTGCTTAGAGGCCAACGCATAAAACAAAAAGAACATGAACGACTTAATACATGGTTCAGCAGACGCCTAACAAACACACAGACATCACGTAGACAGTGTCTCTATTGTTCTAATCGTGTTTTGGGCTCTTATCTGCAAATGATTATAGCGTATATAGTATCTGTTTCGGTTTGCTGATAGCTCTCTATGTAGGCCACCGACAGCCCTGGATTAATTTCAGAAAACTCAAATAGCAGCATAATAATAATAATAATAATAATAATAATAATAATAATAATAATAATAATAATAATAAAGATTTCTATAGCGCCTAATCTACGGAGCCGGGGCTCTAGGCGCTTTACACATGTATACAAAAGGTGAGAAACGGCGCTGGCCGAAGGACTTTGTTCTAACGGTTTGAGTAGTGAGAATTCGTGAGTCGGATGAGGAACGCATTAGAATCTGGGAGAAAATAAAGTACACGAAAGGAGCGGAATGTTCAGATTGAGAAGATTGAGATATGGGTTTCTTACAGTAAGCAGGCAAAAGAACCTTTGAGATGGGGGTGAGGTGGGGGGAGGGGGAAAGGGGGGGGGGGGCAAAGCAAACTAAATGACGGATTAGCTATTGAAGGGACGAATTTAGTTATCCGTCCATACCCTCCTATAACGACCCTAGAAATAGCAATACGCTGCTGCTGTGAATATATAGCAACTACAGGCCCTACGATAACACGTTATTAATCGAAGCAAAAATCCTGACAGATGGACGTATTCAGAACACAAATATCTGGAAAAGGGACTCCCGAGAGATCATACTAAAAAAATCCAATATGCCCTGCTATGAAGATCAAGAAACGTCAGATGGACGTGGTATTTTGGGAATCACACCATTCAGTTTTGGCTGAGCAGTGAAAGACCGCAGCTCCAGCCTCAGGGAAGATACCGGGGAAAAAAAAAACCTCCGATGCAAACACGTCTCTCCAGTGTCTGCTAAAAGTGAGACTGCTTTCTTTTTTTAGGAAAGGAGGTGTGGTATTTTTGTCACGAAGCAACCAAGTCATTCCTGCTAAGTTCGCGGACTTCACTTTGTAAACAAGTAGAAAAAGCTGTCTTGGATTTTGTGTAGATTATTATAAAGAAAAACTCCTAAAACACGACCTCCAAATGTACGGCCCCTTAAACCTAGTCTTCCATGATGGCTTTCAAAATTTTGTTCTTTTGTTGAATAGATGTAGTGTTAAAGTTTTGCTAACGGTTCTTTAATCTTAATACCTTACGTCCAGCCGTGCATATGCAAGCTACAAAGTATTAACCTTATACAATAGTCTTCGTTCTCAAGTCATTATCTGTGCAGACCATTGGCTGTTGTTAAGGAAAGTGACATTATTTTGTATCTTGCGATACGTGAAAAGGGTGAATGGGTGGGTGGGTGTTTGAGGGTTTAATGTCTTTTTTTCACCACATACGTGTGATATCAAAGACTGACGGGATAAGGAGAGAGAGAGAGAGATGATGATGATGATGATGATGAAACTTTATTTCTCAATGGTAAAAGTTTTGACAGAAAAAAATTAGTCAGGTTGCTAACTTGCCGTTGCTGAGAGAGAGAGAGAGAGAGAGAGAGAGAGAGAGAGAGAGAGAGAGAGAGAGAGAGAGAGAGAGAGAGAGAGAGAGAGAGAGATGATGATGATGATGATGATGATGATGATGAAACTTTATTTCTTAACGGTAAAAGTTTTGACAGAAAAAATTGCCGTTGCTGATATACGAGAGAGAGAGAGAGAGCGAGAGAGAGAGAGAAAAGCCAGCACAAAAAAATGGCCCCAGCTGTGATTCGAACTCACGTCACAACCGCCAGACGACGTTGGTAGGGAATGAACGAGGGAACAATATTCAGAGTAGCAGAATGAGTGGGAAATACTATCACTTCCACTGGAGACATTTGAAGAGCCCTGGACCACAAGTTCACACGTACACCACTCCGAATTCCCCATGGGACGTATCTGGGCTACAACAACACGAGGCAAGGGGCTTTGGGGCGCCTGATACAAAACCGTACGGTTGACTGATGCCAGCGGCGGTGCCGGCCTATAAAATGTCCTAACGCGCACAGTACAGACACTGGAGTGGTAGACTATGGCCATGGCGGGATCCACTTTACGACAAGTCTGCTGTCATTTTGTAAAAGGGCTTAAGGGCCATGAATCTGGAAAACATTCTTACGCCCTTCTACCATGTGATGGTAGAACTACCGATGGCACTGGCGCACAGAAGCACCAATAAGGTATCGGCCGAAGTGGTCGTTTGGCCCATTGTCAGGTGGACTTAACCCGGCTCCAGTTTATGGCAAGTATCCATGGCACTGGAATACAGAAATACCAGTAAGGATCTCCCGAAATGAGCCTGTCGCCTCTCGTCAAGTCTCGATGGCATTTCCCTGGGATTTCGAATGTGTTGGTATAGGGATATTAGAACGCGTTCATTAGAGAAAGCAAAGACATCAGGATATTGGAGGAGGTACGGAGATGAATTCTGACTGGTTTTGATAGTTGACAGTCTCCACATCCGAAAAAGTGCAAGCAGTTACAAAATATAACTGCACCAACAATTTCGCGACTTCGTTCATCATATCTTTCGATAGTTTTAACTCTCAAATTTCATTACTTTGGCCATAACGTTTCAATGAAATTACTTCGGTCGTAACTTTCGAATTTGATTACGCTCGGGCGTAACACAGACAGCAGCCAATTCCCGGGCATATTCTCGCCTCATATTCTGTCCTGTCCTTGTCACTAGACTCGCTTCAGGAGACGTCTTCAGCTGCCTTGAAGTTTACAGTCTCTGGCGCAATTATGGCGGGGGCGCTTCGCGACGACTGTCCATCACCGACCTATTCCCCAACTGGTACCCAGGCGCTTGACTGTCAGCGCTCAGTTTTTGAGTTTTATTTCCAGCTGCGAGGCAAAAAATAAATAAATAAATAAATGTGTCGGCGAAAAGCGCGGAATTTACTCCCCAGCGTAAAGTGTCCCGGGTCTAAGCAGCTTGAGGCAGCAAGTGCCCCGGGTCAATGCAGCTTGAGGCTGGAAGTGCCCCGGGCCAATGCAGCTTGAGGCTGGAAGTACCCCGGGCCAATGCAGCTTGAGGCTGGAAGTACCCCGCGCCAATGCAGCTTGAGGCTGGAAGTGCCCCGGGTCAATGCATCTTGAGGTTGGAGGTGCCCCGGGCCAATGCAGCTTGAGGCTGGAAGTGCCCCGGGCCAATGCAGCTTGAGGTTGAAGGTGCCCCAGGTCAGTGCAGCTTGAGGTTGGAGGTGCCCCGGGCCAATGCAGCTTGAGGCTGGAAGTGCCCCGGGCCAATGCAGCTTGAGGTTGGAGGTGCCCCAGGTCAGTGCATCTTGAGGTTGGAGGTGCCCCAGGTCAGTGCAGCTTGAGGCTAGAAGTGCCCGGGGCTCAAACGAGCCGGGGAGTGCGTCTGGCTTATTACACCCGGATTTTCTCTAGAGGATCCCTCTTTCATATCACAACACACTATTATTATTATTATTATTATTTAATTAGTTAATTAATTGCCATATGTTTCACAATAAAAACAATAAAACATAGGAATGCTGTGTGGTGTCAGGTCAGTTATTGCAGTCATGCACAGTCACTCACACAACATAAAAAGCGAAAAAGATCTGCAGAGAACCTTCACCCAAACGTGGAGGAAAGAGAAAGAGACGATGCACAAAGCCCCAGTCAACCAAACGCAGTTTGCCACTCTCCCCCGCCCACCATCCCTAGACCCTCTTTGGCAATTCTGCTTCACATTGTCAATATTCATCCTCTTCAACATCCCCTCGAGCGCTAGTTTCTTATCCTTCTGCGAAATAATCGGCTCATTCCCGAAGAAATTATTCAATCTTGCTGCGCAAACAAACTACAGCATCGTTTGTTTTGTTTCTTGTCCTGTCCTGTAGCGATCCTGGTTCTTTTCCTTTCTTTTTCTTCTGCGTCTTTATCTCCTCGCGGATCCACAGCGAACGCCACGTATAGATCAGCCGTCAAATGAAGAAAGGACACAAATCCTTTGCCGTAGGAACCCTTGCCGTATGACGGGAGAAATCACAAAATGGTGCGAGTTCTGTCTTCACTAGTAGAGTTTGACAAAATCTTCGTCAACGAAAATAATGATGAGGACGGAGATTTGACATAGCGAACGGATTCGCTGAGTGCTCACGGCGATTAGGGAGAGGTTTTTGAAAGGGTGGGTGGGGGTGTTTGGGAGTTTAACGCCCTTTTCCACCACGTATATGTGATACCAACGAACGAACGAACACTTTATTGATAGGCCAGGAGCCCATACAATAGGGGTGATACCATACATACATACATACAGGTACAGACAGACAAATACATCTATACAAGTACCGGCAGACATACTGTGTACAACAGATATATATATACTCCATAGACATCACTATGTGATATATATGTGATACCAAAGACGGGGTAACGAGAAAAAGGCCGGCACAAATATCTGGCCCTAGCTGGGATTCGAATTCACGACACGAGCATTGAAGGTCCAACGCTCTACCATTCGACTTTCCCCGCTTTCCAGGTTTTTGAAAGAAAGACAGTTAAAACAATAGGAGTGTGACCAGAAAGACAAACAATGCCAGCGTGATAAAGATCAGACTACGAAACTGTTCAAAACAATTGGAAAACATCAGGCAAGACACATGTAATCCCAACTTTTTGGCTCGGAATCGAGCCTTCCCAAGGGGGCACACACACACACACACACACACACACACACACACACACACACACACACACACACACACACACACACACACACACACAAACACACACACACACACACACACACACACACACACACACCCACACACACACACACACACACACAAGAACAACGCCTCTGTTCTCGATCTGTTCTGAAGAGCAGCGGCAATGGTCGAGATAGGTAGTGTTGTTCTTGTACTTCGTTGACGCCATGCGTCTCGGTGGTCCTCAGCTAACATCGTCTGCTTAGGACGTGATGCCAGAAGAAGCTTCCAGAGCAACGCATGCGCCGACCCCAACCACCGCAACGGCCTCAGATGCTATATTATGACCCAAGTGACTGATTCTGATGCACAAATTATTTGCATTCGATGAAAGGCTTTCCACACGTTGCTGTAGCTTGTTATACGTATCCAGGCGGTCGGTGGTCTAGTGGTTAAGAGACTTGTCACCAATGCGAGAGGTTACGGGTTCGAGTCCCAATCGGGGCAAAGAATTTTTCCTTCTCGAATGTGACACCATTCATTCGGGCCGATCGTCGGGGGTTCTCTCCGGGTACTCTGGTTTCCTCCCCCTCTGCTTTGAAAATGTTCAGTCTTTGTCTGAAAAAAATAAATGCAATTCTAAAGTCCGACATGTAAATAGCTGAGCTGACCCTTCGCACCACGTGATTGTAATGTGTTTATGTCCAGTGTGTGAGAGAATGCGTGTGATTCACGTGAGCCTCTTATACTCTGACGACACTACACGAGAAATGGTGCAAGTTTTGTCTTCATCTGAACTTTTACAAACCATTGGAGTGCATTAACCAAAACAAAACCTTACAAGAACAAACAACAATTTCACAAAGTAAAGGAGAGAATAGACAGAGCTTCAAGTCGAGACGAACAGAACTACGAGGGTTGTTCAACGAGAATTGGAAAATGGCATGTAACGTGACTTCTAAGCAAGATACAGAAAATATATTTATACCACAAGAAAATTCAGCTTTTCCTTTATTCACATGCAAAAAAGAAATCCGATGCGATGACGCATTTAAGAGTATGACGTCATTAAAAAAGTATACGAAACAGCTGAGCCTGAAAAATATGGAGGGCACGAAGGAGAAATACCGTTTCTACATTTTCACAAGGCTGAAGCTCGGAGACAAACCGAAGAAAATCCACGATGATTTACAGGCAGTCTATGGGGCCAGTTGTGTTTCATATAGCACAATGTACAAATGGATTGAAGCATTTCAAGCTGAGGAATCGAGCAGTAAGCCAGGTATGGGTCCAGCACGACCTTTTCCAGCTCAGAACGAGCAAAACATTACCCTTGTAGAGAGACTGGTTGCTGAAGATCAACATTCAACTTATCTGAGAATTGAGCGAGGCATCTGGCGTCTCTGTTGGTACCATTCACAGCATCTTACATGAAGATCTTCACATGCGAAAACTGGCTGCCCGATGGGTACCTCGTCTCTTAAGTGAAGATCAGAAGAAACGGCGAGTTGAATGTTCGCGTCAGTTGTTGAATGACTTTGAACCGAATGGACCAAAACGGCTGTGTGATATAGTCACTGGTGATGAAACATGGGTCTGGTTTTATGGCATCCCCAACAAGCGTTGCAACAGGGCGTGGGTGGGTCCTGATGGCGATCGACCAGTTGTGTTGAGACAAGGTTTTCAAAGCCGGAAGCGACTTTTTTCCATTTTTTTAATGCACAAGGAACTGTGGCAATCGATATTCTGCCTGAGAAGACAACAATCAATGCAACATACTACACAGGAGTTGTGCTTCCCAAAGTTGTCAAGGAAGTGTGCAATCAGCGCCCAACCGTTGGCACCTCAAGAACCTTGCTTCTGCATGACAATGCAGCTGCCCACAAAGCCAAGGTCACCACGACCTTTCTATCTGACCGAGGAATCCAGATTTTGGACCACCCACCTTACAGTCCAGTCCTTGCACCATGCGACTTCTGGCTTTTCCCTATCCTGAAAGAGAGACTCGTTGGTCAGAAGTTTGACCGTGTACAGGACCTCGCAAAAGCAGTAAAATCACAGCTCGATGCCATACCCAAGGAGGACTATCAGGGTGCGCTTTTTGCGTGGCGCATAAGGCTGGAAAAGTGTGTACGGGTCAAGGGGGAATACTTCGAGGGGATGTGAAGATAAGAGGTTGGAGCTATGTGTAAAACCAGAGTAACATAGCTGTTTCCAATTCCCATTGAACAACCCTCGTAATTAGCCGTCAAGTCAAGACGAACCAGGCCTCTCATCAACACAACCTTCAGATGGTCAAAGGTCTTAAGTACAGAACAGATGCATAGCGCTGAAACCCTTTCACCACCTGCCTGTAGAATGCCCCTCACTGCATACCAAACACGATAATAAACACCTTCATCATCAAAGTACCATTGCATTTCGCGCTGCATTGAAGGGATCGAAATCACAGCCTTCGCCCATGCCTCGAGACAGACAGGCTTCCTCCCCACTGGTGGCATTTTCCTAATTTCATTTCAGTGTCTACTCGGACAGCTGAGGCGCTCAGGTCTCGACGTCGAATCAAGACTAATTTCAACATCAAAGGGTTTGCTTGGTGTCGATTTCTGCTTTGATTTCGGTAGTGGTGTCAGTCTCGGTGATTTCATTAGCGCAGATGCCATGGTCTGATTTGGAAAAATGACCGTATTTCGATCGTGATCGTGGAGTGTTATTATAAATTTTTTTTTTTAGATTTCACATGGCTTTCGTTCACATGGCTTTCATTCACATGGATTTCATAATATGTCTTTTTCATAAAAATGAAGCCACCAAATAGCAATGCAAGACATTCTGAGGTTGTCTAAACGTACCAAAGAAGACGATAACTGCTCCAAAAGAATTACTTACGGTATACAAACTTGCCCAGTCCTTGTTTTAATCGCGTTATTGTGTACCCTTCTGTTGGCTCAGTTCCAGTCTTTTAGATGCTGTCACTGTGCAGGCGTCTAAGAAGTGTGCTACTACACGCCACCAAAACAGCTCAGAGCGATCTGTGAGCCTAAAAACTTCAAAACTGGAGCTTCACTCTACAGAATTATTAATTTACCTTATTCCTGAGCGTTTTTTATTTTTTTATTTTTACGTTGTTAAATTTGAATATTCCATATCGGGCCGTAGATGTATCAAAGAAGTGCACTAGAAGCTTGTAACCATGCGACGCATTGTTAACATACGTAACGGTACGTACACTAACGGTGCGAGATCAGAAGTGCGTAGGTATAAATAATTGATATCACTGTGAAAATTGCCCTGATAATTATCACTGTGAAAATTGCCCTCCTTACCGGGAACGGGAGACAGCATTACCGGCTTCAAGCAGCGTGCGATATACCCCCCTCACGTTTGATATTCTTCTCTACCGATTGGCGGAAGGAATGTGGACGACCGCAGCCAAGATGTGAAAATTGCCCTGATATCACTGTGAAAATTGCCCTCCTTACCGGGAACGGGAGACAGCATTACCGGCTTCAAGCAGCATGCGATATACCCCACTCACGTTTGATATACTCTCTACCGATCGGCGGAAGGAATGTGGACGACCGCAACCAGGATGTGAAAATGACACGTGGTGAATGACCGCAATTACACGATTTTTCCAAACGGAAAATGGACGACAGCTTGATTATGTGTCAGCGCCTACGTCCGACGGTCAGCGACGCCACGAGAGGTTGAAACATAGCTAATCGGCCAGTGACCTGATCAGCAGAGGTGAACTCTTAGGATCCGAGCGTGACCACCCCCCTGATACACTAGTTAAAAAAGAACAAGCCACTGCACGCCAGTCGGAGCCACTTCAAGCCAATGTCGCTGTTACGGACGGCGTGGGCTTTCCCCGCTATGCCGAAGACCGCTGCAGGGGCGGCCGGTGGTCTAGTGGTTAAGAGACTTGTCACCAATGCGAGAGGTCAGGGGTTCAAGTCCCACTCGAGGCAAAGGAATTTTTCCCTCTCGTATATGGCACCGTTCATTCGGGCCGGTCGCCGGGGGTTCTCTCCGGTACTCCGGCTTCCTCTCCCTCTGCTTTGGAATTGTTCAGCCCACCAAATTTAAAAAGTAAATGCAATTCTAAATTCCGAAATTTAAATAGCTGAGCTGACCCTTCGCACCACGTGATTGTAATGTGTTTATGTCCAGTGTGTGAGAGAATGCGTGTGATTCACGTGAGCGTGCGTGCTGGGTTCAGTTCGCGGCGCTTTGAGCCGATTCATGACATTGGGTAAAGCGCCTATACAATACTCATTATTATTATTATCATAATGGCTTGAAGCGGCCCCTAGTGATGTGAAGATTTCAATTAAAATTCCGATATTAGCAAGAGTTAAAAGAAGCGTACAAGTTTGGACATGTGTATGACTGTCTCCTTTCTTTCAGGAACGGCCATGGATAAGGCCTAAACCTGGCCTAGGACTGTTAAAAGTCCAGTTTTAAAGAGTTTTTATGCTCACAGATCGCTCTGAGCTGTTTTGGGGGGTGTCTAGCATCACATCACAGAGACGCCTGCACAGTCACAGCATCTAAAAGGCTGGCACTGAGCCAACAGAAGGTACACAATGACGCGACTAACACGAGGACTGGGCGAGAGGCTTGTCGGCACGGTCAACCGCTTAGTAGGAAAATCTAAATTTTCGACCGCTCGCACAGAGTGACGACAAATCTGAATCGCAGTTAGAGTTCCATTAGTCATTAAAGTAGGGGTTATTTCAAGTACTCACAAGCCGAACTATTCCAAAACATGAGCTGGCTTCTTTGAAGCCTGGTAGACGCGGATATACTGCGTTTCATTGCCTAGTTTCGTGGTGTTGTTGCTGTTGTTGTTTTTCAGTGCTGCAGGTGATTCAGGACACCAACTTCCATCGTCAGCAAGGATACCTAAAGTGTACTATGTGAAATGGAGTATAGACTATTAAGCCTGCTCTTAACTGGGCACAGCGCGCGAAACACACATGTGCACACCACAGTCGTTGCCCTCGGCGTGTCTACTAACTACAAAACTGAATACAGCTGTGCTCGGTGACAAACCGATTGAAGATGCACTGTCCGCCATGTTTGCGCGCCGAGTGACGTAGCACAGCCAATCAGAATCTGTTGTGGAAACCACAGTCACAGTTGTGGCTATTTGAAATCCATGTTGCTGTGACGACGCCACAGCGGCGGAAACCCCCAAAATCACAACTGTGTCACAACTGTGGACAGCACAGTGGCGCTCCGCAGTGCCCAGTTAAGAGCCGGCTTTACACTCCCACACGCTGCTGTGTGAATTGTTTGTGGAGTGGTAGTGACGCAAATGCACCTGCACGGAAAAATGAAAATACCACCGTGCAGAGTGTTCATACCTCGCCGTACCAGAAAAGTGCGTGTTCTCGATATGTCTTACATGTTCTGCATACTTCGTCTATCCGTGACCAATACAATGCAATACTCATATGGCGGCCATCGACAAAGTCTATAGTGGTAAACAGAGTACAAACCGTGAGGTGACAGAAAAATATTCAGAAGCAGCGATTGCCATTAAGAAAAGGTGTGCAATTTCAACAGAAAGCCACAAACAATGTTTTTGTGTTTTTTTTTGTTTTTTTTTAAATCCGACTGTACAAAATGCGCGGTCAACTCTGTCACAGTTACAGAGATTTCAGCGTCCCTAAACCCCTATAAAAGCCAAGGGCAGACTGATTTCACGGCTCAGTTTGCGTTTGACATTAAGCAAGAAAGATCACAGTGGCTTGTCTTCTCGTGCAGCACACAACACCCGCTAAACGCTGTAGTGATGTTCCTGGCTCAATGACCAAAAGCACAATGAAGTCACGCTTTGGTTCTATAAGGGCCTCCGAAGCGCTCAAAACTCTGCAACTCAGTGTGACAGAGTTGCCTGCGTTATGCACAGACGCAAGAACCGCAGCCAAAAAAAAAAAAAAAAAAAAAAAAAAAATAACAGCACAAAGTTTGTGGCTTTTTGTTGAGATTGCAGACCTTTAAGGCCATGGAAAGTGATACAGACCCTTGACACATACCGTCTATGTTCCGATGGCCCTTGCCATTTCAGTTTTATTCTCACAGTCTTGGCCATCGACAAAATCCGTCATGGTCAACAGAGTACAAACCGTCAGGTGACAGCAAAACGATTAAGAAGAAGAAGCAGCGATTCCCATCGGGTATCCATGGGGTCACTTTCACAGCTAAGTGGTGGAGAGCTACGTTACCAGACTGTTAACTCAATTCCTACCAAGTAAGTTTAGGGTTTGGAAATGTTCAGCCCACAAACTCTGAAAAGCAAATGCAATTCTAAAATCCGAAACTTAACTAGCTGAGCTGACCCTTCGCACCACGTGCTTGTAATGTGTGTATGTCCAGAGTGTGAGAGAATGCGTGTGCTTCACGTGAGCGTGCGTGCTGGGTTCAGTTCGCGGCGCTTTGAGCCGATTCGTGAAATTGGGTAAAGCGCCTATACAGTACTTATTATTATAATTATTGGGCACCAGTGGCCTAAAAAAAATTCATGATTAATTTATGTCTGCATGGATTTAAATTTGGCTTGGTGGGAGTGTTGCACTTTGATTATACTCGTGTTTGCTACCGTGAGAGTGGTCAAGGAACCGTTAAACTTGCCTGATTTTCGCATACTAGGCCAAGGCTAGAGCGGCCCGTGCCACGTTGGACACAGCGTTTCTCACTTGAACACCGAAGTTAAGCAACGCTGGGCCCGGTTAGTATTTGGATGGGTGACCGTCTGGGTATAGGCCGGGTGCTGCTGGCCCCGGTCCGGGCAGGAATTTGGTGTGAAATATCTCCGTATTAAATCGAGTCAAAATCATGTGCAGACTCACTTTCGGTGCCTGTTTGGGCCCGTGTACACACGCATGCACGTACCATCAAGTGTGCACGATAAAGATCCCAATTCCATCATTCGAAAAAGAGTAATATAATAATAATAATAATAATAATGAGTATTGTATAGGCGCTTTACCCAATTTCATGAATCGGCTCAAAGCGCCACGAACTGAACCCAACGCGCACGCTCACGTGAATCACACGCATTCTCTCACACACTGGACGTAAACACATTACAATCACGTGGTGCGAAGGGTCAGCTCAGCTATTTAAATTTCGGAATCTAGAATTGCATTTATTTTTTAAATTTGGTGGGCTGAACAATTCCAAAGCAGAGGGAGAGGAAGCCGGAGTACCCGGAGAGAACCCCCGACGACCGGCCCAAATGAACGGTGCCACATACGAGAAGGAAAAATTCTCTGCCCCGGGTGGGACTCGAACCCCTGACCTCTCGCATTGGTGACAAGTCTCTTAACCACTAGACCACCGACCGCCCCGTCGTTCCGGTAGGCCGAAATGGCCGGTGGCTTGTATACAGGCTACATACCAGAGATGCAAATCTGGAGGAAAACGCTATATATTCCTCTTACACATACCGCTGCAGATGACACCATAGAAATGCTTTAAAATTCACCAAAAAATTCACAAAAATCAGGCAGCCATAGACTCATGGGTAGAGGAAATTTAAACAAATTCCAATGTTCCGTTTTTTGGCAATGTTGGCACCCCCTCATTTCACGGTCGTCTGCTGGCTCCTGTGCCAGCCGCGCATGAATACAAATAGTCCACAAACCAGCCTCATTTTTCCCTAATTTTACTATTACCTGGCATGAAACTTGTTTACAAAGCCAACAAAAAGTACCAGATTGCCATTGTTTACTCTGCACACAAATTTTAAAAGGGGCAAAGATTTTCTACTATATTTAGCCGAGTCAGTTGTTACTACATGCCCCGGAAGCTAATACCGGCGCGTAGCCGAAACACAAACACACGCATGCAGGAAAAAACGTGGGATAGGCGTGGGCGGAACGAAATGTGTTACTAAGTGTTTGACTTTGTCCTGTTACGTGACGAGCGATGTCCACCGACGAGCAACAGTCCTTTGGGAACGACGGGTTTAGCGCAGCGTCTAGACACAGAAAGTGGCGGGTCTAACCGACAGAAATGTGAAAGGCCTGCTGACTTTGTTTTTGGTTTGTTTTTTTGTCACCCTGAAATGCCAGTCCAACTAAGGAGTTTTCCTTTCTACCTTTCTCGGTCTATTCTTCATCATTCGCCTGTCTCTTTCTCTTTGAAACCTCTCGAATTTAGCCGCTCTGTCCTTCCTCTCATCTCTCATCTGATTACTAAGTTCGGTCCTTTCATCTATATTTGTTCTTTTTAAACTCCTCAATCATGTCTGCACTACCAGTGGTTAGGAATAAGTAATGTTGGGGCATGTCATGCAAACTGGTATATTGAGCCTAGGAGATGATGAGTTGCAATATTTACTGTATATGCGCTTGGTATTTATGCTTGTTTTACCTGTTTGTGACTGATATTTGTTTTCTACGATTTCTGTAATCGGGAGTTCGATAAATTAGCATGAAGGTGCAGCGTCTCCTGCATGTCCTAGGTTTATACTGCCACGTAGACCAGTTTGCATCATTTGTCCAACGTTACATTTTTTTTTTTTTTTGGTCTTTTTCGCGTAGTGCAGGCACACTCAGCTGCGAATTAGTCTTTGGTGCTTGCGCGACTTTAAACCAGAAAAATTCATTCACTCACTCCCTGCAATGCCAGTCAGCTTTTGAAGTGTAAAGTTACTGAAGAAAAACTGTAAGCTATCTGGCAGCCAGGAGACGTGGCTGAATTGGTAGAGAATTGGACGTCCAATGTTTAGGCCCTGAGTTTGAATCCCGAAAAGGAACCAAAACCTTTGTTGTTTTCGTGTTGATTATTGCCCGGTCTTTGATATCAGTTTTAAGTGGTGGGCGTTGAACTCCTAAACAACCATCCAGCCGGTAAGGCACGATAAGCTTGAATAAGCTTAGATTAAGCGGTTAAGATGAGATGCATACACGAAGACTAGGGCGAGTTTACGACTGGTTTAGGGACTAAACGTTCATGCACGCTGATAACAGTCCCGGTGTAATCCGTTTGAGACTAGTTCTCACAACGTGATCAAAGTTGGTGGCTGTACTCAGAGGGACCCCCGGAATCTTATGACGGCAAAAATCTCGGAAAATCGGAGTTTAATGCCCTTTTCCACCACCTATCGCCAAACAGGAAGACCAGAACATACTTACTAAGATCACATCATCAGCCCTGGTGGTACTCAGGGGGACCCCGAAAACAATCCGGTGATGGAAAAAAAAAAAAAGGAAAAAAAAAAAAGAAAAAAAAAAGAAGGAAAATCGGAGCTTAACGTCTTTTTCAAATACGTATCGCCAAACAGGAAGACCAAAAACCACTTACTAGACAGATCACATCATCAGCTCGGGCAAAGCCGGGAACATCCGCTAGTACAGTATATAATGCCGGTGCCAGACACGCACACTGACGGACAAAGCGCCGGCCATAGGCATCCTCATCCGAGGTGATTTTATTCTTTCGGGTATAAAGAGTCCCTTCGTACTCCACTCTTAGAATATACAGTGACTCAGTGTAACGAGGTGATACATCATCCCGTGTACGGAGGACTACTTCTGGCTGTACCATTTCATGACACAGCGGATTCGGTGCCCGGAAAATGAGCAAATTTGAATTCATACAGCGAAACACAATAACAGAAAATGAAGGCACATATAGCGCTCTTGACGATTCTGACTGTCCCGGATCAGGGAATTGAGAAGATAAATAACTGATGTAAAAGATCAGCCCGTCGTACTTGGGGGAATACAAACTTAGACAACGAGGCCATTTTCGTAAGCCATGGAAAGTGATACGGTCCCTGGACATCGTGGTGCTGTGGCTAGAGGGTAAGAATCGATCGAAAGGACAAAACCCCTATTCTACGAGGAAAGCTGTAAAATGAAAGACCCTGAGTTTGAATACTTGAGCCGATTTGATCCTGCCCTGTTGGGAAAAATGCAAGACGCCCTTACCCATCCCACCACCCTCTCTCTCCACCCCCCCCACCCCCACCTCTCTCTCTCTCTCTCTCTCTCTCTCTGTGTCTCATTCTCGGGTCGTGAGTTCGAATCGCGGCTTGGGCCAAATATTTGTGCTGTCCTTTTTCTCGTTGCCCCGTCTTTGATATCACCCATACCTGGTGGAAAAGGACGTTAAACTCACAAACACCTCCCCCCTACCCCCCCCCCCCCCGCCCCTCCCCCCCCTCTCTCTCTCTCAACAAGTTCTTTTGGCAACTCTTATCCAAAGAAATGTCGCCAAAGTCGAATGTTGTATGAGTATAAGTGAATTTTTGTGGTACTTTCTTTGTCTGGCATTTTTTCCTCTCTATATAGGCCACAATGTGTGTAATCCCTTCGAAAACTGTTAACTGTCAAGGAAACAAAGATTTTCCCTCTTCCTTTGACACGGACATGTTTCGGTGCAAACGTTTGACACCCTGTCATTGACGTATACGTGCCGGTGACGCTGAAGAGACTCCGGTCAAGGACTCGTGAACCGCTACGCTATTGAATCTAGAGTCCTCCTTGGTCCGGGGAGCCGGGGTGGTAGAGCGTTGGACTTCTAATGCTCGGGTTGTGAGTTCGATCCCGGCTAGCTGGGGACAAATATTTGTGCTGGCTTTTTCATCGTTGCCCCGTCTTTGATATCACCCTCTGTGGTGGAAAAGGACGTTAAACCCCCAAACACCCAACCACCCACCGTCCTTGGTCCGACTAAACTTGGCACGTTATGACAGAGGAAACTGGAAACTCTCTTAGTCTAGACAACCCCTTTCGTTTGATAATGACAAGGATAATGAGTATTGTATAGGCGCTTTACCCAATTTCATGAATCGGCTCAAAGCGCCGCGTACTGAACCCAACACTCACGCTCACGTGAATCACACGCATTCTTTCACACACTGGACATACACACATTACAAGCACGTGGTGCGAAGGGTCGGCTCAGCTATTTAAATTTCGGAATTTAGAACTGCATTTATTTTTTTCAAATTTGGTGGGCTGAACATATCCAAAGCAGAGGGAGAGGAAGCCGGAGTACCCGAAGAGAACCCCCGACGATCGGCCCGAATGAACGGTGCCACATACGACTTTCTTTTTTTTCCCCCTTGAGGATTTGTCCAGGGCTGCCCAAGCTAACGTACGTCATGATATGACATTATGGTAACGAGCTTCCAGGATAACAACAACACAAAACACTCTGCATTTTCTTGGAATGTTAACTTGGCGTGTGCAGCAAAAACTTCTTCTGTGGTTGAAGAAAAAAAAACCACCCCCCCCCCCCCACAAGAACAGGAGATGGAAGATGCACAATGAACGAAACAGCTATTTCACAATCGATTATTAATAAGAAGAACAAATTGTGTCATTTGCATCGTTGCAGGGATTCTGACGGGTTGCAATGAAGCCGTACGTGGGCTGCGAGTCCCATGTGGACATGATGTGCCATATGTAGTTGAAAATGACATTCAATTTTTTTTTCAGTTGAGAATACGAGGAAAATTGATATATGAACTGCGCATTCAGCAACACTGACTCCCCGGATCAATTCTCAAAGGAATAACCTTTTTCCACACACACACACACACACACACACACACACACACACACACACACACACACACACACACACACACACACACACACACACACACAAGAAATCTGATTACGTTTGTGTTGGTTTTTCTGCGTGATCGTCAGTTACATCATGAATTATTCAAGCATTGATGATTTACAGTTTGTTCATATGACAGCATCCGATGCGAGGAATCCGGTAAAAACTAAGGTAAATGGGAGTCGGATGACAAGATATACTGCTCTGAATGTCTTTATCAACATATCACCGGAGGTGGGCTGTGTGTCAGTTTTCCTCTGATCTCACGACAGCATTATTATATGGTATGCTCGTTCGTGTGTGTGTGTGTGTGTGTGTGTGTGTGTGTGTGTGTGTGTGTGTGTGTGTGTGTGTGTGTGTGTGCGTGCGAGAGAGAGAGAGAGAGAGAGAGGGGGGGGGGGGGAGGGGGGGGGGGTGAGAGACAGACAGGAAGAAAGGCAGACAGACAACTCCAAAGCTCAGTTCAAACTCTTGAAAAGTACTTTGTGTAATGCTAGCGTCCGCATGCGTAAAAATTACACTGCCTAAGAGGCTGATGTCTTTTTCCCAAGCCTTGCTCATGTCTGTATAATTTCGTTTCATATTCATGACCGATCTTTGAACGGAACTTAGCAGAAACGTGCCTGCTATCATTGCGCCCGGGCCGCGATAGCATATAAACCCATTTCGAGCAACTCAATTTTGAATGGCGCACGTGACAAAACCATTCCTTAAATTCACCGACTTCGTTACGCCCGTGCGCAAAGGGGCAAAACAACATCAAGTGGGACTTTCAGAGCGCAAGTGACGCTCAAGCTTTAAGGTCACCATCTTTGCCCATGCCATTAAGGAATCCATTTCGGGCAGCCGAGTCTTGAACGACGCACGTGAGAAAAACATACCTCCTCCGCCTTCGTTACGCCCATGCGCACGTCACAGAGGTCTGCCCATGAAAGGCAGACCAGACACAGGGACCTGATTACGCTCACGTATGGTGGAGTTTCGTCTTTTTTCTTTTTCTTTTTGCAGCATCCAGTATGTATGTCCCTGGTGTCTCGTATCCGGAAAGCCTTCCATTCAAGGTGCCTGATGATCTTTAATTTACTCCGTGCACGATCTGGCTGAATCCCACCAAATATCGATCGTCTTATCTGGTCCGCAGGATGTTAAGTACGTGGTTGATTACGAGGGTATTGGGGGGAATGGTCAGCCTACGGTCAGCTTGAACCGAGCTTTGTTAGTTACGGTGGCTGGTCCGCAACATTTCAGTACAGAAGTGTTTGGGTGGGTCCTTTCATGATGAGTAATAACATTAATCTTTGTTCAAACTCTGCCTGGTTTTCCGTGATGAGAGGCGGGAGTGATGTGTGTGGTCCGTCCTATAGTATTATTATCATTAGTACTCTTTTATCTATTCATTTTGAGAGAGTGTGAGTTTTTAGGGCTTAAGGTCGCGCAAGCCACAAAGACTAATTCGCGGCTGAGTGTGCCTGCACTACATGAAAAACAAAAAACAAAAATGTGACTCTGGACAAAGGATGCAAACTGGTCTACGGGGCGGTATAAACCAAGGACATGCAGGAGACGCTGTACCGTTATTTGAGAGAGAGAGAGAGAGAGAGACTCACACTCAAACTCAGACATTTTCATTGTTCGGACTTCCGTCCCTTACAATGGAAGCGGGTTTTGTTTACAAATAATGATATGGCGTAACAGAAAGAACAACGACACGGAATGATGATATAAGCCGGAGGTAACCACACACACACACACACACACACACACGGAATCAGCATCCTACGCACGACCATCCGTGTCCGTGTACGAGAAACGCACACATGGTCAGACCAGAAACATAACTATCGGGTAGTATTCCGTGTTATAATACTGACATATCAGGCCGTGAGCCCATGTAAAACTAGTCAGGCATAGGCATACAACACTGAATCATGATTTAAGCCGGAGGTAACCACACACACACACACGCGCGCCATCTACGAGTAACGCACACATGGTCAGACCAGCAACATAACTATCGGGTAGTAAAATATCCGTGTTACAATTACTGACATACCAGGCCGTGAGCCCATGTAAAATTAGTCAGGTATACAATACATTCAGTAAACCACAAGCTGCACGTGGAGTTTGCTACGTGAACGTGGTATTTTCACGAAGCGTAATGGTCTGCAATCTCAGCAAAAAGCCGCAAACATTGCGTTTTTTAAAACTGCGACTCTTTCGACTGTGCATAATCCAGGCAACTCTGTCACAGTTGCAGAGTTTTCAGCGCTTCGGGGACCCTTATAAAACCAGAACACGAGTTTGCCGTGACATTATTTGGCTTTTGGTCAGTGAGCGAGACACATCGCTACAGTGTCTAGCTGCACGATCTTTCTCGTTCAGTGTCAAAACGCAAACTGAGCTGTGAAATCAGGGTGCCCTTGGCTTTTATTGGGGTTTCAGGGACGCTGAAAACTCTGTAATACTGTGACAGAGTTGACTGTGCTTGCACGGTCGACTCTGTAAATTTTTTTCCACACTTCGGAAAGCTTTTTGTTGGGAGCTGAGATCTTTAAATGAACGGAACACGTATTTTGCAAGGACGCCAATGGCAGCTGGAGTCGAGGGGTGTAAAATTGGCATCTGCTGTGTACAATAGAAATCCAGGTCAAAACTAGACAAGTATTTCTGGCGCAATTCATCGTACAGGGGGCAGAAGAACAGAAAATGGACCTCGTCGTCTGGTACATTACGACAAACTGGACATACATTTGATGTATTTGACAATGATAAGCTTATCTGGTATTTGTTACACATCAGTTTGTTACATATATAGTTGGAATGATAACAAAATGAGAGCGAGAGAGAGAGAGAGAGAGAGAGAGAGAGAGAGATTCACCCAATCACTGAAAATCTTGGTCGATCTCAAAGTGACAGGTTTTCAGTGAATTGCACGTTTCTGCTTGCTAAACATTGTATTAGTTCTGGCTCAGAGGCATTTACAAATGCATCATCGGGAATGCCATTTTATAGATTACATGTCGACATGCGAGGTGGGAAAAGGGCTAAAATATTGAACTCTCTCCTTTAGGGAGGAACGTTGGACTTTGTTTAATTCCCTTGAAACGACCTCTCTCTCTCTCTCTCTCTCTCTCTCTCACACACACACACACACACACACACACACACACACACACACACACACACACACACACACACAGAGGTCATAGGTTTTTTTTGTTTTTGTTTGTTTGGTTGGTTGCTTTTTGTTCTTTTTTAGTTCTCTTGTGCTTTTATATTACAGTTATGTTGTACGTAGTTCGTAGTTTAGTGTTGAACGGCAAGTTCGAAAAAATGGTTATTGTAACCATCTTCTACCGTTGTTAAAGTCAAAGTCTCTCTCTCTCTCTCTCTCTCTCTCTCTCTCTCTCTCTGGGGGAGCCGGGATAGCCGAATGGTAGAGCGTTGGACTTTCAATGCTCGTGTCGTGAGTTCGAATCCCGGCTGAGCCAAATATCTGTGCTGGCCTTTTCTCGTTGCCCCGTCTTTGATATCACCCACACGTAGTAGAAAAGGACGTTAAACGCTCAAACACCCACCCACCACACCCTCTCTTTCCCTCTCTGTCTGTCTGTCTCTCTCATGAGCGGTGAGCCGTCACTGAATAAAGCCTCTGTCTGTCTGTCTGTCTGTCTGTCTCAGTTACCGTACAGCACCGGCCATGAAATCTGCCTCACTAAGCGTGGAATGTGGCCCTGTCCCGCAGTCCCAAACCACACGGACCTCCATAGCATTATCTTACCATCATCCTCATCTCCATCATCATGCATAATAAAAATTGCCCCAGGTTCTGAGCCTCCGTGGATTCCACCCATTACCAGGGAGGAACACCACTGGAGTCGGCAAAGAGTTGTGGCAGAAAAAAATATCAGCCTCATTGGAAAGTCCCTTTCATTTGAAAAATCTGTCGAGAGTCTGACCTTCCGTGTAGGCTGTTCCTTTAATCATCACACCAAAACTTAAATCGATACTTACGGATCGTTTCCAAATACGCCCTGGCCCATCTGAAGTGAGACTCACTTGCTTGCAGACGAGAGCTTATTGAGGTTTCGGTGGAAGCGGGTCAGTAGCTCAATTCATCCCAGCCAAGGCCATCGGTGTCCAGGTTGTCATGTGAGAATAGCAGACCAAACATGGCTTCCCAGGGGAAACTGAGTACTTGTTAGTTCGGGGCAATGTTGTGTCGTCTGCGTGGTGCCAGATCAGTTGGCGCCGGAACTGAACTCAGCCGAAGAAACAAATGAAGTAAATGTTTTACTTGGGTGTTTGTTCGTGTGAGCGTTTATTTTGAGAGTTTGGTATTTGTAGCCGTTTCGTCTTCTTCTTCTTTTTTCTTCTCCTGGGCCCGTATGTAAAACTCGAGGTTAATTTAAACCACGGCTACGGGCCTAACCCAGACAAGGACGAAAGAAACCCAAAAGCAAAATTAAGTAAATAAGGAAGCGAAGAAAGGAAGAAAAAATCCTTTTATAACGGCTTAGGCACCTTGCTGGAATGGGCCCGCTTCTTGATTAAAAAACAAAACAAAAACAACAACAACAACAACAACAAAAAACCCTAGAGCAAGTTTAGTTCGAGGTTAGACTCTAACCCAGCGCTAAAAGCCCTACTCTCGTCTATTACATAGTTACGGGCCCAGGTTCAGGTTTCTATCTGACGCAAGGTACGGGATAGTCGGAGCTGGCAGACAGTTGGAATTTCATTGTTCGCATCGTGAGTTCGAGTCCCGGCTGAGGGCCAAATATCTGTGATGGCGTAAGGACACAAATTTGCCGTTGGGTCATGTTTGGTGTTCATTTGAGGTACCCTGTTGGGCGAGTGTGCTAGTTTGTAGTGAGTTTTGTTGTCATGAAAAAGCGTGATTTTCGTGATTTTTGTGTTATGTAGGTCAAGGTGCATGCCAGGCGGCCGCAACAAGAGACAAGCTGCCAGTGAAGCTGGGATTTATTTGCGCAGAGGTCGAACACAAGTGCTACAAGCGGATTTGTGTGAACTGGCTCTCTGTACCGAGCAGAAAGTAGACGTGCATTACTCCAGTGAGGCCTGAGCGGAAAGGAGACATTCATTTAAAAAAACAAAAACAAAAAACTCAAAAACAAAAAATCAGGTAAGTGCCCTTGAATGGACTGTGCATTGTAGTTTTTGTTTGTAGATTGAAGCATTTTTAGGGGTGACTATGATGCCTGAGGCTAATTGGGAACATATAGGCATTTTGAGATCTCGTGCAATTGTGTCCTTTGGCATGCTGGCTTCTTCCTCGATGTCCCGTCTTAGATAATTATACGCCGTATGTGGTGGGAAAAAAGTTGTCCAGCGCTCAGCCACATGAGCCGTCCGACTCCCCTGTCTAATGTACAGTAGGGCTGTAACAACCAGCGGCGGGTTATTTGCACAATCCATCCACTCATGTAATTCTGCCCACTCTTTACCATCGCCTCTCTCTCTCTCTCTCCCCCTCCCCCCCCCCCTCTCTCTCTCTTTCAAGGGGATCCAGGGATGGCCGAATGGTAGAGCGCTGGACTTTCAATGCTCGGGCCATGAGTTAGAATCTCGGCTGGGGTCAAATATTTGTGCTGGCTTTTTTTTTTTTCGTTGCCCCGTCTTTGATATCATCCATGTGTGGTGGAAAAGGACGTTAAACTCCCACACACCCACACGTTTGCTCTGTCTCTCTCTGTCTGTCTCTCTCTGTCTCCCCCCCCCCCCGCCGCCGCCCAGACAAACACACACTTATTGGGGTGGGATGGGGGTGTGGCGCAACAAACATCAAACAGAAGAGGAGAAAAACAGTCAAAGAACAACAAGAACGAGAGGCGGGGGGGGGGGGGGGGGAAGAAGAACAAACTAACAGCCTTCATTTACTCGTCGTCATTTTGCATTGTGAGTATTACAATGTTAATCTAGCTCCACTGCTGGAAGCCGTTTTTCCCGTCGTTTATTGGCCCCTCGTCCATCAGACTGTCACTTGTAGCCGGTCCGGCCTCCCACACGGCCGGCTAGTATTTGACGCGCCAAGGCCAGCAACCTGGGCCAACACTGTCATTGGAGAATATCGGATTCCCTAACGAGCGATGCAAATCGAATTGTTCATGTTTTTTTTCTCGTGGTTGTGGAGTACAGTTAGGGTTGTTTCACACTGAAAGGTGCGGTGGCCGAATGTTGTTTACCATACACCTAGGAAATTGTCGCTAATAATGATGTTTGTTTTTTTTCCCCCCTTATGCTTCAGTTTATCAGTGTATGGCTGAGACGTTAAACCCCAGAACAGCCACCCACCCCTTCCACCCGAATGGCTGAGATATAATAATAATGATGATGATAATAATGATGAAACAACAACAATAACAATAACAATAATGAGGATTTTTTCTTCGAAGACAGGGCTTTAGGCGCCTTATATAATTATATTAAATGCAACTAGTTCGTATAAACTGCCGGTACTTGATTTTAAATTCGTGATAATGAAACTTTTTTTTCGAGGGGGGGGGGGGGAGTCGAGGGGGTGGGGTGGGGTGGCGGCAGGGGTCGCCTTACTAATTACTTTTTTAAGCCCCCCCCCCCCCCCCCCCAGATTGCTTGTAGAGAATCTCATTTGGTTTGGTGGAAAGATTGCAAACGATATTTCAACGGAAGGTAAAAACGTATGCTCGCAAAGGTTCGCAGAGCAAGAAACCGAGTCTCCAGAAAGAGTGTAATGTCACAGTAACAATCAAATGGGCAACGACCAGGAAGTTTTCAAAGCCGACGAAATTGCACCTCATTTCAACGAGCTCAGTGAAATTGAAGGGAGCAGGTCTGTTGCAAAATCTGTCGGTTCAATTTGTGAATGGACTTTTTTTGTAGCTCCTGTTTTTCTTCGCAGACGCGTAGGCCTGGGTGGTTTTTAAGTTCGACTTGAAAGCTGATTGGCGCCGGTTGGGAAAACAACTGCCCGTCTTTTGCAATAGAGATGGCGGCAACATGTCCCTCTGCCTGGCCTGGCAGCGTCACATTACCATACAATGCAGCTTCTGCCTTACGTCATCTGTTGAGTGTAAGGTTCTACCGACTATCTTCAAGGAGACAAGAAGTCGACAGGGACTTGCAGTGTAGTACATCTTAGACCAAAGAACCAACTAGCAAAAGGCTGCTTGTAATGACCGGTAGTGTGGCTACAACCATACCGTTGTGGTGGGTGGGCGGGTGGGTGTTTGGGGGTTTAACGTCCTTTTCCACCACATACGGTGATATCAAAGACGGGGCAACGATGAAAAAGCCAGCACAAATATTTGGCCCCAGCCGGGATCGAACTCACGACCCGAGCATTAGAAGTCCAACGCTCTACCATTCGACCACCCCGGCTCCCCCATACCGTTGTGGACAAAGGGCACAAATACACAGGGCCGCAAAATGCCTATATATATATTTCCTATTAGCCTCAGGCATCATAGTCACCCCTAAAAATCCTTCAATCTAGAAACAATTACTACCATGAACAGACCATTCAAAGGCACGCACCTGACAGGAGTTTCAAAAAAATTGAGTGTCTCTTTTCCGCTCAGGCCTCACTGGAGTAATGCACGTCTACTTTCTCTTTAGGCCTGAGAGGCAGTTCACACACAATTTTAATCCGCTTGCCTCACTAGTGCTCGACCTCTGTGCAAAAAGCCCCAGCTTCACTGGCAGCTTGCCTCTCTTTGTGACTGCCTGGCATGCACCTCGGCCTACATAACACAAAATCACGAAAATAATGTTTTTTTCGTGACAAAAATCACTACAGACTAGCACACTTGGCAAAGAGGGTACCTAAAATAAACACCAAACATGACGCCACGGCCAATTTGCGTCCTTACACCTGTTGCAGAACACACGACGACACTCGGCGAGACCTGAGGTCGAAGCTTCACTCCTTCACTGTGCCGTGTATTGGCAAAACGGCTTTCCAGTCGTCGTGTTAGCAGCTATCACAGATTCTGTTGTATAGAATTCATCGACTTGTCTCCCCGGGGCTCTGTGGAAACCTTTGTTTTTAATAGGCTGTTGCGGCGGAACTATTCATCCAGCAAGATCAACAACAACAACAACGACGACAACAACCACAACGACGACAACAACAACGACAAGGACGAAAACAACAACAACAACAACGACAAGGACGAAAACAACAACAACAACGACAAGGACGAAAACAACAACAACAACAAAAACAAAGTTTTTTTGTTTTTTTTAAAATCCGGAATGAATCCCCATCTTTTAGATCGTCGTCTTCACTTCTTAATGTTCCGTTCGCGACAATGATTAATTTCTATCTGTGAATCTGATCACGCTATGAATACATTGAACAGGGGAAATTCTCTCTCTCTCTCTCTCTCTCTCTCTCTCTCTCTCTCTCTCTCTCTCTCTCTGGCAAGATGAATGAGGAGATTTCCAAAAGAGGCTTTGCATTTGCTACTCATTGAAAATGGCTGTTAATCTCGTGTGCGCACCATCACAAAAAAAGCCGCAAAAGTTTTCACTGGCAATAAAACTCCAATCTGATGGCAGTATGGCGTGTAGGAGCACTTCGTAAAATGCACGCTTTTGGACTGTGATTAGCTTACGTAGGCTTTTTGCAGCAGCAGCAGATCTGTCTTCTTCTTGCAGTCAAGGTCACTGTTTTCTGTATCGTACCATCTCGTGAGCTTAAAATGAACTTTGAAGACAAGGTGCACATAATACCATCATGTTGACAATAATTGCTGCTAGTTTCTTCAACCTGATTGTTTGCGTTTAATCTCAAAAGGGCTTGTCTGGAACTCCCTGCCAGTCGAACTCCGCCTTCAGCCCTCGCTGTCCCATCTGAAGATCTTTTTCTTCCGTCAACCTTTTGGTAGTTAACTTTTGCCCATTCTATTTTGTCGGTACCCTTTAGCCGCGAAATAGTCTTTGTTGCTTGCGCGGCGTTGAGCCGTAAATAACTAACTTACTTGTCGATACCTGGATCGTTTTTGTCGTTGCACCTGCGAAGCTTGAGGAAGTGTCTTGTCTTCATCTTGTAACAGTTTCTCTTGTAA
>JACVVK020000004.1:8655000-8832500 GCA_018292915.2 Batillaria attramentaria
ACGACGGACAAAAACTGTCCTGACGGCTAGACCTTTACCGCAGGCGCACGAACATGAGAATGACCTTAAGAGACCATAAAATAAATGTGGTCTACTGCGCTTGCCTGTAGCAACGGAAGGTATACTACGAACAGCACGGCCTCCAGGCTCACGTAAAACGACAGAACCCGGCCAGATAAAATTAATGGTTGTCTTAGTCGCTTCAAGTCTAGGACAGACAAGATTTGTTGTTGCCGTTGTTGTTGGTGTTGTTTGGGGGGTTTAACGTCCTTTCCCACCACCTAAGGGTGATATCGAAAACGGGCTTACATGGAAAATGTCGGGACAACCTTTTTTGTCGCTAGCCGGGGTTCGAACTCGTAATCTCTAGCATTGACAGTCCAGTGCTCTTCTGGCTGGGTGATCCCGCCTCCCGTGATACACGAGAGACGTGCTTTTTTAACCTCAGTTACATACAGGTCCGCTTCAAGCCCCCCCCCACCCCCCCCCAAAAAAAAAAAAAAACAACAACAAACAAACAAAACAAAAATTTGGTTTGTATTGTTGTTGTTTTTTTTGCTGGGCTGAGCGTTTCTTCTTCATAGGTTCTTTTTCTTCATTAATCACTCACTACACCATTTCTCTTTATTTTCTGATTTTCTGAGAGACGTGCTTTAAAAAACTCGATTTCCGTTTTTTAAGTTTTTTTTTTTTAAATTTTTCACGCTCATCGTGTTTTCAACAACTACGACAGTGACTTTTGTACAGCACACAAACTAATCGTCAAGACCAAGACATACGTTACCGCTCGGCGCTCGACAAAAATAATATTGAGAGCCCCATTGAACATCCGAGCACTGTCCATCGGCCATGTATTTGTTATTATTTATTCATAATTATGTCCACTTTTAAGATTACTAAGAGTCCGCAAAGTCTGAGTCTACTGTGTATTCGGGAAATCGTTACTTTGCAGCGTTAGTCGGAATCTGGCAGGTGGGATGGCATTATGTGTGATTTATGTTCGCGACTTTGCGATGAAAGCAGGAAGTAGGAGCAACGCAGCTTTTTGCCCCTCGATAATGCCACGGTAATGGTGAGGTCTGCCTGATCTGCGTGGGTTGAAATCACAACTGACTTTTCACACAGACAAACGTAGGCGGGCGGCTGATGCTTGGTATGACGCAAACGCGCAGTGTGACTGCGCAGCAATGTGGTGTAGCCTCACTGGGGACATAAGTAGAGCAAAAAAGGCGGTTTCAGCTCTTCTTTGTTTTTTTTTGGCGTTATGGACCCTGTGCATAAATGATTAGCATAATCAAGGTGAATTGTGAATATTTACCCGTAAAACTGCTGCGACCGATCATGACGTCATGTGACTTAAAGGCCCAGCGTTTAAGATTTGTATGCTAACAGATCGTTTTGAGTGACAGCCAGCACTGAGAAGGGTACACAATGGCGCGGCTAAAACACTGAGCGAGAGTCGTGTCGGCAAGACCAGACCAGCCGCTCAGCTCAATTAGATGCTACCAGCAAAATTGATACTTTTCAAGTTTGTTTTTGTTTTTTGTTTGGGGGGTGGGGTAGGGTGGGGGGTCTCTAGTGTCGCTTAAAATATATTACCGCCGATACCGCTCGTCTTTAAAACCTCATAAATAATAAAAAGCTCTACATGCTATGTTTTTGCGACAGCAGCCACGCAATGCTTCCATTGGTTATTCTACAATCAACTTTACTTTCTTTTTGTTGAGTGGAAGGGGGAGAGGTTGGTTAGGGGAGGCGAAGAGGGTATGTTGTTATTCTTGACAACGTAACTTTTCTTATATGAAAAGTCAAGCGATGTCGTAACATCAGAACTTCATGAACGTTTTTGTTAAGTGAAGTATTTCGAGCTACAAATTCTCTGGGGTTGTAGAACTCCGGGCAAGTTCTCATCTCCTGTTCCATAATCTCCAGACAGACCAGTAAATCTCGAGACTTGTCCCGCTGATATTGCCGAGGGAAATTTTAATAGAAAATAGTTTCTTACACCGGGGACCAACATGACCTTCTGGCAAAAATCGCTGGATCATAGCCCGTCACTGGCATCAGGATATTTTCTGTGCCTCAAGCATAGTCAGCTGAATTTAATACAGTGTCTGGCGCCCTGGGGGACGTCCAAATTGACGTACTTGGACGGGAGCCTGTCCCCCATCAAAATTGTGACCCTCCACCACGAAATGAGTCTTCTTGTGCTATTTGTTCATGTTACAAGACGACTCATTTCGTGGTGGAGGGTCACAATTGCAAAATCAGCAATGCAAGATTCCATTTCCCTAGTCTGCGTTCAGTTGTCGAGCAACCAGGGCTTTGCGGATACCAGTCCTGCTCGTTTCTGGATACATGTAGAAGACCGAGTTCAGACATAACTGACCCCATCCAACAACCAAATACAGGAAAAGAAAATCCCTGACAAACAAAGTCCCATAGCGATTTCCGGCTCTTTCGTCTCCAAAACTCAGATGTTAGGATAGGAGAGTAGTTGGTTGTGAACACGTGTTTGGACTGAAAAATATAGATATGGATAAACTACTGATATATCCCTAGTCATGGAGGTGTTCCAGAAAATAGTGTGTTGCTCAGGATCTTATTGAAATGACTGTGTTGCTTACGGTGCATTGAACAACAACAAAAACAAACTACCAGCCATCGTGTGATCATTATTTTGATTTGTGTTCAGTGAGAAGAAACTTCATTTTCCCGTCAAATACCTTTTGTACAAATGCTTACCCTGTACGCGCCGTAACTTTCTATGTCCAGCAATAAACCTCGGCGCACATTGAAAAGAAACTAGCGTCCTTACTTCTGTTTACAGTCCAACACACCATCCCCTAGAGAGGAGCCGGCATAGTCCAGCAGTAGAGCATTGGACTTTTGACGCTCGGGTCGTGAGTTCGATTTCTACGGCTGGGTCCAAATATTTGTGATGGCCTTTTTCTCGTTGCCGGGTCTTTGGTTTCGCCCATATGCGGCGGAAAAAGACGTTAAACCCTTCGACACCCACCCCACCCATCCCTAAGACCCTATCAAGCACCTTCCTCCCCATCCTTCTTTCCCTTTCCCCTCCCCATCTATCCCCTCTCTCTACTTCTCACCAAAATAAAAGGAAAACGAAGCTAAACAGATTTGCCCTTCTCTGCCAGTGGTTAAAAGGACACCTTCAGAGCAATTTCCCGCAGGCAGGCTCTCCAACTCAGGCAATCACTTCTGGACGCCAGCAGTTTGTCGCTTTCTGTAATTTAGTTATCCGAGTTCTCCCTCCCCATTTTCTCCATTTTCAACAAGGCTTTTTCCCCCGTCTTTCTTCTGATGGGTTTCTGGCGAAGCTTCAGAGTGGAACTGGTGGAAGCAGAACTGGAGTGCGTGATAAGGTAAGGTTGGGCACTGGCATGATTGGCGTGGGTCACGCAGTGAATTTCGGGAATCAAGTAGGAGTGGGAATATTTTAAATGTATGATTTCCTCTCTCTCTCTCTCTCTCTCTCTCAGTTTCTCTATTGATTTCATTTCCCCCGAGGACGGAACGGAAACCCGCAGCTTGTCAAATTTAATTTGAAAATCGCCACTCAGAATTCAGGCAAAAATTACAGGAAGCGTTTTCAAAACGACAACAGGCGTGCATGAACGATCTTTTTGACAAGCTCCGCAAGATTATCTACATGTTTAATGACATTAGATCTTCTGTCGACTCCCGAAGCTTGAGACAGTTACTATCTGTTGCCGTTTTCATTACATTTGTCTCGGTATACAGGTTCGGGAAGAGGCAGAAACAAACGTAGATAATTTCTGGCAATGTATTTAAGTAAACACTGCGGACGAGTGGGTGGGGTAGGTGGGTGTTTGGGAGTTGTTGTTTTTTTTGTTTTTTTTTTTTTTGGGGGGGGGGGAGTTTTCCATGACATACGGGTGATACCAAAGACGGGGCAACGATGAAAAATCCAGCACAAATATTTGACCGCAGCCGGATTCGAATTCACAACCCGAGCACTGGAAGTCCAACGCTCTACCATTCGGCCACCCCGGCTCCCCAGCACTGGGGACGACGCAAGAGTCAAGCCAAGTCAGTAAAATTTAGTTCAGTTCAGTTTTGCTCATTTCATTTCATTTCAATTCAATGTATTGTTATTATGCCTTGCGGAAATTATTAATTTGGCGTGAAAAGTTTGATACAAAATGTCGGTGACTTCCAAATGAGTTCTTTCACAGGCGCAGGCAGAGAGTTTCCTGTGCTCCTCCCCGTCTCAAACTCACGCTCTTTATCGATACTGCCATACAGGTACTCAGAGATAATTAAGAGCTAGCGGCACCACCGTTGCCTGTGGTTTCTTCCATACACCAGTCCAGGATATTCCTTCGTCAAGTGCAGTTTTACGGACGGTGCAGTGCAAGTGGTTGGATGTGTAAACTGGAAGCAGGTGGGGTGGGGTGGGTGTTTGGGAGTTTAACGTCCTTTTCCACCAGATACGGGTGATATCAAAGACGGGGCAACAAATGAAAATCCAGCACAAATATTTGGCCCCAGCCGGGAATCGAACTCACGACCCGAGCATTGGAAGTCCAACGCTCTACCATTCGGCCACCCCGGCTCCCCGTAAACTGGAGGCAATCGCTGACAGCATGACATGAATTACCTCTGAGAGTAGGTTCTGGCAGCTTTACGATCAAAAATAATGGTTAAAGGGCCTATGTGCTCATTAAAACTCATGGCGCCTATGCCCTTTCCGCTCTATCTGGCAGTACGTTTCTTACATCGATACTGTCAATGGTTAAAGAGCCTATGTACTCATTAAATCCGTTGCACTTATGCCTTTTCTGCCCTAAACGAGAGTAGGTTTCTTACAGATCTGCCGTCAAGTTCAACCTGCGTGCTTATCAAATCCATGCAGCCTGCGCCCTTTCACCAAATGATCGTGGAGTGCAGAGTTAGAGAACGTACCGCCGCGCAAGCATTATCTTGACCGGTCAGACGGGCCTGCTGACTCATCCAACGGTGCTCACATCATGCAAATCGCCGAAACCTAGTCCAGAGATTTGGTATTCATGAGCGCCCAGCAGAAACGACGTGGTGGGATGCTTTAATCATGCAATCGCTCTGTCCTGCCATCATTCTGGTTTTTTTCCCAAGAGAACACTTTTCGCCGTCGGAATCTATCGGTAACGTGTTTGCCCCCGACGTTGTCCTTTGGCGCTTCCTGTGGGATAATCGTGCATTCACGCTGTTAGTGCGCTTGTTGTACCCCTCGCTGGGATCTCTTTTCTTTGTCTTGAACCGAACACTTGCATGATTTGGTTTTGCTTCAGGCGATTGCCACCGCGGAGCACTTAGATGTGCTTTACAGAAGCGAACAAATAATTATGTTGGTAGCTATTTACAGGATTAGAACAAGCAAACACCAGAAATGTTTGTCCTGTTTGAAGCAGCTCAAAATTAGATTGCCTCATCAGTAAAATCGGAAATGCCATTTCTCAAATTTGGAGAATGAGGAGACTTAGCGTTGCCCGGGTGAACACCATCAAGACAACCTATATTTTTTCCATGCATGTTTTGCTCACAATCAGATGAAACGGCCCGTAAAACATAGCGGCTTTTCCCTCTGCTATAAAGGTTAGAGTCTAACCTCGTAATAAACTAGTTCTAGGGTTAAATTTTCTGTTTTTTGTTTTGTTTTGTTTTTTGGTTATTGTTTTGTTTTGTTTTGTTTTAGATCAGGATGCGGGTCCATTCCAGCAAGATGCTTATGCCGTTATAGAAGGATTTTTGTCTTAATTTCTTCGCTTCCTTTTTTATTTAATTTTGTTTTGGGGTTTCTTTTGTCCTAGTCTGGGTTAGGCCGGTAGCCGTGGGTTAAATTAACCTCGAGTTTTACATACGGGCCCTGGTATCCTGCTGAAAAGGAGGCTATACATAGTGAGCGTTTTCCGGACAAAAATCATCGAGGGTGCAGCTTACATAAGCAAAATTAGTAACGATCTGGACGTTTGTCAATTGTTAATTTGTTATGGGGCGATCGGTGGTCTAGTGGTGTTAGTCACCAATGTGAGAGGTCAGGTTCGAGTCCCACTGTATGTGGCACCGTTCATTCGGGCCGACCGTCGGGGGTTCTCTCCGGGTACTCTTCCTCTGCTTTGGAAATGTTCAGCCCACAAAATTCATAAATAAATGCAATTCTAAAATTCCGAAACTTTAATTGCTGAGCTGGCCCTTCCCACCACGTGATTGTAATGTGTTTATGTCCAATGTGTGAGAGAATGCGTGTGATTCACGTGAGCATGCGTGTTGGGTTTAAGTAACCGACCATGCAGTTCCGTCTTGTCTATTCAGGACTTTCTCTGGACGGCGATTAGCGTTAAAATGTTTCTGGCACATTGTTAAGTCCTGGAACTAAAGAAGTAAACGGATGAGATTTTCACAATCCGCCGAAAAAATATACCACCTGATTACTGTCAAACTATAAATGCCTCAATTGTCAATTCACTGTGAATCAGATGTGAAACCATAGCTGGTGGCATGAAGTATTGCATTTACCCCAAAATTTCCAATGACTGATGGGCGTTTTAAGGATTTTCTAATGTGTAAAATGTGCGCCATGACAAGATTGAAAACACTTTAAAAAATTAAAAAAAAAAACACCAACAGCACCACCATCACTAACAAAGAACCCGCCTCACCCCCATCCCCCCAACAAAAAAAAACAACAAAACCCGAAGATAAAAAAAAAATCAAAAACCCCCACCACCACCACCACCAACACCACCAACAAAGAAACATCCCCCAAAAACAACAACAACAAAACAAACAAACAAACAAAAAACGAAAAAAAACGCGAAAAAAACCCCAAAAATAACAACAACAACAAAGAAAAAAAAGAAGAAAACGCCCAAAAAGCCAAAACCTAGAAACACGCTGACACATTTTGAAATCTGATTACCGATGCATTTGGGGATCATCAGTTTGACAGGTTTCTCCTGGTGTCCCAGTCACCAAATTTGTAAATGGTAACAAAAGCCAAAAGCAGGGTAACGCAACTACACTGGCAGAGAGCCAAATCTGGCTTCCTCGTGTAAACTGTGCTTGTATGGTTTCTGTACCGTGACCCTGGTTCTAAAGTTCCGTGTTGCTGGCACTCTGGGAAATTACACCATGCTTTGTTGCCGGGGTAATTTTTGCCAGGAAGTCTTACGTGCTGTCTGGAAGCAGGGAGAGGAGCGATTATATAGGGTCTGGTGTAGAAGACGGGATTTAAAAAAAACGTTTTTGCTGTTCGTTCATTATCGACAAAAGCTTGTGGTGGAGATGGTGGAGACTCTCTCTCTCTCTCTCATACAGAGAGAGAGAAGGGGAGTGGGGTGGTGTGGGGTGGGTGGGTGTTTGTGAGTTTCACGTCCTTTTCCACCACGTAAGGGTGATATCAAAAACGGGGCAACGAGAAAAAGGCCAGCACAAATATGTTGCCCCAGCCGAGAGAGAGAGAGAGAGAGAGAGAGAGAGAGAGAGAGAGAGAGAGAGAGAGATGTCGTTTCAAGGGAATTGACTAAAGTCCAACGTCCCCCCCCCCCCAAAGTCTCCAAGAGAACACCTGTTAGAAGACAACATTGCACAAGAGGTTTTAAACTGCTTTGTCTCTCACAGAAATGACAGATCACAAAGCTGCCTCACAAACAGCATCAATCTTCTCTGTTCATTGTATGTCTTTTGTTATAAGTCAGCAAGTGTCCTGCAGTCGTTTGGATTTCCACCCACCATGTGACATTTCGATAGTTTCCTCCAGCAGATATTTAAAGAAACGAAAAATATATAAATCTACAGGAGATATTTTCCAGTGTTCCAACTCTGTACTGGAACGTGTCTCAGGTTATTTTATTAAGGTGCCCGCGTGCAAACAATAGGGAAGATTCAACAACAGCTTTGAACAAAGGTGAAAAATGTATATTGTTGTGAGATTCGTTTTTGTGACACCCCCCCCCCTCCCGTTTTGTTGTTGTTGCAAATGAGTGTTTAAATTCATAGACTCCTTCACAGATATTTCTTGGAAATGTCTTTCGGTCCGAGAGAATTGAGCCCATTTGTGAAAAACGTGTGTCTGTTTGTTTGTTTCCTTTTGGTTTGGGTGTTTTGTTTTGTTTTGTTTTGTCCGGAGGGTGGGTGGGTGTTTGGGGGGTGTAACGTCCTTTTCCACCACATAGGGTGATATCAAAGACGGGGCAACGATGAAAAAGCCAGCACAACTATTTGGCCCCAGCCGGGATCGAACTCACGACCCGAGCATTAGAAGTCCAACGCTCTACCATTCGACCACCCCGGCTCCCCTTGTTTTGTCCGGACTAATGCTAATTATCGCTAAGTGTCAAAATAATGAACGTGAGCATTGCTCATACACATCAGACTTTTTCATTACTCACATCACTCTTTTATGACTCGTGACTCGTGTGCATTCGGAAGCCATGCCGCCTGCCAGTGAGTTGGTTAGCTGGATGGTCATACTCTGGCGATTTTAAGAAGAAAAAAATGCACTGAATCCCCTACATCTTTGTTTTGCTGGTTTGAGAGTGTGCTGTATATCAGTTTGTACTTAACCAAGACCTAAGCAGCTTTCAATTCTTTCGTTTATGCGCAGGCTCCATCCTATAAAAAAACACAAATATGGCGCATCTGTGGCAGGGTCACTGGCGTCATGTGGAGACCTATATAAGAAGATAGAAGTAGTTTTAGGCACCTCATGCACGGATCCTCTTACTGTGACTTATTGATGACAAATCCACGATTTATGTATTATCAGAGAGTCATTGCCGTCTCTCATTTATGTCTTGTTTCTTTGAAGAAAAAGGTCAAGATCCGAACAGTACGCATACAATGGGAAGAAAATGTTATATTCCTCCCGGTCTTACACCGCTGGATTTGTTGTTGAAACCATCATCATCATCATCATCATCATCATCAACATCAACAACAACAACAACAACAAAAACAGAATCTGCTTAGAGGCTTTGTATACATTGTGTTACAGATGTAGTGCTCATTCAGGGAATGTGAATATGCACAAAAAAGGGAATATGCATGTTTACTGTTTCACTGTTTTAGCTGTCTAACCTCAAGCTTTCTGTGGGTGTAAATATTCCCTGAAGTATCTGCCTTTCTTACAGACATATTCCCTGAAACGATCGGAGCCTACAAAATGATTAAGAATCAATCTGCTGTGTACAAGGGCCTATCAATATTGACTGTTCTTCTCATACTGCCCAGTATAACTTGTTTTTGTTTCCAGCTCAGTCCCCCAAGTTCACTGTCCTTCGACGTCCGCTCAGTTATGTTCTTCACATTGTCCCTGCCAGCATTTACTTATATGGAAAGTGATCAGGCCTATCTGTCTGCAAACTGCCTATTTTTGGCAATGGAGATAGGATAAAAATCAAAAGCTTGTGACATTTTGCACGTTTGCATAAATCCGTTGTGTTGGGCGATTCGCTCTTTTAACGTGCAATTCCGAGCAACTGATCTGTTTGCGCAGTAGGAAATAAGGCTGAAAATGTCAGATCAATAGATCACGTCAACACCCGTGCTTGTGGCAAGTGTTTTTCCGAGTACAGCATTCAGCTGTTCTCTTTGTTTCTTTGTTTGTTATTCCGTTTCATACTAGTGTCGATTTATGAGCCGCCAGGATAAACACAGTAATGGACATAACTGGGTCAAGGTAGTGGAACATTTTCAATATGTTACACAGTTAAGACTTAATGTTTCAACGACTCTTAGTGCTTATAATTTCTTATATATATATATATATATATATATATATATATATATATATATATATATATATAGAGAGAGAGAGAGAGAGAGAGAGAGAGAGAGAGTAGGAACAAAGGCGTCGCTAAAGCCGAAAACATGCGCTCAATCACGTCAATATGAAAGTACTTACCTCCCATATATATGTATATATATATATATTATTTTATTTTTTTATTTTTTTATTTATTTTTTTTTATTTTTATTTTTTGGGGGGGGGGGGGGGGGGGGTAAGGGAAACTAGCTGCCGCGAACAAAACAAAAATAGCAAAAAAGGAAGGTAAATGGTAGCTGACTACGTGTGCATAACAGGACTTTTAACACATTCTACCTGAGCTACTACTCTAGTCGTATCAAGATTTTTTTCTTTCTTTTCGGGGCGGTCGGTAATCTGGTGTTTAAGAGACTTGTCACCAGTGCGAGAGGTCAGGGGTTCGAGTCCCACTCGGGGCAAAGAATTTTTCCTTCTCGTATGTTGTACCGTTCATTCGGGCCGATCGTCGGGGGTTCTCTCCGGATTCCTCCCCCTCTGCGTTGGAAATGTTCAGCCCACCAAATTTAAAAAAATAAAATGCTGAGCTGACCCTTCGCACCACGTGATTGTAGTGTGTTTATGTCCAGCGCGTGAGAGAATGCGTGTGATTCACGTGAGCGTGCGTGTTGGGTTCAGTTTGCGGCGCTTTGAGCCGATTCATGAAATTGGGTAAAGCGCCTATACAACACTCATTATCATTATTATTTTTCTTTTACTACTGTATTGTGCCTTTCGGGAAATTCGGACTGCTTCCGCCGGGGTAAGCGCGTCACAGCGGTGCAGCGCCACCCAGCCTACCTATCCAATTTTGTTTTCAATTTTTTAGTCCCCACTTCCGCAATACGACTATAATCGTGACGTCAGTAGAGTGTGAAAATGTCGTTCTTTCCCACCGTTACAAAGTTTTCTTGGAGTGATCTCCCTTAGAAACGGTTTCTGTTTTTGGTGGTTGTGTGCGTTTTTCTTAAGTATGCGTTAAAAACAGTGGCTAAAATAATAATAATAATAATAATTGTACTTATATAGCGCAAAATTCTCACAAAGTGACTCAATGCGCGTACTCACACACACACACACACACACACACACACACACACACACACACACACACACACACACACACACACACACACACACACAGAGCAGCTGAATCAGGAGGAGGTAAGCGGGCCTAGTCGAAAGCCAGCCGGAACAGACTGAAACGATCTATGTCCGACCGGTCTCTCAGGCCGGCAGGTAGTGCGTTCCAGAGTGACGGGACAGCAAAGCTAAACGCGCGCTCGCCAACTGTTCTGAGGTTTCGGCGAGGAATTTTCAATAGTTTTTCAGATGAAGAACGAAGAGTGCGTGCTGTTTGGTGGAATGCGGCTTGCTGTCACCGCGGGGGCTCCAGACAGCTATATAGCGTCAGACATATGATGGTAGCGTCAGTGTGAAAAAGGGTTACTGTCACAAACAATTCTGTGTCTAATGCTGGTTTATCTGAAAGCATGCCAGACGCCGAGCGCGTTTCTGTTATCTGGCCTTACCAACTGTCGCTACCCCATGCCTGGTAAACAGCGTGCCGATATTTCTTCTGCTAATAATCAAACAGCTCGTGTGATTTTCAGGGAGCCGGGGTGGTCGAATGGTAGAGCGTTGGGCTTCTAATGCTCGGGTCGTGAGTTCGATCCCGGTTGGGGCCAAATATTTGTGCTGGCTTTTTCATCGTTGCCCCGTCTTTGATATCACCCTATGTGGTGGAAAAGGACGTTAAACCCCCAAACACCCACCCCACCCCACTCGTGTGATTTTCAGCGTCAGTGTCAGTTCTGCATCTAGATATCACGAAGGTCTGCAAAACGTTTCAGAGCCTGGCAGTGTACACAAAATGTTTTGCTGAGAAATGCATGAACTTCTCTCGGTTGTTTTCAGCAGCCGAATGTGAAAAAGAAAGAAAGAAAAAAATGCACTTTTTTTGGTCTGTTTCAGGAACCGGACATTGCCTGCAGAAAGAGGAACTTCGGTGACGGCACTAGACCATTGACTTGCGAATAAATTGCTTCGCCACATCATTAACGCCCACAGAACATCCATCATTATCGTCTGAGGGACCGATCGACGTCACACAAACGCGTCAACAGGTGCCCGGTGTGATTGACGCACCTTTTCCTCTCACGTATGCACTTTAAGTAAAACCAGTGGCAGACTGTTTCCTTCCCTTAGTCTCCAGTCTTTCCTGTCCAGCTCAGATAATCCTATTGCGTAATCCTTCCCAAGCGACTGCACGCAGAATGCAAATTTAACTTGCAGGGAAAACGGTTGGGCTGTGGCTGTTACTGATAGTATTGGGGTTTTTTCCCCCCGAAAGCAAAGTTCACCTTTTTATACAGGAACTTTACTGAATGATAGTGCGTGCAGAGGAGTCTGGTTGCACACTGAAGTTCCAAACGAAGTGTGATTTCCAGTAGCACCTCTTGCAAGCCACTGTCTCTTACTTGCGTTTCACCACCTTCCACACGCCCCCGTCCTCCACTTCTAGGATCTCATTGAAAAGAACCGGAAACGAAACCCCAAAGCCTTCGACTTTTTTTGCGGATATTGTTTATGCCAAAGTACCAGACCAGCTGACTTTTGTATCCGGTTTTGCATCGATCTACCCAATTCGTATGTCTTGTCAAAGAGCTTTTGCGATGACAACCTGACATACAAGAACCCTAACGACGTCCGCAGAACAGACCACTGAAAGGCGTGTCAGGATATAAGACGCGGACAGAGACGCTCGACTTGAATGTCGACTCCTGTATGCCAGTGTAACCGGACTTTCTCAGACTCCACTTCTAAACCACCGCTCCGGAACTAAGTTCTCCGTTTCCTTCCTCTCTGCCATTCCCGTCCCGGAGTCTCAACTTTCTGTTGACTCGCTTAAAAAAAAGAGATCTCAGCCGACAATCTACATTGTGAAACTGAAAGAAAGGGAGAAGAAAGAGAGGGAGAGGAAAAAAAAGAAAAGAAGAGAAAACAACCTTGCAAATAAGGGTGTGGCGATAGGAATCGATTGATTCTACCACGGCGGTGAACAACGATTGATTTCAAATCCAGACGTCGAGGAGGCGAGTGGCGGCGTAGCGCGTGATCAACAGCTGGGGAAGGGCAGCTAAAAACCTAATTCACGTGATGCAAACAGCAGTTGGAATCTATGCTAGCTGTCACTGACTGACATGCTCGCAGGCCGTCCCACTCCGCTGTCTACAGTCACGGTGTATCAGTGCATCAATAGCGTGTCCTACTGAACTGAATGGTTACCGTGACTGTTGCTTCCAGTAGAAACTGAACGTGTCTTCCTCGAAGCTTAGTCTTCTGAACGGATCCTTTTAGTCAGTTTTGACTTTGAACTTCGTTCTCTGGACATTGCTTTCCACTGATTGACTTGCCTCTGTAGAGACTGTGTCCAGCTTCTTTGCTTACACTCAATGTCCGTGCCATCGACCTGACAGAAATCGATTATCGTTGCTGCACATTTACTGTAGTTGACTCTTTGCGGCAACGGTTCTGTTCTTGACCTGCTTCTTGGAGTTCTCTTCTGTAAAATCGATTTTATTCTTACCAACTTATGAAAGTCAAGATAATGTAGCCGAAGGTTTCCTGCTTTCTTGTTCCAGTTACCTGGCTACCTGCTGCTCCTTTTATCTCAGTATCAGCCAACGACGTGATCGCAGTTTGGTTACTTGAAAATCTCGTGGACTGAAGTCGTCAAAAGCTGGTTTCCATCGTTACTGATCTGGATTTTCTTTCACCTGACTTAAAAAAAAAGAAGAAAAGGAAGAAAAAACAAATAAAAAAAATTGTGCTTTGGTCCGCTACGTATTGTGGAACGTTCATATTGCTACCCATTTCTTTGGACTGACTGCAGTGAAGACGCTGACACTGCCGCTGTGTGAAACCGGGGTGAAACCGAATCCAGTTACGTGACTGTAGCCGCAATTAGTTTTCCCGTCGCATAAAAGAGAGGACAGAAGAAAGGAAAAAAGAAAATGCATTCTTTGGCTGATGAGAAAATCTAGGGTAATCGTTTCACGACCAAGTTACCAGAGAGAGCAAGAGACGTTGATGTGGCGGTATAAAGGACTTGAATAAGCTGCTGATATACCAGTCTATAACATTCTTCACCATGAAGTACGGAAAGGAACATCGCGCCTACGCACATTCCGCAGCGCAAGGTAAGTGCTCTTTCACACACAATGTTACTGTCTAACTACTGTCTCGTTTTATCACGTGATTAACCTTCGTGGCGTAATTTGCACCTCTTTCTCTCTCCCTCTCTCCCCCCCCCCCCTCTCTCTCTCTCTCTCTTGTTCTTTGTGGGTAGTTAGGCAACCTTTATGACGTATTTTGCATCAAAACTGTACAGACCAGGTTCATTTTTAAGGGGTAGTAAATACGTACAAAGCCTTTCTCCGCGACCTTCCATTTGTTGAACTCATCAAACAAGACTGAAGTCTCTTTTTTCCCCTTTTCTTGAGAACAGAAATTTTCAAATAAATATGTTAAAGGTATTTTTTTTTATTTTTTTTTCAAATTGCCAACCATTTTCTGACAAAGGATGTTTTTGTTGTTGTGATTTTTTTTTACGGTAATTCACCCTGTGTGTCCTTCATGTACTTTCCCGATGCCAAGACCAGTATATGGATATGCATTATCTTGTTAGTTAGTTAGTTAAAATGCCCGTGGGACACAGAGAATATTATGCGGACGTCTTACGCCCAACACATTTTTTTCCTAAAAGATTACCGCGAGCAGATAAAATCTTTTAGTTGAACGGGACTGATTGGAACTGCGTGGCTTCCGAACTAGCAATTATCCGTTATGTCATCTGCGCGAACTTTACACGTTTGGCTGTTAGTTAACGAGAACCTGAACCAATAAGCAATGTACATCATTTATCACCGTAAAGGTTGTCAACCAATGAAACCAGCTGTTACAAACAGCTTGAGAACGTAGTCCCAATCGGATGTCTTCTTAGACTGAAAGACTAGCGTAGCTGTCTCAAGGACCAATAAAATGTGCTTTCCCAATCTCAGAAACTTTCAGCCAATCAAGCCTGTTCTCACTTGAAAGGCCGGCCCTTGAGGCGTTCCGCGATGGAACCAATGAAATTTGCTGTAACCAAGATTTCCCGGTGACGTACTACACTCTTTGAACTGGGTCCTGAAATTTATGGGCAAGGTTTTTATGCTGTCTGGATATCCCGTACTTGTAAATTCTCCACAACACATATTTCGCAGGGTGCGCAAGTTGTTCACCGCATAACTCTAGAGTTTTACAGGACATTCATTGGAATTTTGGCCACATTGTCTTTTCTCAAGCTGCTAAAAGCACAGTAGGTCTTTATAAACAATCTTGTGTTTTTCTAGTCTTCTGGCATCGCAAGGCACCATTAATCTGTCGACGAGACAACATGCAAGCAGAAAGAATGACAGAAGAGGAAAATAGAACAAGACATATTAGAGAGGTGATCGAGTGGGTATAACGCGTCACTGTAAACATGAATTGGCGCCTGTGTGTTTGAAGAAGGCGAAATAAATCTAGAAGCTGCCCAGAAGTTTCCATACCATCCAAAACAAGATGAAAATGGATTTTTCTCTTTGGCACGAAAATGACATTAATCTATTATGTTTTGGTTCTCTCTCTCTCTCTCTCTCTCTCTCTCACACACACACACACACACACACACACACACACACACACACACACACACACACACACACACACACACACACAGAGTTTTCTTTTAAACCTTAGTTGCATGCATGCCCTTTACAAGTCACAATATGTGTTTTGTTTATTTTCTTCTTTTTTCCTTGGCCTCTCTCTCTCTCTCTTCAGAGTTTTTTTTTAAACCTTACTTGCATGAATGCCCGCTACAAGCCACAATATGTGTTTTGTTTATTTCCTTCTCTCTCTCTCTCTCTCTCTCTCTCTCTCTCTCTCTCTCTCTCTCTCTCTCTCTCTCTCTCTCTCTATCTCTCTCTCTCTCTCGTGCTAGTTCGATAGAAAGTAAACTGAATCCAGCTAATCAGCCACAAGTCAAGGCTGGCTGATCAATGTATGATCCCAATTAAACGGTTACTGCTGCGGAAGTGTGGTAGGTCAACCAGGAAACACGTGTGCATTCGAGCGTGACGACGCAAGTCGCATGAAGAGGCATGGCTGGACGCAACGGCTCCCCTGAAACAAAGGTTCGCAATGATTTTGAGGTCGATCGTGACTGGGTGCAATGAGCGGGCAAGTAGGTTTCATTAGCAGTGGAGTCGCTGTCATTGATCCGAATAATTATGTATCCTATCAGGACAGGGAGTGACGTGCTCGATTTGTGGGCCGACCTATAAATATATAATACAGCTCTTATTATTACTGGGCTGTGGTGTTGTCAGATCAGCGGTGTAGATCAGATTTGCGACGCATCAGATGATGCGAAGAATGCAGAAAGCAAAAGGCAGTGCAGGGTGTGTGTAACAAAAAGTGAACAAACAAACAACAACAACCCCCCCCCCCCGAAAACAAAAACAAACAAACAACAACAAGAAATCAACAACAAAGACGACCGGTGATACATGCAAAGATTTAAACAAAAACACACCACCACCACCACCACCACAACCACCACCACCAAAACTACCACCACACCCAGTACAGCCGAAAACAACAGTGGCAACAAGTGAAGTAACCAACAAACAACAAAGTCAAAGGCTTCAAAACTCTGTACAGGCTCGAGATCCAGACTGAATTCAACGCACGATCGCTGGAATCTTGTCTTTTCCGTTTTGCAAGAAGTTCGAGTGTCTGTCCTTTTTACGAGGAAAAAGTCTAGATGAACAGACAGGGAAAAAATAAAGTCATTTTATGATTCTGGAGAGGAGGTTTACAGGAAGTGGGGGAGCATGGATGGAGGAGAAGGGTAGGTGTAGGGGGTGGGGTGGGGGATAGATTTCCCTGACCGTTTTCTCTACGATCCGTCAAACTGTTAACTCTTTATGTTGGTTGATCAAAGCCTTGTGTTCGTCGGGTTTTTGTCTCATAGATCCTGACTTCAAACGAAGCACGGATCTGCACAGCGCACTCGTGTCGTGGTTTTCTTCTAAAAATAGACACACTGGCTGAACCCGGCAAGCCCATATAGGCCACCCTGTGGTGCGCTTTAGTTTTGTTTTCTCCTTTTTGTGGGGTCTGCTAAGACTCTTCCATGCCAAACTCAGGGTAATAAGACCTGTATATTGTGTATTTAGCTTCAAGAACAAAAAACAAACACAAAACTAACAACAACAAAAAACAAACAAACCCAACAACCTAACAACAACAACAAACAAACAAAACCCAGCAACAACCACTAAATAAACAACAACCAACAAACAAACAAACAAACAAAACCCAGCAACAACCAAAAGAGTGCGGTTAGTGTTTACAAGTTAGTTAGTTTTTTAAGGGCTTTACGCCGCGCAAGCAACAAGGACTGTTTCGCGGCTAATAGTGTTTACAAGCAAACACTCATACTTTACATGCTCAGATAAAATAGATGTTGGCTTTCTGAGTTGTCCGCACAGTGCAGGCTGTTTGTTCCAGAAAAGACCTTATTTGTCAATATAACCCTTTCTTTTCCCTGTTAGAAAAGACACGGCTGTGGGTGTTAACTACTAAGGCCTTCTGAGATATCCGTAGAGTTGAGGCTGTTTTCCCTAAAACAAAAACCCGTCATCTGGTCAATATATAACCCTCTCCCTCCCCCCCCCCCCAACCCCTTGTTAGAAAAGACTTACGGCTCTGGATGTGGACTACTAAGGCCTTCTCAGACATCCGTAGAGTCCAGGCTGTTTTCCCTCTCAAAAAATCACAGCCCACATCTGGTCAATATATTACCCCTTCATTCTCTGTTCAAAAATACGTACGGCTCTGGATGCTGACTACTAAGGCCTTCTCAGATATCCGGAGAGTCCAGGCTGTTTTCCCAAGAACAGACCTCATTTGGTCAACGAGACCGCTTCATTCCCTGTTAGAAAAGACATATGGCAGTGGATTTGAACTACTAAGGACAAGACAATTTATCCTGGCCTCCAACAAGACACTGGGGACGTGGAGTCGGTGGTGGGGAAAAAGACGCAAGCTGGCTTCTGTAGAGCGCGCCTGCCGGACTTCGGGGACTTCGGTGATTGATTAATTGCGGGTCGTGTATCCGGTCATTTTTCAGCTGACCGCTGACCTTCAAAAACGTCTGCAAGTGAGGCAAGCAATCGATGGCCACGGTATTTGCGTCTCACCCACTGAACGTAAATCTCCACCTCTTGCCGCGGACGAGGCCTTAAAGCAATAGACCTTTCCAGACAGAAACCTTTCCCAACAGTAATTGGCGATGGAGGTCTCTGGAAATGAGACCTTGTCTCTCCCCAACCAGGACCCCTGGTAAATGAAATGATGGACTGGCGATATTGTGTCGTCCTATCGTCCACGCCTGAGAACACGGCACGGCTGATCCTTCGGATTGCCTTCCGGAGATTGGAGGCGGGTTGGAACAGCTTAATGTTCTCAGATAGCGTCAGTCTCAGTGCGTTTATTTATATCACCCCCATTTTATGGGACAGTCGGCGTAAGTGGTGGGATAAACTAGTACCTTGAGGTCAAATCGCTTAATATGGAGTTTAAATAATAACCCTTGCGGAGGAGCACTTTTAGTTGTCGGCTGCGCCTTGCCTTGCTTGCACACAAGCAGTTCAGGCGGTTGTTGGATGTTTTAAAATACATTTTGCCTCCAAGACTGTCATGAGCGATTGGTGACTGACGGCAAACAGGTATGGGAAATCTGAAATAACATTTTCCAATGTGTCTGTCGTCAGGTAGCAAAGGGCAGGGGGATTCTTCAAAGTGACTTACTTGATCGCCATTAATGTCTGTCCAACCAACCAACCAACCAACCAACATAGAAAAAAAAACCGACAAACATACATGTTAAATAGGTATGTTGTCTAAGGATTCGTTTTTAGGTAAATATATCTGTTTCTTGTTTGACCACTGATGACAGATCGGACACGGCTGATTTTTGCTTTTCATTGATTAATGGACAAGTTACTATGATAAACACGGTCAAGTAACACAGCCAAAACAGTATGACTCAGTGCAATGTTTAACTCCTGCCGAAGTTGCAATCGTTCTCGGGCCTGACGGGAGCAAAACAGAAACACATACGAAGCTATTCTGGCCGTCAAATGTCCAAGCTATGTCTGGCGACCTTCTAGAACTGGCCGATCGCACTGTCTCCCCCAACACCAAAGACCTTCTAAAAGCGACAAGCATCTGCTGAGGAAACAGGCGATCTGTCAGCTCACGGCCTATCAGAGGCTGAACAGGTCCGCAGTTCTGGGAAGAATCTTCGGTCCACACCATCTGCACGATGCTCAAGTGTTTGCCCTTGTCTCCAGGCGTTGACAGTGAGAAATTGCTTCCTTATTTGGACAGTACCAATTTTTCCCCTTACGTCAACACGTTCAGTAGTGGGTAAATATTTGAGGGAAATTACGCCTTGACGTAAAAACGCGGGTGTCTTTTTTTTTTTTTTCTTTAGGTGTATGAAGTAGGACTGCCACTGACTTTGGATACAGAGTGCTGAGAAAGGAATTACAGCCAGTGGTGAGAAACTCAATAGTACTCTGGGGGTAGAAATATTGTTGTGTGTAGAACTGCGGACAACTAAAACCCTTAAAAAGCCAACGAAAATTCACACTTTTTTTTTTTGGAAGCAGATATCTGCATGAATCTGTACAAAGACTGCAATGGCTTAGGGGCAACTTTAACTTTTAAAAAAGTTACACTGAATTATTATGATTTTTTTTCTTCTGTTGCTGTACAGGATTCAGTGAGTTGGAAAGACATGCCGTCGAAGCATGAGTTTTGATTTTTTTCTAACGTTGTGTTCTGTCTCATCTGGAAGACCCTACTGATGCACCCCGAACCCCCACCCACGCCCCCCTCCGAAGCTGGTTGCATACGCTGGAGCGCGCAATTGTCTTTTCGTGCCTATAGTTTTTTTTTGTTTTGGTTTTTTTGCAAAGGGAGACAACTACCACTTTTGTCAGAAATTCAAGGGAAGTAGTTTCAACGAGACTGGACCTGTACACTACACTTCGGAAAGTCCCAACTAGTCTAACTGTAAGTCGCTGTTTTCTGCTGTTGTTGCTGTTTTAGAGGCGTTGCTCTGGTACAACATACTATACTGTTTACGCCAGCTATGAATGGTCTGGACTAAACGTCTTTCCACAGTCGGTTTCTTTTTCCAACTCTCTTTTGGACCGTCCGGTTCACCACTTAGTACCCGCCCACCTTTCCTAGGGCAATTTTCCGCGACGGATGGCGTATGGTGAGTTGCCGAGGATTTAGGGAGCTTTATGGCCCCCGGACTAAACCCCAAATCCTACCAGCAATCAGTCAAATTTTCTTTATCTGTGCTGCCATAACTCTCGCGGCTTCCAGGCGATAGCAGGCGAGATCGGATGCACAAATAATTCCTGTGTTTGCTCCCTGTCTTAATTTCGCGCCACCACGGCGGCCTGTCCAATTCAGCAAGACGTCGCCGATTCTGGAGACCCTATGACTAATGGTGGTCAGAATAATTCAATCAAGTCCAAAGCGACTGGCTAGGAACCGTGTTGACGACGGTTTGGGGAGGGGGATGGGAAGAGTAGGGAACTCGGGGCATGGGGTGGGCGGGGTGAGGGGTACGGAGGAATGCTTAACTGGATTAAGACGTAGGAGGGTAGAGAGGTCAAGGCGACTGGGCAGAGATGTGTACTCAGATACAGACGACAACGAACTCATTGACTTTGCAACAGGACTACGTCTGGGTCTTTCGCAAACTCTGCCCACTGGTCATCGAGTTGCAGTGGTCAGCCGCCGAACACATGGCTGTGAATGGAAAATTTGCAAGAAGGCCTTGGCAGCTTAAAGGTCTGCAATCTAAACAAAAAGCCCCAAACATTGTGTGTTTCAAAAACTGCGACTGTGCATAATGCAGGCAACTCTGTCACAGTTGCGGAGTTGTCAGCGCTTCGGAAACCCTTATAAAACCAGAGCGTGAGTTTGCGGGGACTTTATTGCGATTTTGATCAGTGAGCGAGACACATCGCTACAGCATCTAGCGGGTGTGTGTGCTGCACCAGAAGAAAAGTCACTGCGACCTTTCTCGCAGTATCAAAACACAAACTGAGCTGTGAAATCAGGCTGCCCGTGACTTTTATAGGGGTTTTGGAGACGCTGAAAACTCTGTAACTGTGACAGACTTGACTGTGCAGTTTGCACACTCCGATAGTTTTTTTTGTTTTTTAAACACACTGTTTGCGGCTTTTTGTTGAGATTGCAGACCTTTAACGCCCACGTCAGTCAGCGTCGTGCGGTGAGGCAGACCCGTGGCCATTATAACTGAGGCGTCTTCTTGTGTTATGCAGGACAGAAGCGTAATTTTGTAAATTACACAACGCGTTATGTACAACGTTGGACCGAAATAGTGGCGTGCTTCCTGCTTCAGGTATTTGGTACACAAACGGTACGCACGCACGCACGCACGCTTACAAATATCATAGTTTCCTCAGGCTCCCCCCTCCCAGCCCTCCGCACACACAGCCACGCACTCGACGTACGATGGTTGCCGGGGTGGCCGAATGGTAGAGCGTTGGACTTCTAATGCTCGGGTCGTGAGTTCGTATCCCGGCTGGGGCCAAATATTTGTGCTGGCTTTTTCATCGTTGCCGCGTCTTTGATATCACCCGTATGTGGTGGAAAAGGACGTTAAACCCCCAAACACCCACCCACCCACCCGGCTTGTTCCATATAGAATTGTGTTCATTCAGCGATTTTTAACCGGGTCAGTGAATCGTACTCTTGTTCCTTGTAACGAATATCCGGTAGAGCAGGCATCAGTAAAGGGATGATCACCGGTATCATGAGGTGTCCTATAACATGGTGGGAGGGGGTGGGGGAAACGTGGTAGAAGCTTCATTCACCGAATTTAACCACGATAGGTATTCACAGGACGCTTCAGAGAACGCGTGGCAATGTGTACATGCACTATCAGTAAAGAAATACACATCCTGTTGTGCAAAACCTGACCTCATCTCTTTTCGCTAAGAATGGGAGCGTATCGACTTGGGCTGAGTACACTGGGGGTGAGTATAATGCACCTGTGTAATGTTTTGGTCTGGTTCCGGTTTCTCACGAACTGTACAACACAGCAGTTCATTTTATAGGTACATGTCCTACACAAATGTATTAAATTACGAACTACGTACAACACACGCATGGGGAGCCGGGGTGGTCGAATGGTAGAGCGTTGGACTTCTAATGCTCGGGTCGTGAGTTCGATCCCGGCTGGGGCCAAATATTTGTGCTGGCTTTTTCGTCGTTGCCCCGTCTTTGATATCACCCTATGTGGTGGAAAAGGACGTTAAACCCCCAAACACCCACCCACAACACACGCAACAGCCGGGCTAAATCGATTTCTTCTCAGTTCTGATTGTGAAATAAACATGTTAGTGAGGTTTAATTCTTGATGTTAAGTACAGTTTAAATGCTTTGTCCCTATGCTGCGAACTGGTTTATTGCGCCTAGGAGATGATAAGTTGCAATATTTGCTGTATATACACTTAGTATTTATCTTTGTTTTACCTAGTTGTAATTGCTATTTGTTTTCTACTCTTTTTTGAAATCGGGAGTTCGAGAAATTAGCATGAAGGTGCAGCGTCTCCTGCATGTCCTAGGTTTATACCGCCCCGTAGACCAATTTGCATCCTTTGTCCAACGTTACATTTTTGGTTGTTGTTTTTTTCGTGTAGTGCAGGCACAATCAGCCGCGAATTAGTCTTTGTGGCTTGTGCGGCTTTAAGCCCCAAACACTCACTCACTCACCCTCACACTGCTTTGACCCACGGGGTGATTCGTTTCTTTACTACACAACAAAGCGTTCACCTTGAGCGCAACCTGAGGAATTTGAAATGACTAGGCTAAACACACAGGAAATCAACAGCAGAATATTCCATTTTCACGCATGAGTGCAGACTAGCCTGCGATAAGGGTGATAAATGCTGTTGGTGTGGTGGTTTGTTTTATATCCGGATTCGCCGCGCAGCAGATGCCATTAGTCCCAAGCAATAAACAGCTATATAGCCACGGCGTAGAGAGTGTGAAGGGTGTTAAGAGTTTTGCTTACACGTTGTCTCACTGCCCCCTTTTTATCTTTGAAGAAAACCCTGCCTCATTTTGCCAGTCAACACTGCCTCATTTTGCCAGTCAACACCCTCCGTTGTTTCTTCCTGTTCAGGTGTGAGTTTACCTGAAGACGTGTGAGTGGAGGGGTGTAATGAAGGGGTGTTGCTCATCGGCTTGTAACTAGGACAACGTTCGTTTTGGAGCGTACTTATTTATATCGAGGGTTTTCTTCAAGCGGTTGACATAATCGGGGTGAATATTTGAAAGCACTGTGGAGCCAAAGTACTGTACATGCATCAGTCATTACGTGGGCCGTCACTGACCTGCTGTAAGTGTCATTTTTCCCTGTGATAGGCGTTGGGGAGACTACGTGAGTATGGGTAAGTACAGCTGAAAACCTTTAACAGTATGTTGTAACCTGGGGTTTATCGTAGCTAATATAGGCTCACACGATCATCACCACCACTGATCGTCGTCGTCGCCGCCATCGTCATCATTATCCCTGCCATCTTCAGCAGTAGGATCCTTCGCAAACATTTCCTTTCTTGTTAACCCTCTTTACACAAATGCCCAACATTTCTCTCACTCCCCATCCCCCGTGCGTTTTACTCTAATGCTCGGGTCGTGAGTTCGTATCCCGGCTGGGGCCAAAATTTGTGCTGGCTTTTTCATCGTTGCCCCGTCTTTGATATCACCCGTATGTGGTGGAAAAGGACGTTAAACCCCCAAACACCCTCCCACCCCGTGCGTTTTACTACATACCACTTACTCGGGCCTGAACTCCGTATTGCCCCTAGGATAGCCGAATGGTAGAGCGTTGAACCTTCATTGCTCGGGTCGTGAGTTCGAATCCAGGCTGGGACTAAATATTTGTGCTGGCTTTTTTTTTTTTTTTTTGTCGTTGCCCCGTCGTTGATATCACCCATGCGTGGTGGAACAGGACGTTAAACCACCACCCATCCGCCCTCATGACCATGTCGTGACGGCCAACCTTACACTTTGTATTTTTATGACTCCTTTCAAAATCTCAGATCGCTCCCCCCCCCCAACCTTCTTTAAAGCCATTAACCCAACGACATTGTCGTTTGTATACAACATGACTGTATACAAGTTAGTTAGTTAGTCATTTGGGCTTAACGCCGCGCAAGCAACAAAGACTATTTCGCGGCTAAACCGAGTTAGTTACTTAATTAGGGCTTAACGCTGCTCCAGCTTCTTTAAAACATAAAAGTTCGGCTTAAAACATGATGTAAATATATATTAAGAATTTGTGTAGCTTAAAGGAGAACCAATGAAAGACTAATTTCTCTACCAGAGTCTAATGCTCAGAGAGTAAAACTACATCACAGCTTGTATTGCACAAATGTCTAAATTTTATAAAAGAGGTTGGACTCTTTCAAGAAGCTGAAGATGCTGTCGGGGGGGGGGGGGGGGGGGATCTTCCCTTTCAAGACATGTGAGTACGTGATGTGGGGACTGCATACAAGAGATCGTTTCATGTGTCGCTACATATCAAGTGGCACTGGACTTACTCAGGTCAATTGAAATATCAGAGTCGCCGTGATCGAACTGTAAAAAAACAAATAATTTTTTTTTAAAAAACCCAACTGGTTGGCGCAATATAAACGAAACTTCTGCACTTGGCGTGACCTATTCAATCCAGTTTGAATATGCTCGATAACGATCTTCAACTGTGCGTGATCTCTTAATGAAAAATTCACGTCTCTGCTGGGCAGGCATGGAATGCTTGTGTCAGTGCTGGCTTAGAGTGGATCGTGTAAGCAGAAAAATCACTAGAGGGCTTGTTACAGTGAAATGAATGCGTGTCCTGCATGAGGTTCGTTCTCATTGAATGAAAAAAAATTAACCACAATAATTTAAGTATAAAATTAACCACTCAGATTAACCAGCGTCTTCCGAATCTGTAATCGTAGGTTTTTCGTGAGTTTAACGTCCTTTTCCACGACGTAGGGGTGATATCAAAGACGGGGCAACGAGAAAAAGGCCAACACAAATATTTGGCCCACGCCGGGATTCGAAATCCCGACCCGAGCATTTAAAGTCCAGCGCTCTACCATTCGGCTATCCCGGCTCCCTCTGTAGCGGCCGTAGCGAAAATTATGAAAGTATGTCATATTTTGATGAAACTGGTTGAAGGATAATAAACTATGAACTCGGGCTGACTCTCTTAAGATGGACAAGTTTTAGAATTAAGCAGCAATTAATTTGCGCAGATCCAAGTAGCTCTTGCTCCGCTTCTTTCTAGGACTATACATATGGTTTGTATACATTTTTAGCATAAGTGACACTACAGGAATTTTCATCTCCTCAGTCTCCGTCGAAATTAGGCGATTTTTTTTTTTTTTAATACTTTACATCCCTTTTGGGAAATTCGGGTTGCTTCCCCCTCGGGAAGCGTTCGTCGCGGTGCAGCGCCACCCAATACCTTTTTTTTTTTTTTTTTAAAACAATTTGAATGATCAGTGCCGCCGTCTGCTGTCCATAATGTTGATTCACGCTTATCCGTATGATTAGGTGCTGTATATCATCTGACTCTATCCTTGACTGTATATATTTCTGTCCGAACTCCGCTGTTGCTGCTTGAATAGGAATGGAGTGATCACTTGGCAGATTAGGTGACAGCCGCGTTTGGCAGGAGTATGCAAGGCCAAGGTCGAGTTTATTTTAGTACTGGGTCGCGGGTCGCAAATCGCGTGCGCAATGATATCATACCGTCCGACTACTGAGTCAGTTTAACAACGGTTGATATTACACAGGTGTCTTCAGGATCATGGGCTTTCCCTCTGCTTTGAAAATGTTCAGCCCACCAAATTTGAAAAATGAATATAATTCTGAAATCCGAAATTAAACAGCTGAGCTGACCCTTCGCACCACTTGATTGTAATATGTTTATGTCCAGTGTGTGTGAGAGAATGCGTGTGATTCACGTGAGCATGTGTGCTGGGTTCAGTTCGCGGCACTTTGAGCCTATTCATGAAACTGGGTAGAGCGCCTATATAATATTCATTATTATTATTATCTTGAGCTGAACTGAACTTTTTTTGTGCTGCCCCAACTCTTTGTCAGCTGTACTCCAGTGCTGTCCACGGAGGGCTCGAAAGCAGGGGCAAATTTTATTATGCCTGATGGATGAGAATAATGGCAAGATGATGCTATGGGGGACCGTGTGATTTGGAACTGCGGGACAGGGCCGCATTTCACGCTTCTGTCATTAATATTCCGGCGTTAAGCAGGCCCGGGAACTACTGCACCTGGGGTGCCGGCCGTGTAATCATCCATATCATAAGACGTGTCACAAACCAAGGGAAGTACCCCCAAAGTCGCACCCGTGAAGTGGGTGAATCTCGGCTGTGTGGCAACAGCCTCCCCATTGGGCCCATAGCTAGCACATTCGCTGCGGGTAGGAGCCGACGTAGGTAGGAAAAATCCCGCTTGCCTCGGCTGGGGCTCGAACTCGGGTCTCCGGGTCCATAGTCAGTCCGAAATGCTAACCACTACACTACGGGGGCCTGTGAACTGAAGAACTGAACTGAACTTGTCTCATAGGAAACCTGTTGCAGTGTTAAAGTGTGACAAGTCCAGCATAGCACAACTCCACATTTTGAAAAATATTAGTATGAGACCCTGATCGCAGGTAACCTGCACAAGCCCCCCCCCCCCCCCTCTCCTCGCCCCCCCCCCCCCCTCCCCGCAAATTAAAAGTACAGGTTAAATCAGAAGACAGGGAAGGCAATGAGATCTGCAAAAGAGGCGCACATAATACCAGCGTGTGAGGAATCAGCACATCCTTGTTTACAGCTTAACCCAGCAGCAGACTTTCCATCCCCTGTTTGTGCCGGCAATTGCTTCGCCCGATCGTTTATGGGCGTAATTTGAAGCTCAAACGTATGACAGCGTTTGAAGTCGCTTGTTGTTGTCGTTCAGGGCCCTTTCATGAGATTTAAACACGCGCTCACAACAGCTTTGAAACCTGGGTCTGTTTATACCACGTCTCGCCATTCTACTTTTTAAGATCATAATGGGCTTTTTTTTGTGTGTGTGTTTTGTTTTGTTTTTTTTTTTTTTGACAGACTGACACGACAAACAGTATATATATATATATATATATATATATATATATATATATATGCTCAAGGCTCGAAGTACCTCGCAATACATTTTTCCTCCCATACACACACACACACACACACACACACACACACACACACACACACACACACACACACACACACACACACACACACACACACACACACAAATCCACGAACAAACACACACATACATAAACGAGAAATAAACAAACAAAGAAACCCACACACAATTAACCTAACTAAACTAAAAGAGTAGATAAGTAAGTGAATAATTAGTGAATGATAACAAAAGTGAACAACTAGAGTAACATTAAGCAAACACAGTAGTCGCGCTAACTGAGCATTTTCTTTTCTTGTGATATAAAGATCAATAGAGATCCGTACACTTTTATTGCTAGGATTAAATTTCGTCTCCACGGCGGTCTAAGCGAATAATAAGGCTGCACCGTTTTATTGCCTGAAGCATGTTTTTCACTGAGACATTCCTGGCATAAAAACAAGCGAGGTCTTTCATTGTTGGATAGAAGAGTCTAATGAAAACCGTTAAGCGGGTTTTGCGAATGATGAGGCTGCACCATTTTCAGACATTCCTGGCATAAAAACAAGCGAGGTCTTTCATTGTTGGATAGAAGAGTCTAATAGAAAGCGGGTTTTGCGAATGATGAAGCTGCACCATTTTATTGCCGAAGCATGTTTTTCAGACATTCCTGGCATAAAAACAAGCAAGGTCTTTCATTGTTGGATAGAATTTTCTAATGGAAACGGGTTTTGCGAATGATGAGGCTGCACCATTTTATTGCCTGAAGCATGTTTTGCAGACATTCCTGGCCGGCATAAAAACAAGCGAGGCCTTTCATTGTTGGATAGAATTATCTAATGGAAACGGGTTTTGCGAATGATGAGGTGGCACCAATTTATTGCCTGAAGCATGTGTTTCAACATCCCTGGCATGAAAACAAGCCAGGTCCTTAACTGCTGGACAGAATAATCTGACGGAATTCGTTTAACCGTCTAGGCGCCAAGGCGAATGTAGAAACTGCATCATCGAATTGACGATGCATGTTTGTTAACATTCCTGGCATGAAAACAAGCGAGGTTCTTAATTATTTGATAAAATAATCTGACAGAAACCGTTTATTTCCATTGGTCTCATCAGACGCAACAACATTTCATCAATATTTTATTCAGGTAATTTAAGTAATGGACAAGCGAATCGTCTTTGCTGTGTGAAATACGTGAAAGTCAACCACGACAACGCAAAAAAAACAGTGTTACCGGGATTTTTTTGTGTCCGTTACGATAGAAACTGTAATTTAACCTGTACGAAAAACAACAACAGCAACAACAACAACAACAAAACACAAAAAAAACATCGCCGCTACAACAGTTTGTCTCCTGTCCGTGGGAGCGGAGCATATGGCGGAGCGCCAAATAAATCATACATCAATTGCGCCTCTCTTTACGGTCTGGGGTATTTTACGGCAGCAAACACGGAACGTAAGCCTTGTAACTGATTTATGACATCGTTCGTACTGCTCAGTTTCATTGGTCAGTTTCTCTACCACACTCCCCCCCCTTCCCCCTCCCCCCCTCTCCCCCCTCCTAACCTCCTCCCCACCACCCACCCCCTCCCCCAACCTCCGAACCTTCCCACGCCACCACCCCAGAGAACACACACACACACACACACACACACACACACACACACACACACACACACACACACGCGCGCGCGCGCGCGCACGCACGCACGCACGCACGCACGCACGCACGCACGCACGCACGCACACACATTGACACACTAACAATAAGCACACAGTAATGATACACGTAATTGTATCCATAGCTTCTTAAATGGAGTCTTAGCAGAGTCGGTTTTCAAATTGTAAAGATAAACTTCTGGCACGACAACAGAGAGAAACAAAGAAAGGATAGGTGGGTGTGTTGGGTGTTTAAGGGTGTGAAAGGGTAATATCCAAGACGGGGCTACGAGAAAAAGGCCAGCACCGTTCGACTATCCAGGCTTTCCCAAGAAGAAAGAAAGACAGTAAGAAAAAAAAAGGAATAAACAGAAAGAAAGGAATAAAGAGAGAAACACAAAGGAATAGAGAGAGAGAGAGAGAGAGAAATGATGATGATGATGATGAAACTTTATTTCTCAACGGTAAAAGTTGAGAGAGAGAGAGAGAGAGAGAGAGAGAGAGAGAGAGAGAACGAAAACAGAGAGAAAGAGACAATAATAAAACAACAACAACAAAAACAACAACAACAACGACAACAAAAATTAACAAACCATGATATAGTCATGCATACCACAAATTTAAACCATCTCAACTGTTTCTGACAGAAAATAAAGTAAAACAATAACTCTCTATATACCTACATAGCTATGAATCGTGCTTACTTACTTACTTACTTACTTAGGCCCGTCACCCCTACTGGGGTATAGGCCGCCTACAACAGTCCGCCAGAGTCCTCTGTCCTGGGCCATTGTCTCCAATTGTCTCCAGGTGTATCCCATCTTCTTGGTGTCTGCCTCGAGGTCACGTCGCCAGGTGTTCCTCGGCCGTCTCCTCTTTCGCTTACCTTGGGGGTTCCATGTTAGGGCCTGTCTGGTGGTGTTGGACGTTCCTATACCCGTTACTACGACAGGGTCACGGCGGCCCTTCAGCAGAAAAGGATCCCTGATATCCGTCGATAAACATTTTACCAGCATCCCATCCTTTGTTCTAGGTGGGCATGCAGCTAGTGTTTACACTCCTTCTGTAAACACGCCAATGCCAGAATCGCTGACTGTATGCTTGCTCATAATAGCTGTAAAACCAGGCTGCCGTCAAGCGGTTTCCGTATTTAATCATGTGAGTTATGAGAAGGGTAATAGGCGACTCCACACGCCAAACCTCGAGGCCACTGAAAACCCCGCCCCTTAACTCTGCCCTGTATTTTCAAAACACGTACAGTACGTCCATAACGTCATAAGATAAGATATTATTAATCCCTCACGGGGAAATTTCATGTCCACCCAGACACAGCGACAATAATACAATACAATGCATTAAAATTCATTAAAATTCTGCGCGCGCGCGCGCGCACACACACACACACACACACACACACACACACACACACACACACACACACACACACACACACACACACACACACGGGTGGATGGGTGGGTGTTTGGGTGTTTAACGTCCTTTTCCACCACATAGGGTGATAGCAACGACGAAAAAACCAGCACAAATATTCGGCCCCAACCGGGATCGAACTCACGACCCGAGAATTAGATGTCCAACGCTTTACCATTCGACCACCCCGGCTCCCCTCCCCCCCCCCCCTCCACACACACACACACACACACACACACACACTTCTTTTGATGAGAAAAGGGGTAATTTAAAAATGAAAGATATTGACGTAATGGTCTTTTTCTTCAATGACGTCAATGGGCTTATTGCTTTCTTTTCACGTTTCAGTCATATCAAACGACATGATTGTGTTTCCCTCTTTGTAGTGTCTGGCGGCTAGACTCCAGAGTGCAGTCAATTTTCGGCGGGTCGTGAAAATGGGACTCCTGTGCCCCAGAGAGTGGTGTCTGGCAAGACAGTTTGCCAGACCATGCCACGTGTTGTGCTCGTTATGCCGCGGCACCATTGCGATTTGTTGAATTTGGGGGGCTTGTCCATTTTGCCAAATTGACAGGAGTTTAGTCGTCTATTGACGAACAGGTATACCTGGTGCATGCGTGCACAGTATGACGCCTTGTATAATGCGGGGAATGGTGCTATTGTGGTCGCGGATAGCATCGGGTGGGCAGACGGAACACACGACACGCGTTTGTGTATTTGACTGGTTAAAGACCCAGTCTTTATGATTGTTATGCTCACAGATCTCTCTGAGCGAATTTCGTGGTGTCAGTCTAACATCACACCACTGAGGCACCTGCAGAGTGACAGCATCTCAAATGCTGCCACAGAGATACTGGCACTGAGCCAGCAGAAGCGTACTTTGTGACGCGGCTAATGCACTGTGCGAGAATGTAAGACAACACCAACCGCTTAGTCGAGAATGCACACTGACTGTATCGCAATTCGACCACGCACGAGTATTCCATGGTTTCAAGTCTTTCTTGGATGTCACTCAGTTTGTCATAGCGTGCACAGTCCTGCACCGTGCAGTTGTGCGATTCTTGCTTTGCTTCTTGTGTCGTGGTCACGGTACGGTACAAGCAACGTTTTCCCAACTATAAAATCTTGACTAATATTGCGCAACTGAATCAGTCATGCGGAGATGGACGTACAAGTTATGTCAATTACTGGATTTCCATGACGTTTATGAAGGTGGTGTAATTTCGTGAGCTGTAAACACATGCATAAAATCCGCTGCTGTATCGATCTTATACGACTGAGAGATTTTGATTCCTTTCTCCACTGATGGTTCTCGCAAAGCTGGTCTGCTGGAGGCTTTGCCTAGCGAGAGGCTAGGGAGCAAGGGAAACAACCTCAGTCTCAACAGCCCATTACAACTTCACGCGACTGCGAGGTTGTCTTTCTTGGTATGTGTTCCTGCTGAAGCCTACCCTCTCTCTCCGTCTGTCTCTGTCTCTGTCAGTCTCTCTCTCCTTCACACACACACACACACACACACACACACACACACACACACACACACACACACACACACACACACACACACACACTTTTTTTTTACTCATTTAGTGTGTTTATGGGCCTACTTCTGGAAGTGGCATGACTCAGATGTACGCCGCGAGGGGAAAAGACAAAAATCTAAATCTGTATTTAGCATCCTCCGTTCGTTTGTTGTAGCAGACACAGCATGCGCCAAATGCGCCAGTTGCCCGCGTCTGTAGCCAGCAGGCACCCACTCACCGTCCATGTCCCCAGACTGTCTGAGTTTGGGGACACTGGCCGCCGGCTACACACGCCATAATAATTAATTCCTGCTAAAATCTGCACGCCTCCGGCGAGTTAGAACCGACTGAAAATTGTGGAGATGTGTCCGGCGAGAAATGTCGTCCTTTATGTTTAGTGGACGGTAGTTTTGGGTAGTGTTTTAAAGTCTCAGTATGTATTCAATTCAATTCAATTCAATTCAATTCAATTGCACTTTATTCATCCCAAAACGGGCAATTAAGATTAAGACAGGCTCAGTATAAATCAACAAATAAATAATTAAGAACAATCAATATTAATCACAGACTCAAGTGATTATATTAATTTAATATTCAAAATTAATCAAGAATTAAGAAATAGCGTAAGAGTTCATTTATAAGCTGAACGCTGGTCTAAAAACAGAACATAGGCATTCTTATGCTCTCTCTCTCTCTCTCTCTCTCTCTCTCTCTCTCTCTCTCTCTCTCTCTCACAGACACACACACACACACACGCACGCGCACACGCGCGCGCGCACACACACACACACACACACACACACACACACACACACACACACACACACACACACACACACACACACACACGCACGCACGCACGCGCACACGCACACCCACACGCACACACTCACTTACATGACAGGTGTGACAGGTAATCAACAGCGTGTGAAATCCCTTTCATCGAATGCGCTGACTGTGTGCCTCAGAATCACTCATTTGGGTCACAATACACCATCTGAGACCATTGTGGTGACTGTGGCCGGCGTATAAGTTGTTCTAGATGTTTACCGTGTACTGAGCAGACGACATTTGGACGCCGACCGAGGACCACCTACACGGCCCTGATTGGTGGCTATTTTAAGGAGCCTTGTCGACTCCCAGTTTGTTCAGGAATGGATCATAGGCTCAAAGAAAGTTATATTCTCTACTATTAGAAGTCAGGAAAACGGTCACAATGGCCAAATGAAACAGCTTTCTATCTGACAAACAGCCTCAGGGCTTCGAAAGCGTTTAGTTTCCCATCTCAGCGTTGCGAATATAGAGGCTTTAAAACGTAGGGTGCTGCAATAGGAAATGGATGACTAACGCCTATAACGCTGTCATAAATATTTGTCTCGACAACGTAACTTGGAAATGGATCACCCAGTTTATAGTATGCACATAAATCATAAGCTTCAGACTAGAGAGGATCGACTGGGGGCGGGAGGGGGGGAGATGGGGGAATGGTGGGGGGATGGGGGGTGGGGGAAGGCTCTCCAGACAAAGACGTCATTAATGGTAATAAGGTATCATTCATGGCAAGGATGTATGACGTGAGTGATCACAACACTGTCTGATAATTTACATAACATGAGAAGGTTTCGTGACAAACAACCAGTGAAGCAATGCGGAAACGTCTTATCGGCGTGATAGAGTGAGGTTACGAGTCATATTGAGAATGAGTTCTGGAGAAAGTGAATGGAACAGCGAGAAGACTGATAAGACTTAACTCAATTGCAAAAAAAAAAGTGTTTTGACGCTGTCTTCGTTCTTCTTCTGAAAAACTATAGAAAGTTCCTCGTCGATACCTCAAAACAGTTGGCGAGCGCGCGTTTAGTTCCGCTGCCCCGTCACTCTCGAACGCACTACCTGCCGGCCTGAGAGACCAGTCGGACATAGATCGTTTCAAGTCTGACTTGAAAACGAATCTGTTCTGGCTGGCTTTCGACTAGGCCCACTTACCTCCTCCTGATTCAGCTGCTCTCCCTCTGTGTGTGTGTGTGTGTGTGTGTGTGTGTGTGTGTGTGTGTGTGTGTGTGTGTGTGTGTGTGTGTGCATATTTGTCGGTATGAGTGCGGGAGTGCATTGAGTCACTTTGTGAGAATTTTGCAATTCATTATTATTATTATTATGAAAAGATTTTTTACCGTTTCTTAATAATAATAATAATAATAAATGGTATTTGTAGGGCGCATTTCTTTGGCATAAACTCAATGCGCCAATCACTCACCGACACTCACGCACATTTTACAAACAGTGGACAGACATACACTGGTGAAACTGACTAGTTGCTGACACGGGAAATTACTGGAAAGCTTTCTTAGTTTTACCAAACAGGTTGTTTTAAAAGCAAAATCAACAATGAGTTTGCTCCACGAAAGGATTGAAATACACGAACTTCTTCCAGTCTTGTTGATGTCGTTTTCTCTAGATCTGTTCTTGATTAAATTTTATACTAAAAAGAAAACATAAGTATACTTTCGCGTTCCTGGCCGATCCCGTTTTCTCATTACGACCCTTGATTTTTGTCGTCGTTGTTGTTGTTGTTGTTATTGCTGTTGTTATCATGACTGAACAAGATAACTGGAGACAATGTGCATAGCAGCCACCGCAGGAGATATCAGTTGTGTCATGTATTTACTCCCCTGGTCCACAGGGGAGCCGGGGTGGTCGAATGGTAGAGCGTTGGACTTCTAATGCTCGGGTCGTGAGTTCGATCCCGGCTGGGGCCAAATATTTGTGCTGGCAGTTTTTCATCGTTGCCCCGTCTTTGATATCACCCTATGTGGTGGAAAAGGACGTTAAACCCCCAAACACCCACCCACCCCTTGGTCCACATCTGTCTCAGATGGGCGACTATAACAACATGACGTTAAAGATATCGAAAAAAAAAAAAAAAAACCCTAACGACTGGTCCGTTACCTCGGTATCAGAAGACAACGAACAAGAGTACTCAGAAGAAAATGGAGTGAAGGGAGAACGTCCCTATCCTACTTTTGTTATTTATGTGTGAAAGCTGGAACAGAATACTTGTGTTGCTCGCCTAAGCGCTGTGCCCTAGTACCGAGTCACCCAGTTCCAGTATCGCCTGCGGTCCCCACGGAGGCTGAACGTCAGACTGTGGCGGTGAACCGTCAGACAGGAGCCAGTCACGCTGTAAATCGACCTCACCGTATCGAACGTGGGCAGAAACCATTCTCAGGAGTTGCTGCCCTTCCTGCAGCTCACGGCTGACCACAGAGAGAGAGAGACAGAGAGAGAGAGAGAGAGAGAGAGAGTGTGTGTGTGTGTGTGTGTGTGTGTGTGTGTGTGTGTGTGTGTGTGTGTGTGTGTGTGTGTGTGTGTGTGTGTGAGAGAGAGAGAGAGAGAGAGAGGATACGTAACTAGCTTTGCCTGTGATTTTCCTTCTAAATAATTAATGAGCAGCGGCCAATGTCCAGCCATCCATCCGTCGGTGTTTTCCCCCAGGAGTGACTTCAACTTTCTACTTAAACCCCTCCTTTCATTTCTTTAAACAACAATCTTATCAGCTTACATTTCTAATGTTCTGAGGAGACAGAGGATGAATAGCATTATCAGGCACGGCTTTCAAGCAAAAGAAACAAAACTGAAACCGCTGCCTTTGTGTGGAAAATATTGAAACCCAAACACGAAGGAAGTACAGCACATTTTGTCTGCGAATAAGACCAGAATTCCCTGGCTCTTTCTTTCTTTCCTTCTTTCATTTCTCTTTTCTTCTTTTTTCCCTTGAGCCGGAATGATTATAATTTTCGTTTGTATTCGTGTCTTTCTCAGATTACCGTAGGGAAGAACAAAGTGTTATTGGTATAGGTAAAGATCTCAGCAGCCGCCAGGCGTTTATTGTGCGTTCTTAATTCCGGAGTGTGGTATTTTTCTCAGCAGGCCCATTATTGGAAATAGGAGAGATTTGAAGTCTGGTCAATAACCTCGCATTAGAAGACAAGAAGATGAACAATATTCCCTGAAGTACTTGTAGACCAGATTAGTGATTTCCCCCAAAGCCTCCTTATGTGAAAGCCAGACGCATTTTAAAGAAGAGTTTTGTCAGTTGGGGCGGCCAGGTTTTTTCGTCTGGTCGGCCGATCGTGGGCTGCAACGAGTTTGTTTGTTTCTGAAATGAATAATTACCGCTGCATCGTATGTAAAAGAACAGATTTTTTTATTTTTTACTGTTGACCACATTGTATCACTGCTGCCTAACATACAATATTCGTAAATATATACCCACACACCAGCCTTTTTCTCGCCAGAAGTGTCCATTTGCTGGGCCCGTATGTAATAGTCGAGGTTATGGCTTTTAGCCCTGGGTTAGAGCCTAATCTCGCACTAAACTAGCTCTAGGGTTACATTTTCTGTTGTTTTTTGTTTTAAATCAAGTAGCGGGCCAATTCCAGCAAGGTGCCTAAGCCGTTATAGAAGGATATTTTTTCTTCCTTTCTTCGCTTCCTTTTTTTAAATGTAATTTTGCTTTTGAGATTCTTTTGTCCTAGTCTGGGTTAGGCCCGTAGCCGTGGGTTAAATTAACCTCGACTTTTACATACGGGCGCAGATTTTTTTTGTTTTGTTTTGTTTTTTTACTGTTGACCACAGTTGTTGCCTAACATACAAAGTTCTTATATACCCACACACCAGCTCTTTTTCTCGCCAGAAGTTTTCATTTGCTGATGTCAGCCACTCACATTCCTTTGCCCAGCCCTTTTGCAATGGTAGAGCGTTGGACTTTCAATGCTCGGGACGTGAGTTCGAATCCCGGCTGGGGCCAAATATTTGTGCTGGCCTTTTTTCTCGTTGCCCCGTCTTTGATGTCACCCTTATGTGGTGGAAAAGGACGTTCAACTCCCAAACACCCACCCCACCCTTGCCAAGCACTTTCGCAGATCAGTTTGCGTTTAAGGAAAAGCAGTGGCAGCTTTGCTCATAAAGTTTTTGACTTTCACTCTTCCAGTCCCGGCTTGGATCCATATATATACGTGTGCTGGCTTTTTCGATGTTGCAGCATTAAGTGGTGGAAATAAACGTTAACACCCCCCCCCCCCCCCCCAGACACCCACGAAACCGACCAGTTGCCTATTCAGTTTTGTTTAATTCAGACGGCGTCACTTCACTCAGATACAGGACCGTGTATACTATGGGGAGCCGGGATAGCCGAATGGTAAAGCGTTGGACTCTCAATGCTCGGGTCGTGAGTTCGATTCCCGGCTGAGGCCAAATATTTGTGCTGGCCTTTTTCTCGTTGCCCCGTCCTTGATATCACCCTTACTTGGCGGAAAAGGACGTAAAACTCCCAAACACCCACCCACCCCCATGCATACTATAAGCACCTTTTCGCCAAGAAACCACCAACCAGCCAACTCGCCCCAACCCCCTAATGTTGTGGTGGAATCAATCTCTAACCATAATAATTCATATGTTGTTCAAGTTTGAATTTGCACCAGTGAAGTTTTTAAACTTTCTCCTTCTCTTCTTGTGTTACAGCCAGCCTGATCGCTGCGGTCGTGGGATGTGTTCTGAGTGCTGCCGTGTTCTTCACAGTCACTCTGCTCGTGTGGCGCTACTGTCGCCGGAAGCGACCTCTCCACACCGGAAGCTACGAAAAGATCGTATCCGAGCACCGACAGCAGCAGGTGGCAGTGGAGAAAAGCAACATCCCCGCCACTGCCGTCAGGTGCGTTGTCGTTGTAGTGTTCAATACTCTGTTGTGCTTTCATTGTGTCAAGTTTGAACTGGCTCTCTCGGGGGAAATTTTGCGTTGCGCCATTCATTGTTCTTGTTGTGCGTACGTGTGTGAGTGTAGTTTTCAGGCCATCCCGTCGGTGTTGCTAGGGTTTCTGTCTTTTCGAACGAGCTATTTCTTCTGTTTTAAGACAGATTAGGCACATAGGACTGTTTTCTTTCTCCGAAGATCAGCAAGATTGTGTGTGTGTGTGTGTGTGTGTGTGTGTGTGTGTGTGTGTGTGTGTGTGTGTGTGTGTGTGTGTGTGTGTGTGTGTGTGTCTGTCTGTCTGTCTGTCTGTCTCTGTGTGTTTTCCAGTCCCCGCCATGTATGCGTCACACTGATAACGTTTCTGTGCTTCTTCCGGTACACTCGGCGACCTCAGTACATAGATAGAATGAACAGGACTGATTAGCTTTGTCTGGCTGACGGAGAACGGACGATGAACTGCTGAAGAAAAAACTCCATCTTTTCGTTAACGAAAATGCATCTCATGTTCCGTTGTTTCTTTGTTGTTTGCCTCGAAACAGCCAGAAAATTAGCTGAAAGTGTCGTGACAACGAACACTTTTTTCTCTCTCAGAAAACGGATATGACGATTTAGCTTGTGCTTAATCTTCACTAATACTCAGGAGGGCAGTCACCCTCTGAAGCTGTGCGATGGAAAGAGTAAAATCGTAATATTATCATAGTGGCGCACCAGTGTAGTGTAGTTACGTTGCTCGTGAACTGATGCAGTTTCTTTCTTGAAGAGGCATTGTACCCTTCCGATACAACGCTGTTTATGTTTTGTACATTGGCATTGTCTGTTTGTTTGCTTCATTTCTGTCTCCGTCGACAGTCCTTCTGACGTCTTGTTTGTCTGTTGTTTTTTGTTTGTTTGTTTGTTTTTTGTTTTGTTTTTTTCTCTTGGTTTTGTGTTGTTTTTGGTGTGTTTTTTTGTATTTTGTTTTGGTTTGTTTGGTGGTGGTGGTGATTGTTGTTGGTGTTGTTGCTGTTGTTGGTGGTGGTGGCGGTGGTGGCGGTGTTATTGTTGATGTTTCCTTTCTTTATACCGGGGAGCCGGGATAGCCGAGCGGTAGAGCGTTGGCTCTTCAGTGCGCGAGTCGTGTGTTCGATCCTGGGTAGGGCCAAATGTTTTAGCCGGCCTTTTTCTCGTTGCCCCGTCTTTGATATCACCCGTATGTGGTGGAAAAGGGCGTTCAACCCCAACACACACACACACACACACACACACACACACACACACACACACACACACACACACACACACACACACACACACATATCTAAAGTTCTTCAGCAGTCATAGGAACGTCTTCTCTGCGATTGACATTTGCCGTAATAAGGACGAGAAAAGGCCACTTCGTGCAACGGGCATTAACATCCGAACTCAGTCAATTTATTGTCGCAGGCCCACTCGTCTCTAGAGTACACACTGGAAAATGTGTACACCGGCACAGTTTCTAGAAACTGTCTCTACCACTTGAAAACGCGGTCAGTCTGAATCGACGCGTTTATTTTCAGAAAGTTTGCTTGTTGGTGGCCATTGGCCTGAGCCCACGCAAAAGCACAGTAAGACTATAGGGGTAAGAGTCTACATGAACATGCGTTAGGACAGCGTACGTCAGCTCGCTATGGCGTTTAATATTTATGTCAGGCCGTTCATTCGGGCCGGTCGTCGGGGGTTCTCTCCGGGTACTCCGGCTTCCTCCCCCTCTGCTTTGGAAATGTTGATCCCACCAAATCTGAAAAATAAATGCAATATAAGTTCCGAAATTTAAATAGCTGAGATGACCCTTCGCACCACGTGATTGTAATGTGTTTATGTCCAGTGTGTGAGAGAATGCGTGTGATTCACGTGAGCGTGCGTGTGGGGTTCAGTTCGCGGCGCTTTGAGCCGATTCACGAAATTGGGTAAAGCGCCTATACAATACTCATTATCATTATCATCAGGCATCGCCTTTCAGATACCTCCCTAGAATACGCCGACAAAAGGTGTGTGTGTGTGTGTGTGTGTGTGTGTGTGTGTGTGTGTGTGTGTGTGTGTGTGTGTGTGTGTGTGTGTGTGTGTGTGTGTGTGTGTGTTGTACGTTATATACGTTGTTTTTATGTTACGTGTAGGTTATGTACGCGCCCTGAGCTCTTGTGAGATGGCGCGCCACAAATACCCTTTATCATTATAATTATTATGTATAACTGCCAACCTTACCTTTCTCCTAGTGCAGCTCACGCTCCAACGCTTTCATAGTCACAGCGAGTAAACGATCTAAGGAAAGTGCAGCGATGTCGTATTGCGCACTGTGATATCTACATTTACACCACTAGCCACTGCACATTTTCAGTGAATTAACTTCGAGTGCTTTACGTCTGAAAATAGTAAGGAAACAGAGAGCGAAAGTGTGAGTTATGACTTTCCATAACCCACTCAGTGGTTTACGAGTTCACAAAAACACACTCCAGTTACGCCATCGATCAGTGGCCTTGAAATGGAGATTTCTGACCTTCTGCTGAGGCTCGGTAGCTACACAAACAATCGAACCATCTCGGGGTTAGTCTATCGCCGTAAACCACTCGAACCACATAACCACATAAGCACTCGAACTAATCATGTAAGCTCTCTCTCTCTCTCTCTCTCTATATATATATATATATATATATAGAAACTCTTGTCTCTTTTCCAGTTTCTCTAAGATTTATTCTCCTTTCGTCTTTTTTTTGTAGTCTCTCTAGGTCTTTTTTCCTGATACCTTTTCAGTCTCTCTTTGTCTTTTTGTAAAGTCTCTTTTCCAGTCTCTCTTAGTCATTTCTTTTTCTAGTCTTTTTTTCAGTCTGTCTAAACCTCTTTTTATCTTATCTCTCTTTCAGTCTCTCTTACTTTTATTTTTTTGGAGTCATTCTTAGTCTACTATATTTCTCCTACAACAACAATCCTGTCTCCCTGATCGATGTAGCGCTAGAAATCATCACGACATTGTGACATTTTGTGGCCGTGAAGGTAAAGGTCTTGTCAAGCCGCAAACTGTCACTTGTCAATGTGGCGTCTCGTTAAGCGGAAGTTTTTGTGACAAATAGTGGTGCAGCGTGACTGGCCTTGTTGGTGTACATCTGGGACATCTAGAAGAAGAGTTCTTTCTTTGTTAGAAACTCGTACGCAAAAGTCAAATACAGGTTGAATATACGTAGGAACGATGTAAACAATTGTGCGTCGAGACTGCGAGGCCTTTCGAAAACACACGCACGTTCGCACGCACACACGCACGCACGCATGCACATTTAATTTTGCCTTGAATGTTATTTCGAACAATATCCTATCCCTTTGCATCTCTGCGACGTCTTGTGCCTTGTATGCTAAGAGCCGTTTTTATGTTGTTTCCATAGTAATGGAAACAACATAATAGGACGGGCTAAAATTTCCACGTTCATAGGCAAGCATCTGTGGTACAAACGCACGTCACTGCCGATCTCCCGCAGAGACGATTATGCAAGTGTAACTCTGACAATGACGTAAGAAAACTTGCGTCATCGATGCTGACGCGTATGGTGTTCCGAACGCAGTTCTCCTCCTCAGTGAGTGCCGTCTGTGCGGATGTGTGTGCGTGTGTGTGTGCGTGTGTGCGTGTGTGCGTGTGTGAATTGTGTCCGGGCCCGTTTCTTCGAAGATACTTAACCGAATGGCTTCAAATTTGGGGTATCCAAATTTATCAAAATGTTACATTAGACGATTCAAGCGTGTGATGATTGCTTAAGTGATTTGGGAGTTATCGCCCTTTTGAGACAAGTTGGTTGTCTTTCGTGTACAGGCGTAATATTTATTTAAATCACTCAATTTTTTGGCAGTAGATAGCTTGAATACGGACTCTGAATTGACTCACTACTAGAAAATGGTCGCTCTTATAGTTTTCATGTAAACCGAGCCTGAGTTGACATTGCATGTGAACCCAGTTCAGATGCCTATTTCTCCGAAAATACTAAACCGATCGATTTCAAATTTGGGGTTTCTAAATGAATCAAGATTGTTGAATAGAAGGCCCGATCCAGGTACAATTGCACACATGATTTGCGAGTTATCGCCCTTTTCAAAAAAAGTGGCTTTCTGGCGTTTAAAGGCGTAATATTTACCTAAACCACTCCATTTTTGGGACATAGATAGCATGAATACGGACTCTCAACTGAGTGAATTTTGGATGTTGTCGCTTTTATACTTTTGGCGTAAACCGTACCTGATGAAAGTGCTGGTGAACACACTTTAGATCTCAAAATCGCTCCTACTATACATAGATAATGAGCCTGGGGTGCCATAAAAATATACAAAAAAAATTAGAAAAATTCACTGCAGCCGTTGTCGTCAGTTGACTCGAAAATTTGTACTCGAAGCACATTTCCTTTACACAAGCCCACACGCCTCACAAACATCGCAGAAAAGGCACACGCGCACTGACGCAAAAACTGTATCAGCGTCAGTTTTGCCGACGTCATGTTTGATTGACGTGGGGGTGTGTCGTCACTTTTCGGAAGTTCTCTATTTGTAGACGGGGAAAGCGGGAGTTTCATTGATGTAGTGAGCTTTGTTTTTCCCACTGACTCTCACTCAATAGCATAGTAGAGTGAGAGAAACACCACATAGGTCTCAATGGAGCACATGCACAAACGCGGCTCGCGCAAGTCTGCGTGCGTGCGTGCGTGCGTGCGCGCGCGCGTATGTCTGTGTGTGTCTGTGTGCGCGCGCGCGCAGCAGACATAACACATAGTGAAAAAAAACGTTCGCCGCCGCAGACTTGTCTGTTAAACACATTGAGCCGGTATAAATTCGATCTTTACACTGCGCAGCAGCAACACTTCAATTTTCATGGGGCTGCTTTTCATTGCAAGAATTGTATCCGAGTCAAAGTTATTACGTCAAATGTATTATGCGTCATCCCAATGAGGAAAACGTCATAGATTTCAAAGAAAACAACTTGACGTCTCTCTTCCAAAACCAAGATTGGTCTGACAAGCCCGGTCAGTTGTTTCCATTGAGAGAGAGAGAGAGAGAGAGAGAGAGTGTGTGTGTGTGTGTGTGTGTGTGTGTGTGTGTGTGTGTGTGTGTGTGTGTGTGTGTGTGTGTGTGTGTGTGTGTGTGTCCTCCCGTATACATGGCATTACAAAAGAACGACCGTGACGACAGCAGGTGATTAAATGGAAACAACATATTGGGCTGGTCAGTGGCCATCTTGTTTGAGACTGGCCTACGTTCGTCCACACAACCTGACGATTTCCACAAAGTACAACCCAGAGGGACAACCCTGGACCGATAAATGGAATCACCAGCCAGCTGAACAGAAGTTTTGAAAATTTCGAAAACGACAACAACAACAAAACAAAAAAACACCTGAGTGCTTGGCACGTTTTCGCTTTGCTAAAGACCTTTCAGTTGTTCCTGGCGACCGCATTTCAGTATTTCTCCTACCCAGGGGAAGCATCAAGTTATGAGTTTATTTCTGGAAGCGTACGTGTGTGCTCCGCACGTTTTTGTCATGCTGAAGACCTTTCAGTTGGTCTTGGCGACTGCCTGTTACTCTTACTCTTAACTCAGTCTATCCGAGCTACGACTATACTCGTCACAGTTTGTTTACATCAGTTTTACCTTTCTTTCCAACACGTCTGCTGTAAAGTCTACTTGGCAATCCGCTGAAGGTGATGTCAAAGTAAAGTACAATATCTAAGCAACACCTCCCCCTAAATATGAAATCAATTGACCCACACGGTGCAGTGTCACCACAGGATCCAGGCAGCTGGTGCCAGATGTAAGATGGTAGCGTCAGTCTGGAAAGGGTTAATCTGTCTCCTGCCCAAGGGAAGCGTCAGTATTCATCTGGAGGACGAAAAACCACATGCTGCTAAAGGCGAGGACGGCGACATGAGTCATTCGCTGACAGCAATGGCCAGTTTACTGGTCATTAGTTCCTAACCTACTCGTTATTATATGGAGAATTCACAGTCTGTTTGCGTCTTCTAAATGTTGGCCGACAAACTATTGTTTCCTGCAGGTCGTGAAATGCGGATAATCAGTGTAGAAGCTATCTGTGCGTCATTCGACACAAAAGAGAGACAGACATGGCGATTAGGTAAAACTGTATGAGTGCGTCAGACCAATCACTTTCACGATGAACATATATCGTACATCCGTATTTTGACGTAGTTGTGCTTTTGATATAATTTGGGTTCCCGTTCTAGAATAGACGACTCCATGGGGCAAGCCCGAAGGCCAAAGCCCTGACCCTTTACTCTCCCATGTATTGGGTTACAGACCGGTATTAGCTTCCGGGTCCTGTAGTAAGAACTCCGCTAAATATAGAAGAAAATCTTTGCCCCTTTCAAAAAACAAGTTTCATGCCAGGTAATAGTAAAATTAGGGGAGAATGAGGCTGGCTTGTGGACTATTCGTATTCATAAGCGGCTGGCACAGGAGCCAGCAGACGACCGTGGAATGAGGGGGTATGTGGTCGCTGCCAACATTGCCAAAATACGGAATATTGGAATTTGTTGAAATTTACTCTATACATGAGTCTGTGGCTGCCTGTTTTTTGTGAATTTTTTTTTTGGGGGGGTGAATTTTAAAGCATTTCTAGGGTAACATCTCCAACGTTATGTGTAAGAAGAATATATAGCGTTTTCCTCACAATTTGTGTCATTGGTACCTAGCCTTTGGCAGAACACAGTATGTCCGTGACGTCGTTGTATGGGAAAAGGGGTGATTTCAAGATGGAATTGGAAGAGACTGACGTAATGGTCTTCCTCAACGAACTCAATTGACTTACTGCTTTCTTTCCATGTTTCAGTCATATCAAACAACACGTTCTTCTCTCGTTGTAGTGTCTGGCCACAAGGTTTGTCAGACCATGCCATGTGTTGTGTTCCATATGCCGCGGGACGCGATTGGTGGAATTCTGGGGGCTCGATCCTGTTGACTGACAGGAGTGGAGTCATCCATTCTGCCACCGAGGAGCGAGCACACACGGCGGGCAACGGACGGTCACTCGTTTTGGGGCTGAACTGTCAAAATTTTAACCGTCTCTCTTGCTGGTAACTTTACACACCCTTCCGTCGTTTCTTGTGTGTGTTGTGTGTGTGTTGTGTGTGTGTGTGTTGTGTGTGTGTGTGTGTGTGTGTGTGTGTGTGTTCAACTGTCAAAATTTTAACCGTCTCTTGCTGGTAACTTTTCACACCCTTCCGTCGTTTCGTGTGTGTGTTTGTGTGTGTGTGTGTGTGTGTGTGTGTGGAAGGGTGATGGGGGGGGGGGGCTAGGGGAGTGAGGGTACCACTGCAGCAGACCGGGAACAGAACATTTAAGGCCAAAAAGGCCGACACTCAGCATCTTTATGTATGGAACTGGTCTATGTCCTGAAAAATCTACCGGCTCCGCCATCTCCCCTACTCCCCCCCCCCACCACCACCACCCCCCCCCCCTCCCCCCTCCCCCCCCCCCCCCCCCACACACACATGACATCATAATCTCCAACCCTCCCAACCAGACACTCCCACTGATGAGTTAAGTCTCAATGAAAAGGTGAAAAACTCAGACAGGAAACTGCAGTCACGATCCACATATTAGCCTCAGCCCCCAAGTGTACAGCAGACGTGAAGGTAATTTAAAGCGTCTGGGGATTAGGATTACCGGTATCAACAGTCTGGCTCGATCTGCAGTCAGCCTGAAGGACAAAGCTAGTTGAGAAGTGAGATCCTGGACACACGTATTACATGCATGTATGCAACACCCTCGCGTTTTCTGCTGACCCGGTTTCGTAGATTATTTCGGAACCAGGATAAATCGGAACCGGTTCCCAAAATTCCTAGGATATTTCGGAACCATTCCCATTCATCCCGCACCTACCAGACACAATTCATGTGTGCTAATGACCTAGACGGTTCCGAAATAATTATGTTGGTGTTTTTCAAATATCCTGTCACTAGAGTCAGGATAAATCGGAATGGTTCCGAAAAATCCTGCCACCAGGGCCAGGATAAATCGGAATGGTTCCCATTCGTCCGGTTCCGAAATATCCTGTGACACCGGTACATGTGACTTACGTACACGCCGTGGGCGTACGTAATTGGACATGCCAACTGGAAAACTTCGCAAATTGGCCACTTTTCGGTCATGTTTCGGGCGATAACTAGTGTTATAACTACAGGGTATGTGCGAAACTGTTTGGCGTCTGTGATTGAGGTGGGGCTCAGAGTGCTGGCGGGGATGGGGTAAAAACACTGGACTGTGAATGCACGGGTAAGAAGTTCGTTTCCTGACTGCCTTTAATTTTCTTTTCTCGTTGCTCCTTGATATCACTTTTACCCCCCCCCCCACACACACACACACACACATCTATCTTCTAACAAGCAACCAATCAAATATGATGTTTCTGAAACATAACGGTGACTGAAAAAAAAATGCAATTCAGTTGTCACGAGGTCTTCGGTGACACAAAATCGAATCAACTCGATCTAAGTTTTATGCAGTGGATGTCTAATCGAAGGGAGTTTTGGATGACGACGCAAAACTGAGTGAGGACGAAGACCAGAGATTAGTATATTTGAGGTTTTTGGCTTGTCTATGTTTTTGGATTGTGCCGATCAGTGAGTACTGGCTGAGACCAACTGGACTTGTCCGGTTGTATCTAGCCAATTTCGTATCAAAAGTACCAGGGCCCGTATGTAAAACCCGGGGTTAATTTAACCCACGGCTACGGGCCTAACCCAGACTAGGACAAAAGAAACCCCAAAACAAAATTAAATAAAAAAGGAAGCGAAGAAAGACAAAAACCCTTCTATAACGGCATAGGCACCTTGCTGGAATGAACCCGCTTCCTGATAAAACCAACCAAAACAACAACAACAACAACAATAACAAAACCTCAGAAAATGTAACCCTAGGGCTAGTTTAGTTCGAGGTTAGACACGGGTCTAAACTCCCTAACCCCGACTTTTACATGCGAGCAGAGGTCTGCAGGATTAACCCAGTGCCTGAAGTGTACAGACGAAACTGGCCAAAAATGAGTACAGGCAAAACGTGGTCAGTGGCACTATCGGGGACGCGGAGGCGAAGGTGTATATTTACCATGGCGAGTTTGGGCTGGTGGAGCTATAGTGTGCTGGAAATGATAAATCTGCGACCGAATTATTAACGGCGGGCATTATCACTTTGACCATAGGGTCAAACAGTGCTGATGTAAGAGCGGTCGGTCATCAATGAATGACAAGTGGAACGGACGGAAAACACCGATTTTTCATAACAATAACAAAAAATAATCATTGCAATGATATGGTTCGCCGCATAACATGTCTACGTGGTATGCCTCGAGCCATGCTGCCAGCGCTAAACCTGATTTGTGACATACCCAATAGCGAGCAAGTCTGTATACGCGCCGAGATCGTACTGGCCATCGCATTAACGGTTTTGCGGGGAAAAAAGTCTAAAACTGCTTCTGCAGTTTTGGTAGTGTTTGCGATGCTTCAGCCCAAAACAATCTACCTCAAGCCTGAGGTAGCCTGGGTGCTGTGCGCCTTAACCCGTGCTGTGAACGTGAGAACAGGCGATTTTCTGAGCTAAACTGTACACTGGATATGGTACGAAGTCGCTGGCGACATGACACCAGACGAAGAATCATCTTTAAACCTATAGGAGAGTGGTCATTTTAGCAAGTAATTAGTTTATGGAAGCGTGCCGCCTCTCCAGCTTTAGTCGGTGTAGAGCAGTCGAGACAACGGCTTTTGTCTGTGCATACGTCGCACCAGCTTACGTGCAATGTAATTTGCCAGCACCTTGCAGACGCATACAATGCGCGAGCGGAGAAGTCGCCTCGTGCGCGTGACTTGGGAAGGTAGAGCGACAATCGGGCCGCGCGACAGAAGAAGAAATATAGCGTCAGCCTGCTGGCTTGCCTTTGATCAGTGCCCCCAGCTGAGGGCTGGCTTAAAATATATAGAACGTGATGTTTATGAGCGATCTCCCCTCGTAATCTCCCCCCCCCTCTCCCTCCCTTCTGCCCCTCCCCCCCGCTTTCTTCCTTCCTTCCTTCCTTCCTGCTGCTTTTCTCAATGGCCATGGCATCACACCACCCCTTCTGATTCTTTGCCTTGTTCTTTCATTTTGTGAGAGACCACCTCCACACCTCACCTTTCTCCTCTCCTCACCTAGCTGCACGCTCACCTACACCGCACTTCCCTTCACGTGAAGCACCCCTTCCCTCCCTCCCCCCCCCTCCCTCCACACACACGCACACAAACCATCATCACCACGACACCATCTCCCCCTCCCCCCTCCTCCTCCACCACCACCCCTTGTCTTCGTCAATCCATTGTCTCATTCACCTTAATACCTCCACCCGACCTTCTCCCTCCCTCCGATCCAACCTCCGTCCGCTCGTTTGCTTCTTCATATCTCCACCAGTGTTGGACAGACCACTCCCTCCCTGTAACGGCCGTAGGTTAAGACAGGTCTGGGAGCAAAGCAGGCATTGTAACTTTTGTTGCCGCGCGGCGAGGATCGAGTCCGCTTCCCGTAGCTGCAGACATCATCCACAGGACAGATTTTGTGCCACAGCAGACTGCTTTCATTGACCATGTTAACACGGTAGGTCGTTGCTTCCCTGGCACTTTGCTACCCCTACTAGCTGCAGCTTTCCGTCAGACTACTGTCTTTCACGATGTCTTTGCTGTTTGTGCCTGATTTTTAACTACTCTCTCAATGGCATGCCATGTTACCCTGATTTTACTACGTTGCAGACAGGAATCGATAATGTTATCACGTGTGTTACATCCTTTTGCAATTTTTTTGGTTGTTTTCTGGTAAAGTCGTTGTTTTCTTATGTTTGTTTTGACATTTTTCGTCAGTGCTAAAGCAACACACGCAAGAAGAAATAGAAGTTGCAGAACTGTTAGAGGGTAAAAACTATTAGAAGGCGAAATATGAAGGCAAACAAACACACACACACACACACACACACACACACACACACACACACACACACACAAATGTTTAAAAGGTTAGCAGGCAAAAATCATTTCAGAACTGCCGGAAGGCAGACAAAAGCTGTTTAAGTGCAAAATCTATTAGTAGGCAAAACATTGTAACGTTAGAACTGTTACAAGGCAAAAACTGTTAGGAGATGAAGACTACATTTCAACACATCTTTTCATTTCTTCAGTTTATTTCAGCCTGCTTTAATTGCAAAATTACAGTGGCAGCGCTGTATAAAAACCTGCTCAAATGAAATATACTTGTGCACGTTAGAGATTCCACTATGTATGGAATGGAATATTTAACGTGCACACTAGTCATATTTCATTTGAGCAGGTTTTATGCTGCATTGTACGCAAATACTCACCTCACAGACGAGAATGAAAATGTAACAAATTGTAGCGTTTTACAGACAGCACTCAGCTTCCCCCACTAGGGGTTGCAGGAGGCATTTGCTTTAATTAATTCGGCACTGAGGATAACGAATTTGGATACTAACAGCCAGCAAACGAGAAAACTAAAGAGGGGGTACTGTATTTCCAGTAAAAAAAAAAGTGAACTGTTGGGTATGTCTATCAGTTTAAAAAAAAAAAAAAAGACCAGCAAACGAGAAAACTAAAGAGAGGGTACTGTATTTCCAGTAAAAAAAAGTGAACTGTTGGGTATGTCTATCAGTTTTGAAAAAAAAAGAAGAAAGAAAGCAAGGGGAAAAACACCCTTGGCCATTCCTTAAAGAACGCGGACTTAATTTCCTCGTGACAGATGCTGAGAAATTAATATTGGACATATCAGTCATCGGGAAACTCACCGTCTAACCTTTATGCTTATTCATACAATCATTATTGCATTGAGAATATGAGAAACAGATTCGTGGAATTAAACAAAAAAAAATCTGTACCGCAAATCAGAATCCGGAACATGCAATCGCAAGCGTCCAGCGTTGACAGATGCACTTTGCATGCTGTATCCCGCGTACCCACGACCTTATGACTGCCAAATGATGATGTATTGCAGTATCATTATAATTATTATGATGTATTGCTTCTGCAATCGGTCGCATGTCTCCTTATGAGATGTAATTTCTTTTGCGGTCGTTTGCCCGTCATCTCAGTATTATGTTCACGTGCTTTATCGATTGTAGCGGGGTTTTGGGTCGAACACCTGCTGTTTATTAGAAATGTCGTCTGTCACGGATCTGGTTTTTTTTTCCTACGGAAGACGAAAGAAATAACTCGTAATCCTCACCATGCTGTTTGTACTTTGTGACGTCCATTGGAATACCGCTGTGGGTCCTTTGTGTCTGTGCAAGGCAAAGAGCAATATGAAATCTTTATATACTTCTTGTGTGTTTTCATTAAGAGCTCTCTCTCTCTCTCTCTCTCTCTCTCTCTCTCTCGGGGAGCCGGGGTGGTCGAATGGTAGAGCGTTGGACTTCTAATGCTCGGGTCGTGAGTTCAATCCCGGCTGGGGCCAAATATTTGTGCTGGCTTTTTCATCGTTGCCCCGTCTTTGATAATATCACCCTATTTGGTTGAAAAGGACGTTAAACCCCCAAACACCCACCCATCCAGCCGCTGTTGGTCCTTTGTGTCTGTGCAAGGCAAAGAGCAATATGAAATCTTTATATACTTCTTGTGTGTTTTCATTAAGAGCTCTCTCTCTCTCTCTCTCTCTCTCTCTCTCTCTCTCTCTCACATGTCCATAAACACCTCCTCCATTACCTGGAAGACAGAAAGCTTTTGTATTCTTTTCAGTCAGGATTTCGCCCCAAGCACTCTTGCCACTCAGCGCTGACCAGACTGGTCGACACATGGCTCACTTCGATGGATCATTCACAACAAACCGGCACTGTTTTTCTCGATTTTAAAAAAGCATTCGACTTAGTGAATCACACCATCCTTTTACAAAAACTCCAACCGTATCTGTGTAATTCCGATGCTGTTACGTTTTTCGAATCGTACCTATGTGATAGAAGACAAAAAGTGCTTCTTAATGGATCATATTCCTTTCAAGGTCTAGTAAAACATGGTGTGCCTCAGGGCTCTGTCCTTGGGCCACTACTGTTCTGTATATTTATTAATGATTTACATCTCCACTTGAGCGAAGATGTCATATGCGATATGTTTGCTGATGACACAACACTCCACACACCAGACAAAAGTATCACAGTCATTAGCAAGCGTCTCCAGAAGGGACTGCAAGATGTCTCTGACTGGTGCGACTTAAACGCTATGGTGCTTAACCCAACCAAAACTGAATGTATGGTGATAGCTACACGCCAAAAGCATCAACTTGCACCTTTGACTCTCCATTTGTCCCTCAATGACAGCACTATAAAACAGGTCACACAGCACCGACTGCTTGGTCTTACTATTGACCGCCACCTTCAGTGGGAACCCCACATCAATAATGTTTGTAAAAGTGTCTCTCGAAATTTGTACATGCTGTCAAAGTTGCGATTCATAACAGATGCTGACACGCGTAAGTTATTCTACAATGCCCATATCAAGTCCCACATAGACTATGTGTCAACGGTGTGGGATGGTTCGAGTGAAGTTCATTTGAAGAGGCTGAATTCTTTACACAGGAGAGCTGCAAAATTAATATTACCACTACCAACCTTCTCAACAGATCAAAAACTTAAAGTGTTAGAAATTCTTCCCCTACAGTGCCACTTTCAGTTTAACAAAGGAATGTTTATGTACAAACTCCGCAAAAAGTTAGTTCCGGAATATCTTGCATGTACTCTTTCAGAATCCACATCCATAGACTCTAGGTTAGGACTAACTTTTAAAATCCCCCGTCCCCGCATTGACATGTATAAAAGTAGTTTCGCATTTTCCGGAACTTCATTGTGGAATTCTCTTCCTGTCCATGTTAGGCACAGTCGGTCAGCCTCATCATTTAAAAGCAGCCTCTTCAAATATCTATTAGCCAACAAATAACAAACAATCATAAAAATAGGTGCCACACGTTCACATAAATATGGACATACTAGTTCATACATGCGATAATAGTGTGTGTGTGTGTGTGTGTTTGAAGTTTCTTGTTCCAGGTTTACGTATGTTCGATCATTTGGCTTTTTTTTTTTTTTGTTTAGTTGTTTGTTCTTAAAAACGGCAAGTTTGAAAATTGGTTGCAAGACCAAAACTTCCACCGTTTTCAAATAAAGTTATTTCAATTTCAATTTCAATTTCAATTTCTCTCTCTCTCTCTCTCGGGGAGCCGGGGTGGTCGAATGGTAGAGCGTTGGACTTCTAATGCTCGGGTCGTGAGTTCAATCCCGGCTGGAGCCAAATATTTGTGCTGGCTTTTTCATCGTTGCCCCGTCTTTGATAATATCACCCTATTTGGTGGAAAAGGACGTTAAACCCCCAAACACCCACCCACCCACCCGCTGTGGGTCCTTTGTGTCTGTGCAAGGCAAAGAGCAATATGAAATCTTTATATACTTCTTGTGTGTTTTCATTAAGTGCTCTCTCTCTCTCTCTCTCTCTCTCTCTCTCTCTCTCTCTCTCTCTCGCTCTCTCTCTTCTCTCTGGGAGCCGGGGTGGTCGAATCGTAGAGCGTTGGACTTCTAATGCTCGGGTCGTGAGTTCGATCCCGGCTGGAGCCAAATATTTGTGCTGGCTTTTTCATCGTTGCCCCGTCTTTGATAATATCACCCTATTTGGTTGAAAAAGGACGTTAAACCCCCAAACACCCACCCACCCACCCGCTGTGGGTCCTTTGTGTCTGTGCAAGGCAAAGAGCAATATGAAATCTTTATAATTATACTTCTTGTGTGTTTTCATTAAGAGCTCTCTCTCTCTCTCTCTCTCTCTCTCTCTCACACACACACACACACACACACACACACACACACACACACACACAGAGTTTAAATCCATTTTCTTCACACGTGCTGTTGCTATGGGCTAAGAGAGAGAGAGACAGACAGAGACAGAGGGTGAGGTCGAATTTCAGTGGGATTAAAAAGTCACCTGTAGCGCCAGATGAAGTCTTCAGAGGAAATCCTGGGGTGAAAGTGTTCTTGACGATAATAACTTTACCATCTGCTGTCTTGCCATGAAAATCGATTGGACTGCTGCAGACGGGCTATCTCGTGTAATCCTCCCCACTGTCGTATATGTAGTGCATCGTGGTGTACTGCAATATGTGGGTACAATGTATTAATAATGGTAAGAGCTTTTTTTTTAATTAAGCTGACTTATTTTCCGTTCAACAAAAATGCTTGGTATCCGTTCTTTCCTTGTTTTCCCATCAGCACCTCTGTTATTTGACGCAGAAGATTTTGAGGTTTGCCGTGCAAGGCAAGATGGTAGGGAACATTTTTACTGGGCATGTGGAGGAATTGTCTGATCCGCAATTACTTTGTGAAACACGATCTTTGTGGCGGATCTCTGTCTGTCTGTCTGTCTGCCTGCCTGCCTGCCTGCCTGCCCCTCTCTCTCTCTCTCTCTCACACACACACACACAGAGACACACACACACAGACACACACAGACACACACACACACACACACACACACAGGTTAAATTGTCTGTACCGAAAATTACTCAGGCTAGACAACCAAACGAGTGGGACCAGACGGAATCTCATTTGTAGCAAATTTACACGTACGTCTATTCCTTACTTCCAGATCCACAAACGACATTAATGTGGCGTTTCTTTACTTATTCATCAGACACGATTCTCAACACGAGAACTGCCTTTAATTACATACTACAATAGGGAAGCATTTGTGGCAGCCATCATTAGCTAGGTTTTTAGTTGTGAATCGCGGAAATAGTCAGACTGAACAGATGTGTGTGTGTGTGTGTGTGTGTGTGTGTGTGTGTGTGTGTGTGTGTGTGTGTGTGTGTGAGCGTGCGTGCGTGCGTTCGTGTGTGTGTGTGTGTGACGGTGTGTGTGTATGTGTGCGTGAGCGTGCGTGCGTTCGTGTGTGTGTGTGTGTGTGTGTGTGTGTGTGTGTGTGTCTGTCTGTCTGTCTGTCTGTGTGTGTGTGTGTGTGTGTGTGTGTGTGTGTGTGTGTGTGTGTAGCAAATTGCAGTAAATTTAATTGTTGGTCAGCCATACACGTATACTGGTGTGCACGAAGTGAAGAAATGGTCAACAAGTTGGTTAGAAAAGAATGTACGTTTTGTATTTCTGGAAATAGTCTTTGAGTCTTGCAGTCTTACTCTCCAGAACTGAAATGCTCAGTGTCGAATAGTTTTAGCGACAGAGGACGCTGCGAACAGTGTCGCGTGCGACATCGTACGCGAGTAACCTGTGTACAAAACTGTACAGCTCATCCACTTTCAGTGTGTCATCAAAACTTGCGTGGCGGACAGCCTCGTGCTTTTCCTGCGGTGCTTGGTCTGTTTGTCCGCCAGCTGCCGCAGGGCATCTCTACTGTCAGTAATGTCCAGCAGAGCAGAATGCTTACCACGTGAAACGCAATGTGAAACAGCTCTATATATACACGTACTGTGCACAAGGGTTTCAGAAGCTATGCCATTATTGCGTCAAACATTTGAAACGCGCGTATGATACTGAGTATGCCTTATGAATAATGGAATCGCCTCTTCATCCTTCCGTCATCAGCTTTCCTCTGGCACACACACACACACACACACACACACACACACACACCTCACTTCTACCTCCCTCTCCACCTCCCCTGCCTCTTCGCACTCTTGCTTCCTACTCGCCATTCACCTCGAAATGCACTTTGCGTCGGCAGGGATCTTCTTTAAATCGAAACGAATCCTCGTTTGAAAAATGCGTAAACGGTTGAAGTCATTTGTCGCTTAAATACCGTCGGACGTGACCGGCAAACCAAAAACGAGGGAACCTATCGGCAAAACAGCAATTTTCAAATCGATTCCTTCTGAAGCCTAGTGGACGGGAAAAAGTGGGAAGGAACGAGCATGTAATGAGACTCGGATCCCTGTGTTGTCCGCCATCGGGTTCCCAGTCAAGTTCGTCGATGTCTAAGAGAGAGAGAGAGAGAGTTAGTCTCGTTGTGTGCAGTTCTCTTAGGGTTTTTCCGAGCCAGGTATCCGTCAAAAGGATAACCATTACATTGAATGAGGAATGGGTATATTTTCTGAATTCAGACAATTTCACAAGCTGTTGGGAATTAAATTCTGCATCGGTAATGGAGTTGGCGTAGTCGGACTGCCACCTGTAACATAATCTCTCTCTCTCTCTCTCTCTCTCTCTCTCTCTCAGAGAGAACATTCCAAAGTTGTTGTTTTTTTACATTTCTTGAGTAGTATTAGCAACGGCAAGGTTGAAAATTGGTCTGACGACCAACACCTTTTTTACCGTTGTAAAATAAAGATTCGTTCGTTCGTTCGTTCGTTCTCTCTCTCTCTCTCTCTCTCTCTCTCTCAATTTCAAGCTGTCCAGTACTTCGCCACCTTGCAATGGCGTGATTTGCAAATATTATAAATATTATATGTAGGTTGTTAATTATCCTCGGGCCACTCAGGCATACCCAAGAGTAAAATTGTCGTTTAAATTTTTGTTTAAATTTGTAAGAATTTGCGTTCCTGTACACCAGTGATAAAATGGAAACTGTAAAACAAGTGCCTCTCCAGGCTGACCTCATCAAACGACAGATTGCGGACGCAGATTCCTGCAGACACCCGCCCACCCATGTACGATAAGGAAACCGCGAAACATCGACTGTTAAAAGATTTGCTAGTCTCTGATACCTTGTCTTGAGCTGCCTCTGAGTAAATCCCAAGCTCACTTCCTGGTTCCTGGGTCATCCCCGAACGCACCCGACACTCATACAAATCAGAGGACGTGACCTGGCGAGCGGTTAATGAGCGTTCTCCGCGCCGGTATGCAAATGTGGTTCCACTGGTAACGAGGCGACGTACTTTTGTGGCGAAGTATGGCCATTGTAGTCGTGTTTGCTACAAGGGAACTGTTGATGATGCTTGTCAGGATGTGGTGTGTGGCCGTTGAGGCAGTGCAAGACAACTCGCACATACAGACGAACCACCCACGCACACCCCCGCACACACCAAGCCGGAAACGAAGAGAACGGACGACATGCAGGTTACCTTAATGAACATCGGGTAGGTGTTGCATCCGTACAGAAATTACTCTCCCAGTGCACGCACAAGCACACACACGTGCACACGCTCATTCACTCGCCATGCTCTTACCTCATACATCGTCATGGCAGCTATGCCATGGTAAGCTCTGGCCAATCACGACTACACCACCATTCACTGTTCAAACCAAGCAGTAAAGTCTTTCGTCACTATTGCCCGCAAAATACTACTGCTACTACTACTGCTACCACTACTATTACTACTACTACTACTACTACTATTACTACTAGCACGACTACGACTACTACGAAGAAATTATTTTTAAAAAAAACAAGAAAAGAAGAACAAAAATACAAAGAAAAAATACACACAAAAATTACAGTGTTTCACATTGGCGGCAGCACAGCAACGGTCTTACGCCGAACAGCAAGTCTTTTTCGTCGTGCGTTTTGATAACTCGCGGGATCCTGAGGAGCACGGATACAATGAAGCGGATGGTTAATAAGTACCGTGTACTTTCTTTCCCTGGACCTCTGCTCCCAGCTTACAACTAGTGCAGCTGCTCCCAGGTTCTGCTGGCGTCACCTGATTGTGAAGGACCGTCCTTGACTTGGCCGCAGCTGTTGATTGAGCGCTGACCCTGGTCAAACAAGATGTCGGCCCGATACTGTCGTCTGCGTCTGGGGGGAAAGTGTCCACAGCTTCCGGTCTCTTGTTTCCGACTTCTCGGCTAGCCTTAACAAGGTTTGAGACTGCTGCCAGGGCGCTTCCTGCGGGTGTTATCTTTACGAGGAAAATGGCTACCCCAGAGAAATGGGTGGGTATATACATGGCTTAACGTTCTCCTCCTGCTTCTCCTCCCAACGGGTGGGGTACTTAACGACGTCCAATTCAGACAGCTGCTTAATTTTCGTCTGTCACTATTGGTTAACTGGTTCTGATGGCAGTTCTGAGCTTCAAGACAGCTAGGTGGCCTTTATCTGCTTTGGTGAGAGTGCTGGTGTTTGATAAGAGTTTAGAGTAAGATTAATTAACTCCTAAAAGCCAATGCAAAAATCGCAGTTTTACTTGAAATCTTCAGATTACTCGGAGCCACTTCAAGCCACTATTATGCAACCTGCAGCGGTATCGGCCCTAGCGGGGAAGAACCACACCTTGCGTAATAGTGGCTTGAAGTGGCGACTACTGCTGTACAGTGGCGTGTTCTCTTTAGCAAGTCTAATATATAAAAAAAAAAGAAAAAAAAAAGAGGAATTTGGCTTCGGATTTAGCCGCTGCGCTACTGAACGGCCGTCACCAATGTCACGGCGATGAAGCGTGGGTTCGAGCCCAGGTCGAGCTTGTGTTATGCGATACCGGTTTTTCCTGGCTGCCGGGCTGCTCATCGGGCGTTTCTCTCCGGGTTATCCGGCTTTCCTCCCCCAGCAAAATTGTAAAAAAATATAGGTTAGGTATTGGGTGGCGCTGCACCGCGGCGACGCGTTTCCCCTGGGGGAGGCAACCCGAATTTCCCGAAAGGGATAATAAATTAGTTTGTTTTTAAATCATGGGCAGGAAAAGTTCAGGCTCGGGGGTTTAAGAGTTGATTAATCGCTATTAAAACGCTGATTTCAAAGACATAGATTACCTTTTGAATCTCTACAGATATTTGTTCCGTGCGTTTTATCAGGGGGAGCCGGGGTGGTCGAATGGTAGAGCGTTGGACTTCTAATGCTCGGGTCGTGAGTTCGATCCCTGCTGGGGCCAAATATTTGTGCTGGCTTTTTCATCGTTGCCCCGTCTTTGATATCACCCTATGTGGTGGAAAAGGACGTTAAACCCCCAAACACCCACCCACCCACCCGCGTTTTATGAGGACGTGCATCCTTGTGCGTCTGTTTGCACCCATTTGCACCTATTCCGGACTGACCGCTTTCCAAACGCCGATGTCAAGGACAGAGACCACCCTTCGAATCTCTACAATCTTGTTAGTTTTTGCTTCGTTTAGGTCACTTTTAGCTAAATGATTTTGATCAATGACTTCTGCATTTTAGTGCAGCTAGAACGTGAAGCTTAGTTGCTTTGGTGGGAACAAAAGGTGTCTGAGAGTAAGATTAATCACTATCCAAATGTCGACGACAAAGACGGAGACCACCTTTTGAACCCCTTACAAATATCTGTTCCGTGCGTAAGCTGAGGACTCACATCCTTGTGCGTCTATTTGCACCTATTCCGGTTAGGCTAGAGTCGAAACCCACAACAAAAATGTGTGTCACTAAATGTAGATAATCCCTACATGGTCCAACCCTTGTCGTGGGGTAGTGGCTTGTGTACCTCAATGACCCAGAGAACTATGCCAGCAGGAGCACATGCTCCTGGCAGGGTCACCCAAGCTGGACAGGTCGAAGGGTAGAGGTCAGACGAATGTGGACCACCTCTCCAAGAGGCTAAACGGGTTTGCGTAGGGTTAACAGCCCTACCTGTAAAAAACACTAAGTTACTGAAGCATCGACAGCAACAAACCGAGACATTCACCTGGGCGAGGAAGGGTCTCCATCCCGGAGACCTATGACGCATTGCAGTGAAAGCCGAAAGGAAGCTGCAAGGCCGACCCCCCTTCTAACACCCAGGACAACAACGAGAGTAGCCACATGGAACATCAGGACAATGTATGAAGTAGGAAGGACCATACAAGTAGCAAGAGAGATGAAGAACTACAAGATAGGAGTACTGGGACTGAGTGAGACAAGGTGGCTACAGACAGGACAGCTGAGATTTTCATCGGGAGAGCAATTGCTGTACTCTGGACACACAGAGGATGGAGCCCCCCACACTGAGGGCGTGGCCCTGATGCTGGCACCGGAGGCACAGCGGGCACTCATTGGCTGGGAACCTGTCAACTCCCGCATCATCACAGCCAAATTCATCACCAAGAAAAAAGACATCAAGCTGAACATCATCCAGTGCTACGCTCCCACCAATGATGCGGAAGAGGAGAAAAAAGATGACTTCTACCAACAACTGCAGACAGTGATAGATAGAGGAGGAGCCAAGGACATGACCATACTGATGGGAGACTTCAACGCCAAGATTGGATCAGACAACACAGGCTATGAGGACACCATGGGAACACACGGACTGGGACAGATGAACGAAAATGGCGAGCGCTTTGCAGACTTTTGTGCCCTGAACCAGCTAGTGATAGGAGGCAGCATCTTCCCACACAAGCGCATCCACAAGGCCACATGGAGATCGCCGGACCATGTCACGGAGAACCAGATTGATCACATCTGCATCAGCCGGAAGTTCAGGAGATCGTGGCGGGATGTGCGCGTGATGAGGGGTGCCGATGTATCATCAGACCACCACCTTCTTGCAACAACATTGAGACTTCGGCTTAAGAGGCACACCAACGCCAACAGCACACGGACCAGGTACAACGTTGGACTTCTCAGGAACACAGACACACAAGCAGCATTCCGGATCAGCCTTTCCAACAGGTTCCAGCCACTGCAAGACCTGATAGAAGACAGTGAAATGGACATCGAGACACAGTGGGAACACAGCAAGAAACTCTGGCACGACACATGCGAAGAGGTCCTTGGCAAGAGAAAGACCCAACATAAGGAATGGATCTCTGCTGATACCATCCAGAAGCTGGAAGTTAGGAAAGAGAAGAAAACTGCACTGAACACGAGCCGAACAAGAAGAGCTAAGGCAAAGGCACAAGAGGAATACACAGCAGCTGACAGAGAAGTGAAGAGGAGCACCAGGAAGGACAAGAGGGACTACATCGACAACCTGGCCAGTCAAGCAGAGGAAGCAGCCCGACAAGGGAATCTAAAAGACCTGTACCAGGTGACCAAGAAGCTCGCGGGCAAATTTCAGCAGACAGACAAACCAGTGAAGGACAAGAACGGGCACCCACTGACAACAACTGAGGAACAGCTGAAGCGATGGGCAGAACACTTCAGGGAGCTGTTAAATCGCCCCATCCCTGAAACACCACCAGACATCCCACCAGCTGAGACAGAACTACCCATCAACTGCGACAAGCCCTCTAAGGCGGAGATCAGGAAAGCCATCATGACACTGAAAAATGGGAAAGCTGCAGGGCCAGACGAGATACCAGCAGAAGCCATTAAAGCAGACACAGAGACAGCCGTCAACATGCTGCACAGCCTGTTCAGCAAGATCTGGGAGAAGGAAGAGGTGCCAGCCCAGTGGAAAGAAGGGATCGTCATCAAGCTGCCAAAGAAAGGGGACCTCAGGGACTGCAGCAACTACCGAGGGATCATGCTCCTGTCAGTGCCAGGCAAGGTTCTCAACAGAATTCTACTGGAGAGGATGAGAGAGGCAGTCGACCCCATGCTCCGAGACCAGCAGGCAGGCTTTCGCAGGAACAGGTCCTGCGCTGACCAGATTGCCAGCCTACGCATCATTGTGGAGCAGTCACTGGAGTGGAACTCCCCCCTCTACATCAACTTCATAGACTATGAGAAGGCCTTCGACAGTGTAGACAGAGAGGCGCTGTGGAAGCTGCTAAGGCACTATGGAGTTCCCGGGAAGATCATCTCCCTGATCCAGTGCACCTACCAAGACATGAGCTGCAGGATTGCCCATGCCGGCCAGTTGTCAGAAAGCTTTGAGGTGAAGACCGGAGTCCGCCAGGGATGCCTGTTGTCCCCGTTTCTCTTCCTCCTGGTCATCGACTGGATCATGAAGACCACTACAGCAGGCAGGAAAAACGGGATACAGTGGACACTCTGGACGCAGCTGGATGACCTCGACTTCGCGGACGACCTGGCGCTCCTGTCTCACAGCCACAGCCAGATGCAGGACAAGACTACGTGCCTGGAAGCCACATCAGCCGGAACAGGGCTCAAGATCAACAGGAAAAACCGAGCTGAGAGATCAACACCACTGCCAACACACCAGTCACAGTCGGTGGAGAGCCCATCAGGGAGGTGGAGTCTTTTGTCTACCTGGGGAGTGTGGTTGATGGACAGGGAGGCACAGACCGAGACGTCACAGCCAGAATCGGCAAGGCAAGGGCAGCAATGGTCATGCTGAAGAACGTCTGGGCATCCAAAGTTGTCAGCATAAGAACCAAACTTCGCATCTTCAACTCCAACGTGAAGTCAGTTCTGCTCTACGGATGCGAAACATGGAGGACAACGAAGACGATGCAGCAGAAGATCCAGACATTTCTCAACACCTGTCTGAGGCGCATCTTCAACATCCGATGGCCAGAGAAGATCCGGAATGAAGAGCTGTGGGAGCGAGCGGGGCAGGAACCAGTGGCCAAGCAGATCCTGCGGAGGAAGTGGGGCTGGATTGGACACACCCTCAGGAAGCCAGCATCCAGCACCACACGCCAAGCCCTGACATGGAACCCGCAGGGGAAAAGGAAGAGAGGCCGGCCTCGCAACAGCTGGAGGCGGGACACTGAGGCAGAGCTATGTAAGCAGGGTACCAACTGGACTGGAGTGGCAAGACTAGCCCAGAACAGAGTGCGATGGCGAAGGGTTGTCGATGGCCTATGCTCCACGTGGAGCCAAGGGCCTAAGTAAGTAAATGTAGATAATGGAAATTGAATGGGCAATGACAATGACAATGACAAACCTTTATTTTTCAACGGTAGAAGATTTTGGCCACCGGCCAGTTTACAACCTTGCCGTTGCTATACTACAGAAACTTAGTAAACACACACACACACACACACACACACACACACACACACACACACACACACTATTATCATTATAATCCGCATTATAAAAACTGAATGATACATTTTTAAAAAGATGGGTTAGATGGGCATGAAAAGGAAGCCAGCTTAAGAAAACTGTGATTCAAAATGGTGTTGATCTTATTCTGCGAATTTGTCGGTAATGATTATAGCATGCACAAACACAAGTACACACAAGCACGCGTACACTCACACGGACAAATATACCCAAAGAGCATGTACACACGCTAACAAACACTAGGTATATTTAATTACAGAAAAATAATGTCCATTTCTCTTACATATCTGTCCACCAAGCTTCAATTCTTCCGGCCTACCTCTCAAATTCCCTCACAGTCCACCAAACAGCACGCGCTCTTCGTTCTTCTTCTGAAAAAACTATTGAAAGTTCCTCGTCGAAACCTCAAAACAGTCGGTGAACGCGCGTTTAGCTTTGCTGCCCCGTCACTCTGGGACGCACTACCTGCCGGCCTGAGAGACCAGTCGGACATAGATCGTTTCAAGTCTGACTTGAAAACGTATCTGTTCCGGCGAATCTGTTCCGGCTGGCTTTCGACTAGGCCCACTTACCTCCTGAGTCAGCTGCTCTGTGTGTGTGTGTGTGTGTGTGTGTGTGTGTTTGCATATTTGTTGGTATGAGTGCGGGAGTACGCGCACTGAGTCACTTTGTGAGAAATTTGCGCTATATAAGTACAATTCATTATTATTATTATTAATTCACACATTACCAAAAATTGTATACCTAAAACAGAAATAAACTTTAAAACAAAACTAAACCAGGCTCGCTAAATGTTTTCTCTCGTCAACCGATCCAAACAGACACACCAAGGACCAATCGAGTCAGAGTGACCCGTCTCAATCAGGCGGGTCCGTACCCTGATGAACCTGATAGGGTATCGCTGGAAAGAGGGGGCAAGAGGAAGATAAATGACGAGAGAGACACGTTCTCTGGAAATAAAGTAACCATCCCCGGAACCGCTCGACACCGCTCCATTGGAGTCCCTTGCCCTCTCACGTTCTCGTTCACGTCTATCACACCCGCGTGCCGTGCACGAGAGGTTTCCATCTTCCTCCCTTTGAAAAGGGCATGTCGTCTTCCTTTCGCAACAGAATGTACCACCACCGGGTGTTTCGTTGTTTTGCGGGGTTTTGTTTCGTTGTCTGTGCTTGTCTTTCTGTTATTGTTGTCGTCGTACTTGTTGGGGGAGTTCTTGTGTGTGGGCGGGGTTGGGTAGGCGGGGGTGGAGGTGGGAATGTGTTGGGGGGGGGGGGGGGTTGGAGTGAATGATGATGCGGATTTGCTGTCCTTTCCCCCAACCTGACCAGTCTCCCACTCCAGAGAAAGGCAGGGAAGGGACGGGAAGAGACTGAACCATCGGACAACGAGTAGATCGTGTGTGTGTGTGTGTGTGTGTGTGTGTGTGTGTGTGTGTGTGTGTGTGTGTGTTGTTGTTGTTGTTGTTGTTGTTGGTGGTGGTGTTTGTTTGTTGTTGTTGTTGTTTATTCCTTTGTTTCATCAACAGGACAATGGTCTTGCATGATAACTAACGTGAAAGACTTTCACATGTGGTTTTGAGATAAGTCATTTAGCTACCGGCAAAATGCAGTGCACTCACAGATTCTTTTCCTAATGCCCATGTGTTTAACGCATCTTTCTAATGGACGAAAAACGCTCACCCTGAAAAACATCCTCTTTGTCCCTCCCTCCCTCCTTTCTATCACAGGCAATGTCGTTTTTAAATTTGGAATTTAATACGTATATGCTATTTTCGACGGGGTTCGCCTTTACCGTGATGCAACATGCCAGTATGAAATCGTGCTCCTTGAAGATGTTCTTCTTGTTACCCCATCTCATATTTCGTGACGATGAATGGAGGAACGTAGGATCGGGCGACTTTGGGTCTGACATGCACGCCGCTCTGAATACAGCGATCTTCCCCCGGAACTCTGGTGGGAAGGGGGAGCCAGGGCGTCTGCCGACATTGTCCGCTGTGCTCCAGCGCGGAGGGCGCTTGACCGGGGACATTTTGACTCGCCCCACGTTTGTGCAACGGATACCAACTTTGATGTAACGGGATCAGAGGCATAAACGGGTCGATGGGCTGTATAGTAGCATACAGGCAGCATTAATTCGACAGGACAGCGACCAATTTATAGCTCTGCTCTTGGATGTATCCGGAGGGGGTTTCCAAAGAGCTGGAGCGCCGGTAAAAGGGGAAATGTAATTCTTGGCCGTTGCCGTCAACTCACAGACGGTTCGTGTCTTCCAGCAGCTTCCTTTCTCTCAGCTCCCCCCCCCCCTCTCTCTCTCTCTCTCTTTCTCGTACCTCCACCGCTACCCAACCCTCCCGCGCTACTCTCCCCTCCTCCTTACCACAACAGTGTCCTATCTGGTGAAGTTGTCTTGTTAGTGACGAGGCGACGCTGGGGATCCAATAAGACTGTCCCCTCTGGCGGCTTTTTTCCCTTACCGTGTCCTCAATTTATCCACTACCCCTCGTTTACTTTTCCTTGTTGACGTCACTTGCATCCTCACGCGTCGGCAATTTGCCCAGCCACGGGACGCCGTGCGACCAACGACACCCCGTATCCGTGTCCCAGACTTTATGAGTCCGGGGGACAGGATGCTTTCCGAATGTGCCTTTGGTGCAATGAACTTGCGGAAGGACAAAACATGCTGCCTGTAATTGTCTCCGCGGCCCAGAGAGCGAGAGCTGGGGTTACGCCGAATCCGTAGATGAGACTTTGATCGTCCGTGTTCGAAGCATTGGATTGGATGGGATGACTGTCTGTCGTAGTATTTAAGTGAGAGCATGGCAGCAGCATTTCCTCGTGGGACTTCGACAATACTACATCTCTGTGGGTGTCTTCGAGAAGCTTTTCATCTGGATATCTTTCTGACGCAGATCGGTCTGTTGTGGTGAACCCTGTGTTTCAGTCTAAGCTCCTTTCGTATTGCAGTTCGTGGATGAAGCGGAGTGCTTTTTGTCAACACTGGTGTGGTGAAGCATGGTTTGTGTTTGAACGAGAACTGGAGAAGTTGAAACGATCTTGTGGCAATTTTTTTGTTGTGTAAACTTGTAGTGGCTCCGGTCTAGGCGTGCGCTCTCTGGCATGACACTTCGGAGGCCGTTATGTGTAATATGATGTAAAATCAATGCTAAAGTGATGTGGTGTCGTCATGTGAAGCGTTGCCTAAAATCCTGGTTGACAAAGAACCACACACACACACACACACACACACACACACACACACACACACACACACGCCGAAAGAGAATAAGTACTGCGCTTTATCCATGTGGCAGTTTAGGTTTACACACATTTGGTACAACTTTTTGCATTACATAATGACATATAGGACATGGCATCCAGGATTCTCTTTCTTTTAGTGTATGACGTGGTGTTGTGTGAATATCGCGGTCCCATACAGAGCAGCCCTATTGATAATCCAGATCGCTTTATCAATATTTCCTTCGTAGTGGATCTTGCCGTCAAAGATTCTTTCCTAGGGTTTATCAGTAAATGTTTCAGCAGCTGGCGTATCCACAAAAGTGGGTTGGTGTTTGGGGGTTTAACGTCCTTTTCCACCACATAGGGTGATATCAAAGACGGGGCAACGATGAAAATGCCAGCACAAATATTTGGCCCCAGCCGGGATCGACCTCACGACCCGAGCATTAGAAGTCCAACGCTCTACCATTCGACCACCCCGGCTCCCCTGGCGTATCCACAAGAAATATCAGACCACGTTATTTCAGCACCCTGTTTACCTATATCAAAAATGCGTCAAACGTTGGTGATGACTTTCTGACGACCCACAGCTGCAAATTGTCAAAATTTATTGACTCATATTGGCAAAACTTTCAAGACCATTGGCAACTGTTTAAGTGGTGTGTTTGGGTTTTTTTTTTGTTTTTTTTTTTTTGGTTTGTTTTTCGCCGTCAAGGACGCCCGACATTCATCGGCACAGATTTTTATGCCAAAACAACTTTTTAGCTATTAGTAACGCCATGACGCACTTGCTGAGGCTGCTTGCGCATTGGCAAAGTCCTAGGAGTTATTTCAGCTCGTTGCCACCCAGTGTAACAGACTCATTTCTGCAACTGTTGACACAGCCATGGAGACTACTTTCAGCTCCCTTTGACGGTGTCATAAACGCTGTTGTCCTTCGCCAGTGGTTGTCAGATCATAGGAAACCGCTTCAGCCCCACTTTTTTTCCTGCTGTCAAAAGCGGTTGTGTAGGACCTCATTGGCCCGGACTGTCTCGGAGCATTGACTACTATTTTCAAGTCCGCCCCCATGCGCCGATTGAGACAACGTCCTATTCTCCGCTGGTGACAATTGTCCGGATATCTTCTCCTAGTGGCCTGATCAGCCTACCCAATTCTGCCTGTCACGGGAAAGGGGGGAACCAGTCGGCATCGCACGATAATCAGATTCCCATTTCCTTTGAGATGATTACCCATTTTCTGGGACGGCCTCCGACAGTTTACTTTCTGCCCGTGCTCTGTTGATGGTAGACGTGCTTCATCGTGTTATCCCCGTGAACCACGCTGTCGGTACTTTAGTGAAGAGAGACAAATTACGTATGGTATGTTGATTTGCCCGGTCAAGTACAGGAGGTGTTTATACAGCCTTGCAGAAGGTCGGTCGCTGAACCATATTGAGTGGAGCATGTGGATGGAGCAGGGTTGGAGGTCAATAAGAGCGCGATGTGCTGAAAAGAGTGTAACGTGGTTAGTGCTGTTGGGTGTGCGGAGGCAAGTCTTTCTGAAGACGTGTGAGGTTATAGTGAGTGACAAAGTACTTGAACATCACCGGCTATCCCGGGTGAAGACCTCCTGAAGCCATGTGTGTGTGTGTGTGTGTCCTGGCAACCACTATACGCCCAGAGACCACCTTTGAGCGAGTGGCACTAGTTCAGCCAGCCTAGAATTCGAAACAACAAAAAAATAAAATAAAATAACCCGCTGCGTTCAGTTGTGAGGCCTCTCTAAAGGGAAAAATCAATCTAAGTAAAGAAAGTGAATGCTGAAATCTTCGTCGACGCTCTTCATTCTTTGTGTGGTCTCAGCTGCGTGGAATCACGGTGTCTTAAAGTGCTGGCCATCATGGCGAAGTCTTCTTGTGAGGAGTGAAGCTCCGAAACGTTACAGGTTCCACCTAGAACACTGCTGGGGTTTTTTTTCCAATCCTTCTAAGGCGGTATTTTGCTCAGTGAAATATCAGTAATGACAGTTCTTCGCCGTCAGTGATCTGTGCACATTGTTCCGAGTGAAGCGAGGTGTGAAATCCGTTTGAATGAAATCAGCGTGCTTCCAAGAAGCGTTTTTAACGCCTTCTAAACCTGCTATGCACGCTCATTCGGACAGAATTGTTTTCACGAGGAAATAGCATCAGTAATTCGGACTCACTGCCCTGAACGAGTGTACTTGCATAGCTGAGCATTTGTTTATCGCAGAGGGGTTTCAACACTTCCTCCGTCCATCAAATGTAGGTTAAGAGGTGGTTAGGGGAGAAAAAAAAAACAGCCAATAACTTTTGCAAGAGTCGACATCCAAAATCTCTGATGTTGAAGCATAAAGAGCAGTAGGGTCACGTATGACAAGCAGATGCAAGTTTCGCGACGTTTGATTTTGACAACAGCTGTTCTTTGCAAAAGTTGCTTATCTTCTCTTGGATACTGATTGACTGGCCGAGATATGAAATATAGTGGGGCAGGAAAAGAAAGGTTTGCAACTGAAATTTGAAGACGAACCCTTGGATTGATGTTGGAAGTATTAGCGTACACCGTGGTTCCAGTATCTTAACAATGTGAGAGCGTTATTCTTAAAATTTTCCTACAAATAATTGTACACATGGCAGTAATAGCGATCACTTAAACTCTGCACTGTCGATCACGGTCGTCGGACCCTGAGGTTGGAGCATTCATATTTTCAACGTGCCCTTTATTGCGTTAAAGACTTGCCTTGTCTTGAAGCAAAATAATGTGAAAAAAAGTTGTATTATACTGCTTTCGGATAAAGGAAGAGGCCTTCTTTTAACTTACAAAAACAACAACTGTAATTAAGTAAAATCTTTACGTATGTCTTTGAAATACCATCATGCCAAAGTCAATTTTCTGCGCCACAAAAGCGAACAACAAGTTCCACGAACACAGCTGAGGGTTATAATTGCCTTCGCTGGAACTCAGGATTCTTCAAAGCAATTAGTGAATCGCAGAGAAGGAGAGAGGGCAGTGGGAGGGGGGAGGGGGACTCTAAAGAAGTCCTCACTGGAGCTCGTGACTTTCCTGCCATTGTTATCTAGAAACTTTGCCTGCGACTATGCAAATATACTCATCGTCTGCCCCCCAAAGGGAATCGATGACAGGGGAGCTGAACACTGACACTGCGCGCGCAGAGGGCTGTGATTACCGCTGGGGACACTTCAAAAACAGCTGCTGCTGGACTTGTGTTTCTCTGTAGGACTCATCGTCTTGTGTCACTGGTCTTTGAAGACATACTGCGCATGACGTATATATTTGACACAGAGTGTCTTACGTGTGGGATCACCCATACGTGGTGGAAAGGGACGTTAAACCCCCAAACACCCACCCACCCACCTTCTTATGTGTGGGAGATATTAAACTTGCTGGTCCACCATGGACCTTTTTGTTGTGCATCTTCCTGGGAAAATTTACTCTGATGAGAGTATAACGTTCAAACCCTCAGTTAAGTACCTCGGTGTCACTCTTGACCAGACGCTTTCTATGGAGGACCACATTAGCCAGGTCTGTCGCTCATGTTTTCTGGCGTTGAGGCGGATCTCCTCCATCCGTTCATACTTATCCGAAACCGCTGCCGCTACACTTGTCAATGCCACCATTACTTCCCGGCTAGATTACTGTAATTCTGTCATGTATGGAATCTCCTCTGAGCAAATGCAAAGGCTACAGCGCGTGCAAAACAACGCCGCTCGCCTTATTCTTAGAAAACGCAGAAGAGACCATGTCACTCCCCTTCTGAAACAGCTGCACTGGCTTCCAATCCCTTTCCGCATCCAGTTCAAAATTGCAACACTGGCGTACCACCATTTCGATGGCTCTCTCCCTCTGTACCTGTCTGCAATGCTTACAACCTACCAGCCCTCCCGTACTCTCCGTTCATCATCAGAAAAACTGTTAAAGGCTCCAAGAACAACTCTGAAGTCAGCTGGCGGTCGTTCATTTTCCTACGCCGCCCCCTCTGTCTGGAACGCTTTACCTGTCACCATTAGGGACCTTCCCACGCTGACTCAATTTAAGGCCCATTTGAAGACCTACCTCTTTAGGCAAGCTTTCGAGCTGTAGACCGACCACTGTTTCATCCGCACTCAGTGTGTGTGTGTGTGTGTATGTGTGTGTGTGTGTGTGTGTGTGTGTGTGTGTGTGTGTGTGTGTGAGCGCAAAGAGTGTTTCGTAGAAAACAGATAGGCGCTATATAAACTGTATTCATTATTATTATTATTATTATTATTATTATTACTCTGCATTGATTTTGGGAATAGGACACGGGCGCAGATTGTTAGCTTGTATTTGTTAATGTAATTTCAAAACATTTTAAAGCAAGGTTGCCACTTTTTTGTTGTATTTTGCTGCAGCTTTTTATTGGCTAACTGAAAGACATGGCGGATTTTAAAACTCTGGTGTTGCGTTCCAGGAAGTTAAATTAGTTCTGTGAAATAGGAGTATACCTCATTTATGGCCTTTCGTGTTTTCTGTGAGGCTTTCAAATTTTCTGTGAAATCCTAGTCTCAGAACGTGGCATTTTCCTGGATTTTGTTATTCTGGCACTTTTTAATTTTCTCACAGAGAGAGAGAGAGAGAGAGAGATCATTACTAGGGTTTACAAAAGCAACAACAAAAAAGCGCTTTCCTTATTGCTAAAGTATTTTTATGAAGTCGCGGTTAATTCTTGACAGAAGGGCATAAAAAAGAGTACTTGGGAACTTGCAACGACCAAGACGATTTTGCAAACAAATTAGACACTGACTCTTCTGTGTTCCTGTTTACCAGACACATATTTTATACATTATACTATTTTCCTGCTGAAACTGAATAAAGATAAAAACAAACACAACGATCCATCAATATTTACGACAACAATATTTTTTTAAAAAGAAATGTAACATAGTGTAGGTGACCTCAATGTTCGCTAAACATAAAACCTCTGCAGAAAATAAGGCCTAAGGGAAGAAATATCAAGTCATCATTGAAAGCCAAACACACATAAATGAAATATGGGGAAAAAGGAGACGAATAGAAGAAGAAAAAGAAGAACACTACGTTCGTTCTTTAATGTTACTACTTCCAAAAACTTAACCGAAAAGGAAACCAAACCAAGACGATCGATTGGTTGCTGGGTCTTCCTAAATATACACGACACAGTGATAGATCATTGTTGTCGACTGGTAACAGCTCCCCTAGGGTCTACTGTCTCAACAGGTGCTCTGAGGTCCGGACTCACGTCGCGCGCTGATTGGATTCAGGACAAATATACCACGGGGGAGGGAGGGATTTTAAAGAAAAATATACCACGGTAGAGAGGGGGACATTCCACAAACATACTGCCGCGAGGGAGATGTGAGTGGAGTGTCTCGGAGACTTCCCAATGTCTTCAATTGGAATACGTTGTGGTGTCTGCCGTGTTGTTGTTGGGAAGGAATGAGCTGAGATTTTTGTGTTGTTCCTGAGTTCAGACTCTGTCGTAACTTTTGCTACAGCCACCAGAAGCCAAGAAGGTCAGCTGTAAACGACATTTCTAAATCAAAACCACAACACTGATCAATTCTTCTGGGACCGAGAAACGTCGTGTCTTGAAACGGCTGCGATCCTTTGCTGTCGACTTTCATCCGGTGTGCTCATCGCCTTTGGTGCTTTTTTTTTACAGGATTAATTCTTACGCACTACCGATTGAATAAACGGTTCTGCTGAAATCTTCGTAATTGTTCTGGCACTGTGAAACATTGCGTGAGAGAGTACGCCCCTCCCCGGTCAATACATATATTGTCGCTGAAATGTTGATGAACAACCGCTCTGAGACTGCGCAGTGTCCGTTTCTCGGTGGAGCTCTTTTGGAAGCACGCCAACGCCTCGTCTAATTGAGAACTCGTGTTTTGTAAAGATTTCGCCTTTAGATGCGGTCAGTTCTCAGCTTGGTCAGAGTAGGCGTTGCCCTTTAAAGCTTGCATCTGATGTTAACAATAAGTATAACGAAGGATTCTTTCGTTAGAAGAGTGGTGTTGGTGAGTGGAAGGATCAGCTGCAGTTCTGTTGGCGGTCTTTTGTACAAAATGTCTATTTTCGTCTCCGGTATGACCTTTCATGTGTTGGAAATTCTAAAACACAAGGGGAGAGCTTAAAGCATACTGAGTTATTTCTGTATTTGCATTTTCCGTCAGCTACGTAAAGCCTGCTAATTGTAGTGAGCCGATACAATCATTACTTTGGTTTGTTCCTTTCGGAGTCCAGTTTCGACCTTCAACTGGATCCCCGTTCCGGAGTTGATATAACGTGTGCTGACGTCTACGTAGATCTCCTTCGTTGGGGCGGGTTACTGTTGACGTGAACGCCTTATATAGAGTCACTGGGCTTAGTTCTGTCAGAACCCAACTCGGACGTTTTCGAATGTTTTGGCTGCTTCGGAAGTTCTGTTTTTCAAATCGTTATTGTCAAGAAGGAGTCGTCCTGCGTGCAGCACGTGCGACACGTTCACACGTTCCGCTTGTTTGCTTGGTATACTCATAACTAATAGATGTCGAACCTAGGACGACAAAATCTTTCCGAACGCGTGATATCAAGTATCGGGGCCAAACACTTGTAGCTCCTGTCTGACGCTAAAGCAATTCAAATTGATATGTAGAGGAAAAAATGCAAGAAGCAGGAGCCCTCAATCGATGCTCGATGTCCTAGCGGAAGTTATCTGGAAGAGTCTTTCATATAAATATGCATGGGTGGGGTGGGGTGGGGGGAGGGAGACCATCTTGATCTGATTAGCACTTACACGAGTTTCAAACGCATCCCATTAGGGTGAGGGAAGATGTTTTGGCACACAGATGATGCTTTATAGAAAATCGATGATTCTTGGTGTGGGTGTGCGTGATACCTAGGATTTTACAGGGAGACCACCTCGGAGCTAGGTCGGCGGTGACTGGGGAATAGGCGGCGGTGAACGGTACTTTTCTACAGCTTCAGGGTGTATCTGCCATACGTGCCTGGATCGTTCTCTTTCATTGTTTCCGAATCATCAGCAATAACCCCCTCTCCCCGGGGACAGTTCGGTGTGATCGCCCTGCGATTGCGGTCAAAGGCACTTCCACGAGATCAATATAAGTTAATCAAATTGCATCGCCACGAGACAAGACTTTGAATAACTTTCATGGCAGTGTGTGGCTGTTGATGTGCGTTATATGACCAGTTTTCCCATTTCAGTCAGGATTTTGGGAGTGTATCAGCGAAGGAAGTGTTCGTTAGAGAAGTTATTCAACTCACTGTGCTCAAGGAGACTAGTATGGTTAGCTAACTGCTAGCCAAGGCTGTCAAGGTTGTGTGGAGCTGGTCTTGATCATTACAGTGAGCCAGAAGGAGGAGTGACACTTTCTTTGTGTGCGGTTTTATTTTGCTTATTACTGAAGTTGAACGTGTTCGTATGTTGTGTTATACGGGCATGCCTTGGTGAAGAAAGGGTAAAACGGAAAGAAAAAGATATTCGTTTGAAGACATTCTCGCGGAGCCTGTCTCTGTTTCTCCTCGTCTTCAAGAAGAAAAGAAAAAGAAGCAGAACGTTAAAAGTAACACAACCTTAGATAAAAACCGTTTTCGTCTTAACAGGAAAGGACAGTGTAAGACGCTGTAATTATAACCTGAAATTTACTACGAATTAGAACTTCGTACTCGCCAGATATTATAATATGATTGTTTCGTATTGACGCGGTCTGTTGCTGCACTAAAGGGCTAGCCCTTCCTGTCAGCTTAAAGACGTGATCCTGTAAAGCAACATTAACCGGATGAGGTTAGAGGCCATGTTCAAAGATTTGCCATCAGGTTCGTTTGGAGCTCCACACCTGTGTACGACCGCTTAGACCGCTTGACGCTGGATGAAACCACATTTCCTCTCCTCACGTGTATCGTGTTTGCGTGCGTGACTACAATCACCTAAACCCTTTTCTTCTTTTTTTTTTTTTTGTCTGGTGTGCTTCCTCCCTCCATGCAATCAGCTGTGAATAACTGCTCAGAGCTCTTACTGGAAAGTGGCACATTCTGACTACTTCATTGTGATAGTGCATGCTTTGTGTGTGTGTGTGGAAAACACTTTTTGTGTCGGTTTTGTGAAAAGTGGATCACCTTGTTTTAACGTTCATTCTGTTTGTCAGTGTCGATCCGCAGAAATCATTGTCTGGCTTCTTCTTAGGAGAAGACAGTTAAAATCGATTCTTGAAAATATCCAGAACTCTGAGGACATCATTTTGGAAAGCACGGTTCCTCTTGGATAAAAATAATACGACGACCCTCCGGGTGAAAACCTGTACAAACATTTTATGAAAGATTCTCAGTCCTCAGTGTTTCAATTGGATTCTTTCTTGACTACAGCATAAAAAGAACTTCGGAAGCAATTAACGCAATAAGAAAAATTGATGATGAGTTCAGACGATTCTCCAACAAGCTCTGACTCCGCCTCCATAAAGGAAACATTCAGAATGTTCTTCCCGGAGAAAATGTTCTACACTCACCGCTACAGACAACGGCCAGTTTTGAGGAGGTACTCATCTTTGATCGTCCTTCCTTGCAGCCTGAAACAGATCCCCTTCACCGTGCCCACAGCCCACGTCAACTCGCCCGGCTACCGGCGCACGGAACTCAGCACCAAGTCCCTGGATGAGGGGTCCATGGTGGGAGGTTCTGAACCCACGACCCCGACGGGCAAGAGGCCTTCTGTGGAAATTCCAGGTTAGTTGGAAGTTGTATTGCTGTTGATGGCTCTCTCTCTCTCTCTCTCTCTCTCTCTCTGTGTGTGTGTGTGTGTGTGTGTGTGTGTGTGTGTAAGACATCTAATACGTAACCGCGTTGAGTTCTTCCGTCCAAAGAAATAGTAGAATCTTTATCAAGAGCTGCTTAATCCTGTATTCCCGTATGCTTAATACCCATTTTGTTTCATTTTGTTGCCGTTGATATTGAGTTTTGGGAGAGATGGAAATCCAGATACAATTTTCGTTTCCGGAATAACAGAAGCTATGAGAATGTGAAAACACCCACACAAGAAAAAGACTTGGTTTCAAATACACCCTTACAATCAGTTCAGGCGGTTAGTACAGCAAAACCCAAAATGCCTACGTTGATATTTGAAGTAGTAAGCTGACCTCTTCGTCTAGTATTATTTTTTCATGACCACGTAGTGGAAACTACGTCCTCCCGTTAAAAAATACCGACCTTGTTAAGAGCTTAAGAGGAATCGATTGACTGCACGAAGAGGAGATCCTATTGTTAACAGGCAGGCTTTGCTTCACAGATTTGTTCAGATCTTTAGTGAAATTCTGGCTGTTTCCTGACTTTAGTCGATAAGCTTTCAGTTTCACGTGGACATGGGGAAAAGGTCTGTTTCCTTTTGCCCTCAGTCCATTAGCTGCTGGGGTCCACTAGAAGAGTTTATGTAGACAAGATGTGATACTGATAGTTCTTCATTCTGTGTAGCGCAAGACACATCATCATCCATGCTATGTCAAGGTACTTTTGTCTAAATCTGTCCCAAGCATTCGAGTCCTGTGACCAAGAAATCCTACGCCATTCAGCCTTTCTAAAACAGTCTTTTAAAAGAGTGAGCTAATTTGTAATGTACACCTGTTAATGCAAACATTCCACGACATGTTCATGCTGAGAAAAAACGCCCAGACTTTCCTTGCAAGTCAGTGTACCCTGACAGACCTACCTGAAAACTTCTGAACGATACATGCTGGCATTGTTGCTTTTGGAAATGACGAAAGCTATACTCTGAGTTCGTAAAGATCGAAGTGTTAATAATGTATAACCAATACTTCCCTTAGCTTATACAGGCCAAAGTAGTAGTGAAGTATCTAAAATGCATATCAAATTTTTTTAAACTTACATTTCTTTTGAACTTTTGCGAGGTCGTGTTTGACCCAGCACCCCATCCTTGTGAGTGTCCCTTTCAGTCGAACGCCAGAGCAGGAATTACCTCAACTTTCTCACAAATCGCCAACACCCCTTTTCTACCAATGGACAAATAATATTTTCGGCAACTGCTGATCGAAACAAGTGAAGATTGATGACAATACACCCTCTTGAATACAGACAGTTACAATTCAGCGTTTGAGTACTTGCCCTCACTTAAGCTTAATGATTTGACTTTTTTCTGAGATAGTTACCTTTCTTTACGGCCCGCCTAAAGAATCCTGGCGTTCAAGCGTAGACAGAAATCACACGAAATCTTCGCACAAACACAAGTACGCGGAAGCAGAAATCTCAAGCACATTTACTGGGCTTTGAATTTGAGGCATAATCAGTGACAAAAACACTCAGCATACAAATCCGTAATCAGAGGATCCACTGGGAACTTTCCTGCAGGTTTTGTATCCGGCTCGTCGTGACGTTTTCTTTTTTCTTACGTCAGATGCTGTGAGTTTAAAGGGTAAGGCAAGTCAAGTGCAATGTTTGGTTTAGGGGATAGACAGTGATGTCCTAGACGGCTGCAGCCCAAAAGATTTGAACACGAATACACCATTCAGCATTTATCACACCAAACGGCAGCCGAAATGCGATGGCATGGAGGCTGCCATGTTGATCCTAGCAGTGACGTCACTGCACCACTCAGCAGCAGACGACACTAAGCTGGCACACTCTCTGTGCGTGTAGGTGTGCCTGCTACACGTTTTAGGCGTGCTATTTCTGGCTCGTATACACACTGTGCTTATTTCCTGAAAGCTAGAATGGATTTGGGGATAGTTCTTTATAATTTCGAGCCAGAATATTCTGAGGAAGAGCTCAGTAAGGGGTCGGGCAGAAAACAGTGGGGACGATGGGGAAGAGCAGATTGATGCGTGTTTGACAAGAGAAGCAGCAACATCGTTCGCAAAAGCGCCAATGAAACAATCCGGGATAAAATGATCTCCACAAACGAGGTCAGTCACGATTGTTCCAGGCGTATTCCTGCACTCGGCGGGGAAAGCGATCGTTCTTCAAGGTCTCCAACCATTTCGCACATAACCTCCGTTTTTCCTTTGATTTGTTTAGATTCGGAAATTTATAAAAGCTTTTGTGGCTTCCATCTGCATTCTTACACATGCCCTGTTTGCTGAACACGGGTGGGTGTTTGGGGGCTTAACGTCCTTTTCCACCACATAGTTGCTGAACACAAAATAATACTCCGGAACAACCCGCTCAAAGCTGGCACTGCCGACAGTCGTGGTGGAGTGACGTCACCGTCAGCACCTTTCCCGTCTCATTCGCGAAAGAGTGCTGCAACATGGCGCAGCCCAGGAACCGAAAGCAGAGGGTGTTTTTGGCGCATTTTTGAGTAAATGGTACTTTGTTCACGAAAACAGCTTAGGACCTCAATATCTGTCATTTAAACTCAGTAGTGCTCTTGACTTGCCGTACCCTTTGAAGCTCACTAAAATGACGTCACGAGAGTTTTTATTTAATCTACAAAAAATTGACAAAATATATGGACCAGCTTTCAGAGCCATTGAATGCGGCAACTCATCGTTCACTCAACGCACACCATAAGAACACACGACTCTGTCTGTGGGAGACAGGTTGATGCATGATTTTGAACCTCTTGTGGTGTTTCCTGATTGTTCTGTAAGCGAAATTGTAAGCACAAACGCATTTTTGCATGTAGAAAAACAGCCGCTCCTCAATGCAAAGCGCATGCAACGCTTTCAGAACTAATGTACTGGTAATATCCGTTGTTGTTGTTGTTGTTGTTGTTGTTGTTGAATAAGACACGCAAGTATTGACTTTCCTTTCAGTCGTCTTGGAGGAGCAAAATCTGACTGGAGTTTTGAACTGTAGCCATGGAAACTAAAGCGAAACGAAAATTCCAGAAGTCCATTATTTTTAGCGGGTTTGGGTGGCAGATGAAAGAAGAATGTCACTACTTATAGAAATGTGCGGTCTCGGGGGTTTTAGTGTAATTCTGAGATGATGATATCTTAGCCAGAAATAGTCTAAACCCGACATTTCTGTCTGCAGTCTTCCAGAAAGAGAATTTGAGATAAGATCATAAGAAGGCTAGCCATGGCCCTACATGGCATGGCAGAAGTCTTTGAAATCCAGAAGTCTTTTAACATCTCTTTGAAATCGGCTGAAAGCATCCAACAAACTGAAGTATTCGTGTCTCAGCATAAATAGCACAGCTCTGACCTGCTTACCTAAATTCTACCAGACGCCATCATTTTGAACAGACCATGGCCCAAAATGTCTTGACAAATGGTTGGTTGTGTAAACTGCCTCTGACAAAAACAACCAACAACTGCGATCATCGCGTGTCTCAGTACTCCCGGCCAGATGAAAAAATACATCTATTTTTTTCTCTACTTTATTGTCCCTTTCGGGAAATTCGGGCTGCTTCCCCCGGGGGAAGCGCGTCGCCACGGTGCAGCGCCACCCAATACCTATCTTTCATTTTTTTTTTTACAATTTTGCTGGGGGAGGAAAGCCGGATAACCCGGAGAGAAACCCCCGATGAGCAGCCCGGCAGCCAGGAAAAACCGGTATCACATAAAATTATCACAAGATCGACCTGGGCTTGAACCCACGCTTCATCGCCCTGGCATTGGTGACGGCCGTTCAGTAGCGCAGCGGTTAAATCCGACGCGCTACCTATTATGCCATCGCTCACCCAGTTTAAGATAATATATTTTTCTCCCACAAACTGCTCCTTTCAGCACAGTTTCCTCTATGCTAAAAGTATCAATATACAGAACTCGCCACCCAGTTGCACACATTAAGTGTTTCATGACTGTTGGATGTCGATATAAGATTGTCTTTGTGTTATTCTGTTGTACTGCACTTAAAGTATTCTCCGTTTTGAATCTGATCCCTAAATGATTAGGGTGAAGGTCGTGCCTGTTTACTTGTCGTCCTCTCAACCAAATGACACATGAGAGTTGAGTTCATGACATCGTCTATTTCGCAAAGGGCTTATGGTCTTTTAACGCCCTGTCGAGGTCGCATTTAACACGCACATCTCAGTGGGGTCACACAAAAAGCATCCCACCAGACAAGTGCAAAAGACCAAATTGCGTGTTCACAGCACTTGCCAGCAGCAACCCGCTTTGTATGGGTTCATCCTGCAGATGCCCTTTCAGAGAACCCTTTCAGATTGGCGTTTACGTCGTATTTCGTACGGTAGCAAGTTACGGTTGTGGTTTACTTTAACCGTAGTCTTAACTATTCTTCTTCTTCGGGGAGCCGGGGTGGCCGAATGGTAGAGCGTTGAACTTCCAATGCTCTGGTCGAGAGTTCGAATCCCGGCTGGGGCCAAATATTTGTGCTGGTTTTTTATCGTTGCCCCGTCTTTGATATCACCCGTACGTGATGAAAAAGGACGCTAAACTCCCAAACACCCACCTGACACCCACCCGACACCCACCCTCTTACATAAACGCGATGTCCTTCAACAGAGATAGGACAACCGGTAGAGATCTGGACTGTCAGTGCTTGGATCTTGAGTTCGGTTCAGTAATGGGGGGCAAAAGACAGTGTAGTGACTATTGTCCCAACCTTGCTGTCACCCTTTACGTGGTGGAAAGGGGTGTTACATTTGCAGGCAACCAACTAGCAAAACTCTTCTACGTAAAATGAATTTTTGCCACATTAGGACAATCAATCAATCAATCAATACATCAATCAATACATACATCAATCAATACATCAATCAATACATCTTTATTATCCCAGAGGGAAATTTGGGTGTGGTGGACGAAGACAATGATACACATCAAATTAACATAAAAATCAACACTACAATTAAATTAGAGATTTCTATGAATTAAAAAAAAAACAAAAAAAAAACACGTGTAGCATGTTGCACTCTGCTGGGATTTGACACTTTTTTTGCACTTCCCGTATGTTAAATTGTAAAGGGCCACTAAATCCTTGTTATTTGAAGAAGGATTCTCAAAGCTGAGCCTCGGATATTGTATGTGAGTGCATTTTCATTACAGCAACATTTTCCTTTAAAAAAAGGGGAAAAAAAAAGAGGTTAGGGTTGGCAGAGTCCATAAGTTTTTTTTACTGCAAAGTTGATTTTCATGAGAGAAAAATTTTCGAAACAAACTAACAAACCCCCCCAAAAAACTAAGTTTGGATTGGGAGGTCTCAAAATTAACAACGCTCACATTTTGTTTCTCCTGCAAAGTTTATTTTCATGAGAGAAAATGTTTCAAAACAAAAACAAACAAACAAACAAAACAAAACAAAAAAAACCCCAACCGAAGTTTGGATTGGAAGGGCTCAAAATTAACAACGTTCATATTTTTTTCTCCCGCAAACTTAAGAATTTTTTTAAAAGTATCAGTGGACTTTTAGAGTCGGGTGACGCAGGATTGCGTATTATATTACTGATGTCAGCTAGCTTACACCTCTGGGGTTTCGCGGCCGTAATTTTGGCGGCGCCGATATCCGAAGAGAGTTGTCGCTGCGGGATTTGTGACTCCAGACTCGCTAAATAATCGATGGATTTGAATTTCGAGTATCTAATCAGATGCAGACGCTGAGTATTTCGGTGGAAGGTTAGTTGATTCCTTCCTTGTCTGGACCTCCGCTTGCCGTATTAAGGCAAGACATTTCATGGGCATTTCTGATACACACACTCTTGTTCGGATTTAAGTCCGTTACAATGGAAGTGAGTTTTCTTTACAAATAAAGATATGGCGGAACAGAAAGAACAACAACACGGAATGATTATATAAGGCGGAGGTAACCACACACACACACACACACACACACACACACACACACACACACACACACACACACACACGCACGCACGCACGCACGCACGCACGCACGCACGCACGCACGCACGCACACGGAATCATCATCCTACGCATGACCAGTCTACGAGTAACGCACACAAAGGAAACATAACTTTCGGGTAGTACCCCGTGTGTGTGTGTGTGTGTGTGAGAGAGAGAGAGAGAATGAATGAATAAATGAATGAATGAATGAATGAATGAATCTTTATTTCTCAACGGTAGAAGTTTTTAACACAAAGGATAATTTTCGAACTTGCTGTTGCTACAACTACTTCATAAAAAGCAAACAAAAACATTACTAGAAATTATTAATACAAGTAAAACGAACAAACCAACACACACACACACACACACACACACACACACACACACACACACACACACACACACACACACACACACACACACACACCATGTATATATATATATATATATATATATATATACAGCAAAGAATATCTAAAAATGATTGGCGTATCAGATAGAGCACCATATACACATAAATCGGAACAAGATGGGGCAAATCTAAACAATTATATACACACGTGTATGTCTCGAAAGCGGTCAGTTCAAAGTAGCAGGAATGTACAACATACACCCGCATCCAAGATACTGTACTTTACACACTACGTAAGTGCTTTTGTAACCGAACCTTGAAAGTGCCCATCGAAGGAGCTGTTAGAGAGAGAGAGAGAGAGCAACTAGGTCTCCTTGCCTTGGTCGAACACCTGCGAACAGGAAGTGTTCACTGACGCTGCTCCGTTATCCAAAATAAACTGCCCTCTAAGCGTACTCTTTTGTATTTCATCCGCGATGCTCCATTACTGGCTTTCACAGCCTGCAGCTATTTATATCGTTTTCGTTGTACTTTGCGTTGGAAATCTACTGAATTCCGACCAAATCTTGACCTTGTTCATCTGGACTTTGCACCTGCCACATAGCCCTTCGGTCAGTTACTTATCTTCCCTCTCTATCTTCTCACTCACATGGAGATGCTTGCCTGTAGCTTGAGTAAGGAATTCTTTCTTTTTTTCTTTTTAGCTGAAAAACAGATAATCCGATCCTGACCTTCTAGCGTCTCATTTGGCCTACAGTGCCTTGGATGGGTGGGTGTTTTGAGGGTTTAACGTCCTTTTCCACCACATACGGGTAATATCAAAGACGGGGCAATGATGAAAAAGCCAGCACAAACATTTGGCCCCCGCCGGGATTCGAACTCACGACGCGAGCATTGGAAGTCCAACGCTCTACCATTCGACCACCCCGGCTCCCCTACAGTGCCTTGGGATTCCAACTAATAATAATAATAATGTCATAGGAGACGTATACGCGCTTGTACATGTACACAACAGGCTCAAACGCCGTACATAATGACAAAAATAAAAACAGGTACAGCTGACGACATACAGGTAGCATAAAGCGACCACATAAAAACAAACATTACATCAACAAATGAAAGAACACTTATAGAAAGCAGCTTACATACACGCGCGCACAAACGCATATCCAAGTAAAGACATCAAGACAGTACGTAGACAGAATCCTCCGTGGCTGACACAGGACACCCTGACTTAGAACTTGAATTACAAGACCCCCGATCCAGGGAGGAGCGCCGGACGCCTTAACACGCCCCGGCCTCCAATCTTACGGCCATTAATCAGGCCAAAAACATCGTCAGACAAATGATTTTTCGGCCACGCACCGGCGCCCCGGTCGACCCAAAGACGTAAAAGCCCAGTTCCCGTGGCCAGATCAATGACGACGGAGCGCACGATGGTAGGGACTTTGCATGGAAAATATAACATTTTGTATTCATGAGAGGTCCCGCCTGGACCATCACGAAGTCTGGGCCGAATGAGAAATCAAGTCGAAATCAGGGCTGTGCATCACACTTTGCATCTGCTCCCTCCTGAAATGTGCTCTCTCTCTCTCTCTCTCTCTCTCTCTAAATGCGGCCTCGCAGGTTTGAAGTCGTCTTCGGACATTGCGTCTCTGCTTACGTGCAAAGGAAGCGGACTTCACCTTTCTTTCAGACGGTCTCTGTACCGCGGAGAATGTCTCTGTCCTTTTACAGGTGGAATAGGATTGGCATACAGACTCACTGTTTGCCACTGAGCAGGCATTTTAATTGGACGACAAGTTTTATATCTTCAGTCATTTCACTTTCAGCTCTTCTGATTTTATGAGATTTTCTGTTTTCAACATTTAGCGTTTTGGTGTTTGTTTTGTTTTTTAAATCAAGATATCAGCGACCGTTCTTCTGAACAAGGTTCGAATCGATTTAGTCAGAAACCTTGCGGTCCTTTTTAACCAGTTAAATTTGTCGCTTTATCCCAAATCGCTAAGATGCTTGCTGTTTTCGACACAGCAACAATCAAACAATCAATCAATCAAACAAACAAACAAACAGACAAACAAAACCAATAGGAAGACTTTTGTATGTTGGGAATTGGCGTCAGCACTGCAAATAGAAACAGTTGCACATAACGTTTTACAATAAAAATATTTAAAAAAAAAACAAACAAACTTTGAGGCAAGTGTAAAGAGGAAAGAAAAGGATAGAAATATTTCAAGTATATCAGGACGCCAGAGCTCTCATCTCTGATCGCAAGGGTGAGCGGTGGTCTAATAGGCAGCGCGTCGGATTTAGCCGCTGCGCAACTGAACGGCCGTCACCAATGCCATGGCGATGAAGCGTGGGTTCGAGCCCAGGTCGAGCTGGTGATATGTGATACCGGTTTTTCCTGGCTACCGGGCTGCTCATCGCGGGGTTCTCTCCGGGTCATCCGGCTTTCCTCCACCAGCAAAAGAATTGTAAAAAATATAGGATAGATATTGGGTGGCGCTGCACCCCGGCGACGCGCTTCACCCGGGTGAAGTTGCCCGAATTTCCCGAAAGGGATAATAAAGTGGTTAAAAAAAAAAAAACCGAATGTCAAGTCAGGCCATTCTATCCCTGCTGACGGAGTAAAAAAAAAAGAAAAAAAAAAAGCGAATCAAACGCAAATTGCCGGTCGAGCCTTCAACACCGACACCTTACGCTGAAAGAAGATACAAGCCAGATCTCAAAACATTGTTAACAAAATGTCACAGTAATCAGAGTTTTTTTCCGTTTTTCTATCGAGACTGGAAACTTTGTTGGCTTTTCCGAATCTGAGTAGAGAGGAATGAAGAACGTTATGTTGTCTGGCCGCAGTGAGGCGCAATTTACTGGCTGTTTTGAACGCACTTATCTGAGGATGACTTGGCTTCACAAAACAGTTGGAACTGTTGCGCTCGTAAGTGCACGCGTACACTCGAAGTAGTCGATCTTTCTGACATGAAGAACTCTTAGTTTATGTACACCGACGGCTACTGGCTATGCTATTTCCCCTCAGGCCTCACTGGAGTAATGCACCTCTACTTTCTCTTCAGGCCAGAGAGGCAGTTCACACAAATCCGCTTGCCTCACTTGTGTCCCACCTTTGTGCAAAAAGCTCCAGCTTCACTAGCAGCTTGCCGCTTTTTGTGACCGCCTGCCATGCACCTTGACCTACATGACTTAAAACTCACGAAAATCACGCTTTTTCATGACAACAAAACTCACCACAGACTAGCACACTCGCCAAACAGGGTACCTCAAACAAACACCAAACATGACCCCCACGCTCAGTTTATGTCCTTAAAGCCTGTGTTGGATCACTGCCAGTCTGTGAGGTGCTCAGTCTCACTGTGGGGAAGCGCGTCGCCGCGGTGCAGCGCCACCCAATACCTATCCTATATTCTTTACAATTTTTCTGGGGGAGGAAAGCCGGGTAACCCGGAGAGAGACCCCCGATGAGCAGCCCGGCAACCAGGAAAAACCGGTATCACATATTACAAGCTCGACCTGGGCTCGAACCCACGCTTCATCGCCGTGACATTGGTGACGGCCGTTCAGTAGCGCAGCGGCTAAATCCGACGCGCTACCTATTACACCATTGCTCCCCCATCGAGATCTATCTGTAGATGGGCCTTTAACTCAGTTCCTACCCACCAGTGGCTTCACTAAAATAATCGTAAATGGATATTAATTTGTCCCGATGGGAGGGTTGCACCTTGATTGTACTCGAGTTTACTGCAGTGAGAGCAGTCAAGGAACTGTTAATCTTGCCTGATTTTCGCATACAGGGCCACAAAACCGAAAAAGAGTCAAAAACATGGGATACTCGTGAAATGTGTTTATATACTTCCTCAAACTGCTGCGGTCTTTTGCATTACTGCATTTACTAGATCCTGCAGTAGCACAGGAGACATCGCGAATTACGCCGAGAGAGAGAGAGAGAGAGAGAGAGAGGTGAAAAAGGGAGACAACACACCGTGATTGCTTTCCTGCTTTTTGACCTCGTGATTGTTGTCCAAGAAAAGACAACCGGACGAAATCATTTGCACAGCCGTATCAGTCTACGTCCCCTGTTTTTAGCGGGAAAAGTCGATTGTCTGCACAAGGAATGGAAAGTTCAGTGCACGCGGTTATTTATCGATGTTTCCTGTTTCTTTTCAGCAAGATCTGATGGCACGGGAAGTCCTTTTTGTGTTTCTTTCTTACAAAATAGAATTGAGAGAGAGAGAGAGAGAGAACTCTCAGAACTCTCCTCAGAACTCAGAACTCAGAACTTTTATTTCACTGACATTTTGTCCATTAAAGGTCTGAACACACTTTAAAAACTCAAAGAACATTTTGCATGAACAATTTCAGTGTTTACACGAACTCACTTAACAACTGTCGCACAAACTAGAACAGGATGTTATTTCTCCATTCAGAAAAATTAACTTATGGGCAATAATAATGCATACACACACTAGTGTGCACGCGTACACACACACACACACACACACACACACACACACACACACACACACACACACACACACAAGCACGCGTACACACACACACACACACACACACACACACACACACACACACACAAGCACGCGCGGAGCGAGCCACTGACATGCTCGCTCCTACATTCACACCGAAAACAGGGGGGGTTTGGCCATCGGAGAGAGAGAGAGAGAGATGATGATGATGATGAAACACTTTTTATTCAGGATAGAGCGTTTAGGCATTGATCCCTGTCTTACAAGCTGTCCTGCTATTCTATGTTAAATGATTTTTAAAAAAGAGGGGGGGGGGGAATAAAAGAGACAAACAAAAGCATTAATTATCTAAAGGAAATGAAGAAGAGAAAAGTACACATCATAAACAAATCAAAACATACGTGGCACGTGTCGATGATATTGGCTGTATGCCAAGTAAGAACTTAAAGGTCGTCACGAACATTCAAACACATGTATGTAACACATTTCTATCTATATGGTCAGATGAGCGCGCGTGTGTGTGTGAGAGAGAGAGAGAGAATCATTATTTTTACAGCGGTAAACGTTTTGGCACAAGTACCATATTCCAACTTGCCGTTGCTAACCGACAAAAGAAAAATATGAATGAACAAGAAAGACAGAGACGGAGAAAGACAATCTAACAACTATACTTATATATACAGAGTACGAGGAAAATCTACAAAGGGACATATGTGTAACTCAAAGAACACTGACACACACACACACACACACACACACACACACACACACACACACACACACACACACACACACACACACACACACACACACACACACAAAGAGAGAAAGACAGACAGGCAGGCAATCAAATGACGCCAAACAGGCAGACAATCAAATGACGTAAGAGTATTTGACAACGTTTTGGACCAGTGCCACATACCTACCGATGCTGACATTGCTCTCATCTGAATGCGAATATCAGAAAATTATTGGACACCGCATACCACAGGAAAGGCACACAGCCACGAACGGAAGGCCCAAAAGCCGAACTAACAATACCATGAATATAATCAACCATTCAAAGCACAGATGGAGGAGTTACAAAGCATGAAAGGAGAATCAATACACGGCAGCAGCTTTAGTTTTCTTGATAATAATAGGATAAGGAAAGTTCATGGGCGTGTCAAGAGGCGCTGTTTGGCTGGGATCGCGGATCACGACACAGGTCATCCCGCGAACACGCTCCAGTCAAAGCTGTTGAAAATAAGCTCGAATGATTGTCTTACACGGGTCGACCTCGTATCCCCCCCCCCCCCGACCCCTCATCGTCCCTCCACCCCCCCCCCCCTTTTCTGTAATCACTACGCACTAACGCACAGTTGTAAGTATCAGATGTCAAAGCGACTAAATCCTCTCATATCCTTCAGATTGTAATTGCCTTGTTTGGAATAAACAGGAAACAGGATTGGATTATAGGAAACTCTCTCTTCCTTGCTGTCTTCATGTCAATACATGACCGCTAACACATTCCTCTCAAAGCTGTTGAAATCAAGCTGGAATTATTGCCATACCCGGAAGTTCACCTTCCTTTACCCCTTCACCCTATCACCCTCCCCCCATCCCCCCCCCCATCCCGTTCCCCCTTTTCGGTAACAACTACGCACCCACGAACATTATAAGTATCAGATGCCAAAGCGACTAAATCCTCACATCTCCCTTCCGTTGGTAATTGCCTTGTTTGGAATACACAGGATGAGAGTGTGGGAAACTCTGCCTCTTCCTTGCTGTCTTCATGTCAATACATGACCGCGGTGCACTTTTGTCTTTGGCCAGCATTAAACGAGAAACGGACAATTAGACTCGTTACTGTTGATGTCTGTGTTCTCAGGTTCAGGGCCTGATTTAAGAGGCACTGACTCTTCCTTGTCCTCAGGCCACCTTTCCACTGCACCGAGGAAGTTTGACATGTTGGTTGATACTCCCCTTCCTCGGGGGCTTCACCAGTCTTTTCCTTTCAAAGTACAAAGTGGATCTGTTTGTGGCCGAAAGACACAAATACACAGGGCCTCAAAATGCAACAATTACTACCATGAACAAACAGACCATTCAAAGGCACGCCCCTGACAGAAGTTTCGAATGTCTCCTTTCCGCTCAGGCCTCACTAGAGTAATGTACGTCTACTTTCTCTTTAGTCCAGAGAGCCAGTTCACACAAATCCCCTTGTGTCACTCGTGCTCGACCTCTGTGCAAAAATTCCCAGCTTCCCTGGCAGCTTGCCGTTTTTCGCAACTGCATGGCATGAAGGATTTTTGTCTTTCTTACTTCGCTTCCTTTTTTATTTAATTTTGTTTTGAGGTTTCTTTTGTTCTAGTCTGGGTTAGGCCCGTAGCCGTGGGTTAAATTAACCTCGAGTTTTACATACTGGCCCTGACCAAAAAGGAATTTTAGCCAAACGTTTCGTACTAGTTCCACGACCAGCCTCTACGAACCGGCAGAACATGTGTCACCGGTGACACACCAGTTGCCAAACGTACTCGTCCGGAAGATCACTTGCCTTAAGGCGCGGCCTGCTCTAACAGAATCAGCCAGCACGCCGAGCAGATTAGCCTGGTGGCTTTCTCCGGCAATCACTCTTGGTTACGTGCCGCGTTACACCCTCATCCCCTTCCCTACAGGGTCAGCTGTTTGTACTATCACAAGCCTGCGATCTCTCTTACAAAGTAAACATAATTGTTGTTGACGTAGAGTGGAGTTCCAAAGACGGAATTATCTGCAAAACGCGCCCAATTCATCGAGAAAAGAAACGTTGTTTTGCTGATAACATAGGAAAGAGACCTTCGACAGCTAATAAGACACGATGTTTTGTTGACACGATGTTGACATGATAAGAATCAGAGCTGCTACAGCTGCTACAGTTAATGACACGTATATGTTTTCCTATTTTGTATGTTTTCAAATCAGTTTAACCCGAAACTCGAGCGCTTGATGCACCGTTATGATCTTTGAAAGACAAAAGTAAATGTCACCGTGTATGTTACGCCATTTGAGCTGTTGTACGTGGGCCAGCAAAAGGTTTGTTCACCTTGCATTGGCCAATAACTGTCCGATTTGTTTTGTCCTTTGTGGAAAACGCTAGGGACAAATCATACCCATTACCCTTTTTTTTTTTTGAGATTCCGCGTGGCTAAAGCGCTTTCTAAAGCGTTGTAGTCGAGATCTTAAGGTCATGGCAGGGCAAAAACTTTAAACACCAAAGGCTTTTTCCGTCCGTATGAAATCACCCTAGCGTTGAACACAGGACTTCAGACTTCAAAACTCCCACCCTTTGAATTCACCTATATTTGGCCAGTCACTGACTTTCTCTTCCTCTTGTAATTGTTATTGTTTTCTACGCTTTTTTTGTAATCGGGAGTTCGATACAAATTAGCTTGAAAGTGCAGCATCTCCTGCATGTCCTGGGTTTATACTGCCCTGCAGACCAGTTTGCATCGTTTGTGCAACGTTACACATTTTTTTTTTCACGTAGTGCAGGCACACTCAGCCGAGAATTAGTCTTTGGTGCTTGGGCGGCTTAAACCCTAAAACCTCACTCACTCACTCACCCTTTCTTTTACTCCTACAGGTGCCTACGCTTTGGGTTCGATAGACCCGAGCCTGTACAAGATCTGCGACGAAGACGACGACTACGAGATTCCGCGAGACCATCTGGGCCGTATCTGGTTTGCCGTGGAGTACGAGCGAGAGACAGAGAAACTGCTGGTGACACTCATCAAGGCCAAGAACCTCCCGAGCCGGGCGCTGGGCAGTGATAACGGCTGTGACCCCTTCGTCAGGTTAGATCTTCTTTATTACTGGACTTTGGTGTGGGTTTCGGGGAGGTGGGTATCGAATGAGATGGGGTGAGGGGAGGAGGAGCGGTTGGGGCGGGGGCTCGAGAACCTCAGCCATCGCTCTCTCGATCGAAAGGTCTGTGAACTGGTTTCCTGAAAATTTCAGCAATCTCTTCGTTTCCCCGACTGCCAGAGTCTTTGAAATCACCCTCGTGTTGGACAAAGAACGTTGCACCGGTCTCTAAATACCCCAACAGTAATTTTAGTGTCGGGTGGTTGCCATTCTCAGTAAGTCATCCCCCTCCTGAGCCTCGCGTACCCCGGTCACCCATCACGCGGTGCACCACGAAAAGCTGTCCAGGGCCCGTATGTAAAACTCGAGGTTAATTTCACCCACGGCTACGGGCCTAACCCAGACCAGGACAAAAGAAACCCCAAAACAAAATTAAATAAAAAGGAAGCGAAGAAAGAACGACAAAAATCCTTCTGTATCGGCATAGGCACCTTGCTGGAATGGACCTGCTTCCTGATTTAAAAAAAAAAAAAAACCTGAAAAAAAACTGAAAAAAAACTTTAACCCTAGAGCTAGTTTAGTTGGAGGTTAGACTCTAACCCGCGGCTAAACTCCCTAACCCTGACTTTTACTTGCGGGCCCTGGTCTGTGACAGAACTGCCGTGAGGTAGGCACTGCCGCTCGCTCTGCGTTAAACCCCAATAGTCGCTCACCCTGCGACAAAAACTGTCGTAACAATGGGAAATCCGCACTTGTTTCTCTCAGTATCCTAAAGCTCCCTACACCGCACCTTGCAGCCTTTGCCACGCGCCACAAAGCGGGGGTTAAGATCACACACTGCAAAGCAAATCTTTCAGTGCTCGTGTTTTTGTTTTGCATGTTAATCTTGCATAATATACCATACAATGATTATGCATCTGCGTTGGGTTCAATCACCCTAGGTGGACTTGAGTTAGCTCGTGTTTTCGCCAGAGGGATAAACATGTTTTCAGCAAGCTTTCACCATTTTATGCAGACAGATTTTTAGGTGTCAGAAATGTCACGAAGGGAGTGCTTTATCTTCATCGTGATGAATTAAAACCTTTACGCGAAACATAACACCAAGCTTGCAATAAACTCAACTCTCTTGTTTCTCCAACGGGCTTGGCGCATTTTCCCAGCTGTGCGTGGATTCTTGACAAAAGGCTGGGGACTGAACGTATCGAACCCAATGGCGACGCATTAGTGAAATTGAAATGTAGGCCTTGCCTGGAAATTTATACATCTGTTGTCCCAGTGTCCCCCGAGTCACATGCAAAAAATGTAATCGTAATTTCAAATGTTTCGTCTAGGGAGAGGTCGTATATCACTGCTACCTCACGGACACACAGGGCACCCGGGGGGAGGGGTGGGGGGGTGGGGTAGGTTCGCCTGATCTCTGATCTGGGCTTCGATTGTCCGACCAGACGTCGATTTCGCTTTATCGCCGTTCCGACTTTTTGTTGTGCATCCATATTTTATCTCGAGGCTAGCAGACGAGAACTGAAGGGGTGCCGACTTTTCGGTGCCTACGCAGCGACGGAAACGTTGGCGCACAGCGTCCTTTGGGACGGAAACCTCACGGCAGTGGAGTGGTTTTGAGGACTGCTCTGAACCAGGCGCCCCTTGGCCAAATTACCAACAGGCAGGGGGAATACAGGCTATTTCAAGAAACAAAACGGAAGATGAGGTTGGGGAAGATTGGTCTGAAAAGTTACTTTTTCAGGGTTGGGCCGGGCGGAAGGGGGGGGGGGGGGTGAGTGGGTAGGTGGGAAGGGAGAGGGAGGGTGTTTGATGAAACAAGCAAAGTGCCAGACTTCATGAAGTGACTTCGTTTCGGTAGTGTGCTTCAGCGCGATTCCTTCTCCAACGAAGCCCGAATATAAGCCATTCACTGGTTTTCAGAAACGAAGTAGTCAAATCTCGTGCTCGGACTTTGCAGACTTTCCGGTTCTGGGAATCGGGAGTTTGATAAATTTATTTTATTTAATTAGCATGAAGGTGCAGCGTCTCCTGCATGTCCTAGGTTTATACTGCCCCGTAGACAAGTTTGTATCCTTTGTCCAACGTAACGGTTTTTTTTTTAAGCCGGGGTGGCCGAATGGTAGAGCGTTGGACTTCTAATGCTCGGGTCGTGAGTTCGTATCCCGGCTGGGGCCAAATATTTGTGCTGGCTTTTTCATCGTTGCCCCGTCTTTGATATCACCCGTATGTGGTGGAAAAGGACGTTAAACCCCCAAACACACACACACACACACCCTTGTTTTTGTTTTTGTTTTGTTTTGTTTTTTCACGTAGTGCAGGAACACTTAGCCGCGAGTTAGTCTTTGGTGCTAACGCGGCTTAAAACACGAAAAACTCACCCACTCACCCAGTTCCGGGAAACAAAAAGAGACATAACTCTTGAAGAACTAATGAGCAGACGGGTTGCTTTTCAGCCGGCCTTCACAACAACAACAATAACAACAACATTACCACTACCATCATCACCGACAGAAACAACAACAGTAGTAATGATAGCAAAAACAACAACAATAATCGTGGAAACAAGGAGTTGCATCTGCTTCCACCTGACAACAACAACAAAACAATGAAACTTTGTAGAGTAATAATAATAATAAAATTGCACCAGGGATGTTGTCTTAAGGTACTTTATCATAGAACGGCATCACAGCTGTTGTCATCCCAGCGTATTACTTAAAAGGTTTTGATTGTTGTTAGGGGAGGGGGGGGGGGCGGGGAGGGGCGAGATTTTTGGTTTTGTTTGCTTGTTTTTTTGTTGTTTTTTTTTTACTTGACCTTTTTCGGCAGTGAGGAAGGAGGGGTGGATTTCGTATGGAAACGAAAACCTTTTGGCATCCTTGATTGCTTAGTGCATGTTGTGATCGATAGTAGGAGCGGCCGCTTTTAATCTGACTATGGTACATCAGCGTTTGGCGTCAGACATTTTGAGAACAGCCTTGACATTTTCACGACGCCGTCGTTTGTGTAAGCTGTTATTTTATGTATACAGGAAAAGTCCGTGTTGTCCTTATTGTGGACTTAGGCGAACGCTGACTTTGTAGTGGTTACGAAAGAAACTTCATCATAGCGTTGAGTTTCCTGTATATAGCTTTACTTCCTTATGTTAGGAAAAGATCTCCAAGAACAATGCAGTCATGCCCAGTCCCATAAAAGAATACATTAATACACGTGACCCAAAAAATGCATATACGGTCACTGTTCCTTAGTTCATTTTACCGTGTTGCCATATTTGCAGGATTTACCTTATGCCGGATGAGCGACGGTATCTACAGTCGAAGTTCAGGAAGAAAACATGCAACCCAAAGTTTGAAGAAAGCTACGTTTTTCAGGTAATGTCTACAGCGGGCATGGCCATGATTTCTGTTCTGTCCTGTTCTGTTCTGTTCCATTCTGTTCTGTATTTTGGTGCATGCAGAAAAGTAAAAGCGTATGTTTGAGTCTTTCTACACAGTGATTCCTCAAACGCCCATAGATTTCACTGAGTGGCGACATTTTTTCAGGTTTCTCACAGAGCTACCGAGGACCGGGTATTGAAGTTCACAGTGTTTGACGTGGACCGACATAAACGTCACAACGTGATCGGACACGCGCTCTACCCACTTCGAGACCACGACTGCGAGAGTAACGAAAGGCTCGTGATTTGGCGAGACCTGGAACGAGAAGTGTCCGAGGTGGGTCCCGCTTTGTATGTAAGGGGTGGAGGGGGATGTTGACCGTGTGTGTGTGTGTGTGTGTGTGTGTGTGTGTGTGTGTGTGTGTGTGAAGCAGGCGTTGCTGAATACCACTGGACAAGTGTTAGAGGCAAAACTGGCAACCGTGTGATGACAGTTCATATGCTTGAAAGTGTACACTTGGCTCTTTATATTTTGAAACATAGCTTAAAACACACACACACACACACACACACACACACACACACACACACACACACACACACACACACACACACACACACTTCCTGACCTGCGCACCGCGGTCGTCAAGAGACATCCATTACCGCCATCTGTTTGTTTGTATAATTTGCGCTCCGTTAACGTCGCGACACATGCATTCTTACATTTCTCCCTCGCATCGAGAGAGCAGGCGTCCCTGCGCTGTATCAGCGACGCCCCTTGGGACAAGAACTGATGCGCCGGAAAGAAAAATCAATTGCTGCCTTGTGTAAGGTTAGCGAATTTTTGTAGCGTTCTTCTTCAATCCTTGCAGATGCATCCCCAGTGGTGCAATCTCAGGTTATCTCACTACAGTCATCAGCGGCGCCAATGCAAATTGTTCGCAGCAGATAGCATCGAGACACAGACATGTTAACGTCCCTCAAGAGTTGCTAACAGAGAGGGAGAGAGTGATTTTCATCATGAGGGCGTAACATCCTGACACCGAAATAATTACGACGGCTTAATACGATTGTCTTGCGTAAGACGGGAGTGTTAACCTACGTTAGAGACACGTATGTCTCCATGAAAGTAAGACACCCCAGCGAATAATTGTAATAGCAGGGTGACAATGAGCTGGGAAGGCTTGCAAAAGACAATAGTGACAGCAATGGCGTGTGATCGCTGGAGGCGCGGCTTGTCTGGATGGTTGTCGTTTGGTGTGACACCAGCAGACCTATCGATCGTGTTACCACAACTTTCGTTTCGTCACGGGACCGGTGCTAGTCGTACAACAGTGTGTGATTAACGACTTCTGATGGTAGCTTGCTTGCGGGCTTAACGTCTTTTTCCACCACACAAGGATGATATCAAAGAGAGAGCAAGGAGGTTATAAGGCCAGCACGAACTTTTGACTCCGTCCCCGCCTGGATTCGAACCCACGACCCAAGTTTTGAACGTCTAACGCTGTATCGGTGTAACTATCACGGCTTCCAGGGTACTGACGCAAAGTATTGACATCCACTCAGCAAACGTGACGACCAGGCGTCTGCTTCTCCATTCATTCGGGGAGCCGGGGTAGCCGAGTGGTAGAGCGTTGTGCTCTCAGTGCTCGGGTCGTGAGTTCGAATCCCAGCTTGGGCCAAATATTTGTGCTGGCCTTTTTCTCGTTGCCCCGTCTTTGATATCACCCATACATGGTGGAAAAGGACGTTAAACTCCCAAACACCCACCCACCCTCTCCATTCATTCAGTTGCATGTTGCACTGAAACAGCGTCGTACGTACTCCTGACAGCAAAAATAAATAAATAAATAAATAAAAATAAATAAATAAATAAAACATCAAGATTTGACGCAAACCGTCGCGTAAGATCTGTTGACCAACCGTTTTCTGTCAGTCATTAGTGATTTATGTCCCAAAACCATGGCTTTTAGGGCATCATTGTTTCCATACGTCCCTCTGTTTTCACGGCAGTTTCTGTTCGTCTTGATTACCATCATCATGCTGTGCATCAGTCCTTGCCGATGCTTAGTCTTGTTGGGTTGTTTTTTCCACGTCTCATTTGACCGGAGCCAGCGCGCTGTGTTCATCCAGAGAAAATGACCACATTTAGTGAACATCGCAGACGATCGAAAGATCTCCAGGACAAAGTGTCCTCTCACCACGAAAGATTGATGTCAAGGGAGGTAATGGGGCAGAGAGCAGACGAGTGACGTCCCTCGTGTGACGCGGCCCTGGGGGCTCGTTATTTGCCCGTCTCGTCTTCCTGTTCGTACCGACGTGTGAACCTAAACGTGCTAACGTTGCTTGAGAGCTGACTGCATGGTTTGCGGACATGAAGTAATAGCATGGTCGTCTGTAGAAACCATTCTTTGCTTAATCATTTAACTCATTCGGGGAGCCGGAATAGCCGAATGGCAGCTAGAGCGTTGGGCTTTTAATGCTCGGGTCGTGAGTTCGAATCCCGGCTGAGGCCATATATTTATGCTGGCTTTTCTCGTTGCCCCGTCTTTGATATCATCCATGCATGGTGGAAAAGGACGTTAAACTCCCAAAACACCCACCCACCCCCATTTAACTCATTCTGCCCGAGCTACGACTATAGTCGTAACAGTTTGGTTACAGTTTACCTCCCTTCCCAATATGTCTGCCGTCAGGTTCTCTACGCAAGCCACAGAAGGTGATGTGAAAGTAAAGTACAACATCTAAACAACACTTCCCGTAAATATAAAACAAGAGGCAAAGCCTTCAAGGCCCACGTGTGAATGACACTGGTACCACTGCCTATCATCATGCCAGATTTCGTGACCCTGATCTTTGTTACATCAGAGAAAATGCAAATAGATTAAAATTTTGCATTTTATTCCTTTGTGACCTTGACCTTCAGCAGGGGTCATTGGAAATGAAATTTTGGGATAGGTCTGGCGGTTGTCTATCATCATGTAAAATGTGGTGCCTCTGGTGTTTGTAGTTCCCGAGAAGATGCCAATGTTAAGGATTTCTATACATTTACTGCGGACAGACAGACACACACGCACGCACGCACGCACGCACACACTGACACACACACACACACACACACACACACACACACACACACACACACACACACACACACACACACACACACACACGACGGAGGGTTAGTACATAGACTCCAGTTGTTACACACGTGAGCCAATCATTTGGGCCCACATGGTGCAATGTCACCACGGGATCCAGGCAGCTGGTGCCACGCGTATGTTGGCAGCTACAGCGCAGGAAGGGTTAAGCATAGTTTTAGTCTTGGCTTCATTGTCACAAAACCTCAAAGGTAACTGAGGCTGAAAGACATTCTTTTTTTTTCAAACGACAAGCAAGTCTACGACACTCAGTGTACTTCCACCACGTCCCTGACAGCAGGTATCTACTGTTTCCTGTCTACGTTTCCGTCCATTAGTGTCGCATTTGATGCTCGCGAAATCCATCGGGAAACTGAGGAAGACAATTCATTGAAATGATCAGAGAGAGAGAGAGAGAGAGAGAGAGCGCGCAGCAGCAGCAGCATTAGACTACAGCAGTATCAAATTCTAATTCACCACACACACACACACACACACACACACACACACACACAGAGAGAGAGAGAGAGAGTGAGAGGGGGTTGTATATAATCTGTAATACTGCACTATAATATTGCACTGTTGTAAATACGCATAGCCAGTCACTTTCCTCCATTCTCACATATTCTGTCGCGCATGTTTCCTTTGCTTGTCGAGCTTCTTAGATAACCTAAACAGTACTCCTGTGCCCTCAGTAAACAGGAGATAATTGCGAGGTGTGTGGGCCATTAGCCTCACATTAGCACAGATCGACAACGTAACAAAATGGCGACCTTCTGTAGAGGGATCTTGCTGAACTCTTCGATCATGCGCACCCGACTCATGTACAAAACCGGCAAAGTAGGTCACTACACACCTAGTGGATGCGGATCCAGCTGACCGCATGCGTGATCAGAAACCATAACCTCTATATAGAATGTGAACGTTAGCGTTACACAAACATACGTACACTTGTACATACATACATACATACATACATACATACATACATACATACATACATACATACATACATACATACATAGCATGTTTATATCCTTTATGTTCGTAGCGCCCCTGAGATAGAAAACTGACCTATTTATTAATGTTAGCTAGCGTATATTTGTCTAAAACTTTAACTGATTTCATTTATGATTTTTACAAGCTTTTTTGAGCAGTGATGCCTTTTTAGTACACATTAAACCTTTAAATAAAGGAGGCGACAAAGACGGGGCAACGATGAAAAAAAACAAAATAAAACAAAACCGGTACACATTTTTGGCTTACAGACAGGGATTTGAACTCAGGACTTTTGCTTTGAAAGCACCAGTCCTGCTGTTTGTCTGTTGTACGTAAGGGGAGCCGGGGTGGTCGAATGGTAGAGCGTTGGACTTCTAATGCTCGGGTCGTGAGTTCGATCCCGGCTGGGGCCAAATATTTGTGCTGGCTTTTTCATCGTTGCCCCGTCTTTGATATCACCCTATGTGGTGGAAAAGGACGTTAAACCCCCAAACACCCACCCACCCTCCCTACTGTACGTAAACAGTAAATGCACAGCGTTAGAATCCGCGAAGAACAACCTCTCTTCGGCCAACATGCGGTCCTTGTGAACCAGCTTCACTGGCTTCCCATCTCAAAGCGCATTGAACACAAAGTTCTCTGTTTAAAGCTACCAATATCTCCACACAGTATCTCCAAGAGCTGACTACGCTCCTCTTCGTATAGATATGTGTATGCTATCTGGATCCATACGCCTTCTCCCATAAATAGGAATAAGAAAAAACGTAATCTTTGGAGTCCTTTGACTTGCAAGACAAAAGAATATCAGTATCCGCCCAGGCCGAAGTTCCCACAAGGGGTAATCATCTGGACTTCCTGCTCGATGTCACATCTTTTTCATCATTTCCTCCCTGTGCTTTCCGCTCTCAATCGATCAGCTTTTAGGTGTGGATGCACTTTTCCACGGGAATTATGAGCTTTCATCGATCTGTTGACAGCAGTTAGGCAGGTTATGTACAGGAATAGTTGTGCTTAGCTCAGTTTTGAACCTTAGACTCCTCAAATGAGGTCGAAGGGTTTGCCATGTGGCATTGTGGTGGTCTTTAAGAAATCTGATGCGTTAGCAATGCTCGGGTCGTGAGTTCGATCCCGGCTGGGGCCAAATATTTGTGCTGGCTTTTTCATCGTTGCCCCGTCTTTGATATCACCCTATGTGGTGGATAAGGACGTTGAACCCCCAAACACCCACCCCCACTCCATCGTTGCTAAGCCAGCTTACGTTTTAGAACAGTTTCACTCGTGAGTGCGCCTGTACGCTCGAAATACTCTATCTTGATGATTAGTACGGCTCTTAATGCGATGCTGTGTTGTTTACACTTTGTGTGAGCGGTCGAACATTCACATTCTGCCACGGTTCTTGCCGTAGTCCAGTTTGCATCCTTTGTCCAACGTTACATTTTTTGTTTGTTTTTTATCATGTAGTGCAGGCACACTCAGCCGCGAATTAGTCTTTGTGGCTTGCGCGGCTTTAAGCCCTAAAAACTCACTCACTCACTCACTCACTCACTCACTCTACCACGGTTCTTACACTCATTGTGGTGGTCGCCGTTTCATTGAGTACGCTTGTGTTGGCTCAATCCCAGGATTACAGACGCTGTCACCCAGTGCGCGGGTGTGTAAGTGGCATGATGATGAATAAAACGATGACAGCCCAGAAGGATCTGTGAGCATAACAATGGTCGTTTTAGCCGCCTTAATGGACAATAAACATTCATTACTGTGACATGTTCACGCTGATGCTGAGATTTGTAAATCCGGTCAGTTTACATTTCGATGCACGCGCACTCTCGGAATCAAGATTCTTACCTCTCACGCACTCAGCACAAAAAAGCTGGTGAAATCGGAACTAGCTGATGCCCACTATGTTGAAATAATATACCGATGTTGCAAAATGCTGGGTAGTATACATTGTTACCCTCGGAGCCGGTGGGAGGCGAGAAAGGCCATGAACTTTCACAGAGCTGCTTTCGCAAGTCAGAAAGGGCAAGTGGGGAGGTGGTACCCACATATAATCTTCTTGAGGGCGATATCAAGCAGTGTACGCATCTTGAGGGCCAGGTCAGGCAAAGCACGTGGGCGCCGGGAAAAGCCCATGCATAAACTGCACTTTTGCTTATGAAATCTTCCGATCACTACGAGTGACTTTTACGCAATCTGCAGCCGTCGTGGGCATAATAGGGGGAAAAAACCCACGCCTTGTGTAATAGTGGCTTGAAGTGGCTCTCACTGGTGTGCAGTGGCAGTGTTCTTTTTAACAAGTCTTACCATGTAGCGGGCAGTTGGTGGTCGGGCTGGGGGTCTTACGAGTTATGTGTAATCATCATCACTAGTCGTTTGTAGGTTTTATTTGATGGTTTTGTTTGTTTGTTTCTCCGATATTCGTTCGTTTATTCGTTCGTTCGTTCGTTTGGTTGGTTATTTGGTTGGTGGTCGGCTGGTGGTTTGGCTGGTTGAATGATCAAGCCACAGTGCTTTCCTCTTTTTCTACCAAATTCCACCGCTGTATGATCTGTCCAGCAAAATTTACAGCCAACTACCTGAGAAGATTAAGGTTAAAATAATACCACCCTTACGTCTTTTCTGAAGCAATTGTTATTCATCGAGCTTTATCCTCACTATTTTTTTTTTCAGTCCACAACAAACAACGGGGAGCTGTTGGTATCACTGTGTTATAACAACCACGTGGAGAGACTCACAGTGGGAGTGTTTGAAGCAAGGTTCCTGAAAGCTGTACAGGGAGCATCAGCAGGTAAGCAGTTTACTCTCACATCCGCCATGCTCAGTCGTTAGCAGTCTTTAAGTCCCACCTTAAAACACATGCAGTAGAACCCCCCCCCCCCCCCCTTGCCCCTCCCCTCCCTGCTCTCCATCTCTGCCTGCCACCTGCAAAAAAAATCTGTGTGTGTGTGTGTGTGTGTGTGTGTGTGTGTGTGTGTGTGTGTGTGTGTGTGTGTACGTTATATACGTTTATGTTTTTTTGTATGTTATGTGTAGTTTATGTACGCGCCCTGAGCTCTTGTGAGATGGGGCGCCACAAATACCCTTTATCATTATTATTATTAGTTAAGGTGCTGAACAGTTCAGTTTCTTCTCATACCAACAGACTTCAGCCGCTTTTGGTGTAAGCAGCAAATGATTTTGCCATAGCTACATGGTGTCAACAAATGGTAAGCAGACGGTCCATACTCCAGTGGACTGAGATGGTCCTAATAAATATATACAAATTCTAATAAATGACCTCTCTCTCTCTCTCTCTCTCTCTCTCTCTCTCTCTCTCTGTTGTATTAGCAACGGCCAACGGCAAGGTTAAAAACTGGTCTGACAACCAACACTTTTTCACCTTTGTAAAATAAAGATTCTCTCTCTCTCTCTCTCTCTCTCTCTCTCGCGCGCGCGCTCGCTTGCTGTGTGTGTGTGTGTGTGTGTGTGTGTGTGTGTGTGTGTGTGTGTGTGTGTGTGTGTGTGTGTGTGTGTGTGTGTGTGCGCGCAAGATTGATTCACTTCATTTCGCAAGACATTGTAACCATACGCCCTCTGGCTTTTCTCTTTCTGTTATTATTCTGGCATTAATTTACCGCCTTGGATTTGTCTCACTCTCACGTGCGTATCGAATTTACGGTTTCTTGCAACCAGTCAGTCTCATGTGTTGCAGTTTAATTCAAGCACTTCATTTCCTCCCCCAAAAATTAAAACAGGATTCATAGTAAATAAAACCACACGTCTAAAACGAGACTTTCATTTTTCTGTTCTTGGTTGTTGCTCTTAGGTGTTTTTATTTTCTCGTGGTTTTTTTTTGTGGTCTTTCTTTTTTCTTTTGCGTTCTTTCTTCTGTTTCTTTTCTCTTTTTTTATTTCTCATTTTTTAAGTATGGGTACACAGGAATATATGTTCTCATCACTGGCAGTCATCATGGTTACCATCAGTAACTAGAACAACAGCAAAATTGACAATGGTATGCATTACTATAGAAACAGTGTACCTTTTCTTTTATTGTTGTTGTTGTTGTTGTTTTGTTTCCCGTGCTTTTCATTCTTCTCTTGACCTTGACCTTAGCACCTTCTGGCCTTACATTCTGCACGTTTTGCCTGTAATGGCAAGCTGCAGTCACAGGCTGACGGCATTGTCACACTTTGCCGTTGAAAAACTACACAGTTTGCAATTTGGTACTTAGGAACCGTATTTAAATCGTAAACTTCAATCCGCAAACCTCTTCCCGAGGATTTTGCACAAAACGGACTAAGTTTACAACACGGTACTGATCGACCACACATTCAAGTAAGCCGTGGGTGACGTCAGAAGCCCTGGGGGGTGGGGAGCTGACCTTACAAAGCAAATGACTGAATCAGCGTAAAGTGACGTCAAAACCACACTACATTGAAGAATGCTTGATGGTCGATGGTCTGTTTCGCCACAGACGAAGGATCACGCGGTGTTTTAGGCCGGCTCGGAAAATCGTTGTCGTTCTCGGAACCGGCCAGAAGCGCCAACCTACGCCCCACCACAAAATGTCACGCACCGTTCTGCCTCCATCTCGTCACTAGTCACGGAAGTGTCGCGGATTTGGTCGTGACTCCCTGGGGACATGTAGGAAGACCAAAGTCCGTAGGCGCCCGGATATATGTAACTGGATGCACAATGAAGAGGGTCAAATAAAATCGGCCAGCTTGACGTAGACACGTTGACGCCATGACGCACGTCAATTGACTCAGTCATGTGGGTCAGAGCAAGGCCGGCGAAACCGGGGAAGGGGAGGGAGGAGGGGGGGGGGGGGGGGGGCACTGACCTCTTCTTTTTTTGGGGGGGGGGAGTATCTTTTGGTCCCCCTAAAATCCTGTGGACAAGGAAGAGGAGAGAAGAAAGAGAACAAAAAGACAGGAAAAAAAAGAAGAAGAAGAAGCAGAAGAAAAGAAGAAGAAGAAGAAGGATGATAAACAAGAGCTTTGGCCTCAACAGCTCCAAAGCCCTGCCTCGCTTCCCCCCTACCCCTCCTCACGGTCCCCTCACCCTGTTGTTGGATTTTCAGGTCATCCGTGTTAATTACTTGGTCCTGCCCTGTTGCCATGTTTAAAATCCGCCCCCTTCCCCTCCCCATCACCACCACCACCACCACCACCACACACAGGAAATACCATCTTCCACCGCCACTGCAGAGTGTTGAGGGTGTTGTCTTTGCTGTCGAAGGTTCAGGCTGGGAGTGACATCAACGGCGTTTCTTAAGCACTGCATCAGAATAGCGATTCGTAGAGTATTGGCTTTTGACTCTGTCACGTGGAATGCAAAAACAGCCATCTACAGCACATTCACCCTTACTGCCTAGCAACCCAGAACACCTCTGCGTACCAGTACGCACATGGGATTTCCCATAAGCCCCATACTGGTTTTATAATCGTCCTTTTACAAGGTTCTTGTCCTAATCTGTTTGTTGTCAAACACGGATGTGCATCTTACTGGCTGAGGGACCGACACGGTAATCTGAACTGAAAGGGAACGCTTAAGATGGATCGTCTTTATGGTGTGTGTGTGTGTGTGTGTGTGTGTGTGTGTGTGTGTGTGTGTGTGTGTGTGTGTGTGTGTGTGTGTGTGTGTGTGCGCGCGCGGTACAGACCCCTCACCTCACTCCCGGCCGCACTCTCTCTCTGTCTCTCCGTCTCTCTCTCTCTCTCTCTCTGTTCGATCCCCGCTGGGGCCAAATATTTGTGCTGGCTTTTTCATCGTTGCCCCGTCTTTGATATCACCCTATGTGGTGGAAAAGGACGTTAAACCCCCAAACACCCACCCACCCACCCTCTCTCTCTCTCTCTCTCTCTCTCTCTCTCTCTCTCTCTCTCTCTCCCCCCCCCCCCCCCCCGGCTTTCCCCCCACACCACTTCCACGATTCCGGCTTCGGGTCTTGATCACAGGACTAAGCCGGAAATTGTAATACAAAGTGTTCATTTGCTCGTTGCTTTGACGCGAGATTTGCCTTCCCCATCTGCAATACGAGATTGTTAGTTATTTCGTACAAATTACCTTCTTCCTTACCGCTGATGGATGTGCACCGAATATGCACCGAGCCATTAACCGGACGACTTTCCTGATGACCAAATGGAGCTGACATCACTTCAATTCTCATACAGAGCATCAGCTTCGAAGGTGCACCTCCCCCCCCCCTTACCCTACCCCCCCCCCTCACCTTGCACGTCAGCTAACATCTAGTTACGTTAAGAAACTAAACAATCCTTAGTGCGTAGCAACCCAGAGGAGATCCCCTGCACGCGCACATGGGATTTCCCATTTTCATTCGTTCAGTGTTTTTGAGTTTCCTTGGTAACCGCCACTGACCGCTGTGCCACAGCCGACTCAGCAAAAGCGAAGGACGTTTGCAATAAACAAAATGACGGCCATTTTCATTTAGCGAGCGGCTTATGTTCCGAAGCAGACTTTTGTCTGGCGATTTCCGTGGAGGATTTAACGATTTGTGTGATTACCTCCAGAATCCTAAGTCTGGGAAACCCAGTGGTGGGAAGGCAGGGGGTGGGCGGTGAGGAAGCAGATGGAGGGAGGTGGGGGCGAGAGCAGATGTTTTCGTTTCTTCTTATTTCTATGACGGCTGGCGGTAAGCTAAGGGGAACGTTCTCCGATCCAAGGAGACGCGAATCTCATGTGGTCAAAGAATGCAAATGCACGAGGCCTCGATGTCTGTTTCTTCCCTATTAGCCTCAGGCGTCATGGTAAAATTTGCTTCAATCTAAAAACAAAATTACCATGCACACACCATTCAAGAGCACCAACTGACCTGACAGAGTTTTAAGCAAAATTGAATGTCTCCTTTGCGCTCAGACCTCACAGAAGTAACGCAGGACTACATTCTGCCACTTCACCAAAATCCACTGGCGTCACCTTTGCCTCTCTTGTGCGCAAAAATTCCGAGCTTCACTGGCAGCTTGCCTCCTCTTGCAACCCCTTGCAACAGCTTGCCTTACCAAATACAAAAATCACGAAAATCACACTTTTTCGTGACAACAAAAATCATTACGAACTATAGCACACTCGCCAAACAGGGTCCTTCAAACACAGTATTAAACGATACATTGATTATTTGACGGATTCCACGTGTGACTTTCTGCCACACAAACACAGCCAGAAAACCGATTGATGTGTAAGCTTTTACGGCTGAGATCCGGTCAAAAGAAAACGTTCCCACTTCATCACGGGGTCGGTTCACACGGAGGTGACTAGGATATTGCACAGGAGGGCCATCACACACGCATTAACCATTCCCCCGGTACAATTAATGACAAAACCAGAGGCAATAACTGGAGGATGGCGAATTCCATTCCAAACATTGCCCGGACAGTAAACAAATACGGCCGCCATTTGTCCAGCACGCTCACGGTTGAGGCGGCACAGACAAGGACAATTTATTGCTTCGATGCAGGGCTTTTAATAAGGGATTTGATTTCTCCGTTTGGCGTGCGCCGGATGGCGTATAATGCCCGTGGCATCCGCCGATTCGCCGTTTGATGGTTCGGGATGATCCATGTTAGGTCTTCTGGTTGCATTTATTTATTGCAAGAAGGATAACCTACGAGAGGCAAGGTAACGAGGCCAGGGGTGACTCAGTGAGTGTCTGAACGTCCTCTGTCTAATATAACAAACGATTTCAATTCAGTTCAGTTCAATTCAAATTACTTTATCAATCCCAGAAGGGAAATTATACGCCACCATAAAAAATAATCATAAGACATAATAATAACAAATACCACTTGCACTAACAGAAGGCTCAGTCACGCACACAAGTAAATCTTGCACACAAGTGCACACACACACACACACACACACACACACACACACACACACACACACACACACACACACACACACACACACACACACACACACACATCCGTATACGTCCAAAGCACTCACGCTCTTAAAATATAATCAGCCGCGAATTAGTCTTTGTGGCTTGCGCGGCTTTAAGCCCAAAAAACTCACTCACTCACTCCTCTTAAAATATAAAACCACTCACAAACATAATTATATCTCATTTCAATTCAGTTCAATTCAATTTAAATTACTTTATCAATCCCAGAAGGGAAATTATACGCCAACATAAAAAAATAATCATAAGACAATAATAAGAAATAAAACTTGCACCAACAGAAGGCTCAGTCTTGTGTACCCACACACACAAAGACAAAGGTACTGGAGATGTCTGGCCATGCCGGTAACCGAACCCAGCATCTTCTGCTTCAGTGTCCGGCATCGCTGACCCGCGTGACCACCTCAGAGACTGTACCAAGATAGTAATACGACCGTAATAATAATAACAACGGTGCAAATCCCGCGTGGGTATCAAACAGTTCAGTCTGTGAAACTGGCAAGATCTGTTATTAACCAAGCACACGAAAATATTAAAAAATATATCTTCGGTAATCAGGGGAGCCGGGATAGCCGAATGGTAGAGCGTTGGACTCTGTGCTCGGGTCGTGAGTTCGATTCCCGGCTGGGGCCAAATATTTGTTGCCCCGTCTTTGATATCTTCCACACGTGGTGGAAAAGGACGTTAAACACCTAAAAACTCAACCCAACCCCTCTTCGGTAATCAAGAAAGGGAAAGGCTGAAAATTCAGTAAAGGTGTTCACGTGAAAATAGCACACAAAAGGGAAGAACGGGTATGCAAAATCCTCAATTAATGCAGTGCTCCGTCAAAGAGGTGGTCTTCATTTTCAACCCCAGAGTCGACCAGAGGGTAGTCAAGTTCAGGGTTCCACAAGTCACGGTTCAGCTTCTTGGACAACCACACCTTCCGGACAGAACAAGTATAATACGCCGATCGGCGTACGCCGAGTTGAGAATCGATCTCACCGAAAACGAATGGCCATGGCGGGCGTTGTTAATGATCGTCAGACAACACTGCAATCTGGACGTACGCCGCAGGATCACGGCAACCCGGGAGATTGTCTGAAATGTCTGATTTCTGATGGGGAGGGGGAGGGGGGAGGGGAGCGGTGCGCAGATATCGAGGACGCCACGGTTGTCAGTCAGCCCGGCCCCGTTACTGACTCGGAAATGAAAATGGATCGTTGTGATTTGAAGACCAGCAAGCTTCTCCGTGTTTACCCGTGGGAGGGAGTTCTGTGTGGAGTTGAATGTGCTTATTCCGGTGGTATGTCTGGTCTGACCATTTCAGATAGCGGTAGAAATATTGAGCTGGGAGGGTGTGTGGGGTAGGTGTTTGGTGTTTAACGTCCTTTCCCACCACACCACGGGTGATATCAAAGACGGGGCAACGATGAAAAAGCCAGCACAAATATTTGGCTCCAGCCGGGATACAAACTCACGACCCGAGCATTAGAAGTCCAACGCTCTACCATTCGGCCACCCCGGCTCCTCTATTGAGCTGGGACAGCAGCAGTAGTAGTAGTAGTAGTAGTAGTAGTAGTAGTAGTAGTAGTAGTAGTAGTAGTAGTAGTAGCAGCAGTAGTAGCAGCAGAAGCAGGGCCCGTATGTAAAACTCGAGGTTAATTTAAACCACGGCTACGGGCCTAACCCAGACTAGGACAAAAGAAACCTACAAACAAAATAAAATTAAAAAAGGAAGCGAAGAAAGGAAGAAAAAAATCCTCTGTAACGGCTTAGGCACCATGGTAGAATGCTTCCTGATTTCACACACACACACACACACACACACACACACACACACACACACACACACACACACACACACACACACACAGAGAGAGAGAGAGTGAAAATTTTACCCTAGACTAGAGCTAGTTTCGTTCGAGGTTACACTCTAACCCGGGGCTACTATCTCGTACCTCGACTTTTACATGCGGGTCCAGAAGTAATAATCTGACGTCAGATTGGTTGCACTGAAAAATTGCTGTTCGTGAAACTGAGTTGGGAAAACATGTAGCATAGTAGCGGTAGTAGCAACGTAGTACTCTGATTTGTACTTGACAACAAACAAACAAACAAACAAACAAACAAACAACTACTGTTCGTGTAACTGGGTGATACAGAGCGTCAGGTTCCTCAGTCCTGATAAGGTTAAGTTCCATAAGTGATTCACAATGTTTCCAAGTTAAAATGTTCAGTTGTTGGAAGCAGGGCATGTATCGAAAGACGAATATAATTTGCTGTTTTCTCGAACATAATTTCCGTTAAAATCTCGATTTCCATTGCTCTTACGTGGATCAGTTGATTGATTGATTGATTGATTGATTGATTGATTGATTGATTGATTGATTGATTGATTGAAGGAGGATGCTCAGTCTAACATTTAAGCTGTGGCGTAAATGTGCCTTGTCTTGCCTTTTGATGCATTTTGGACTCTCTGCTATCCTTCTTGGAGTCGGGTGGTTCATTTCAGCGAGCTAAGCTTCTGCAAAAAAACAAACAAACAAACAAACAAACTATTTTATGCAGAAAAGTGAGGGCTTTATTGTTGTTGTTGTTGCTGTTTGCAGAGAAGTCGGTTTTCTGCCGGGGAAAACTGAAATTTCTGTTTTTTTCTGCAGAACATCAGTTTCTCTTTGCCATTTTTCTGGAGGAAAAACTGTACATGCAGAAAAACACGATTGCCGATGTTTCTACAGGACACAGGAATGCTGTTTTACAATAGTCTCGGAGCTGGAAGCGTATACTGTCGCAATCTCAGTGTTTCCTACTTTTGGAACGTATATAATGCATGTAGTTGAGGACATGCAGAAGCACAATCAATGACACAAGTGTTAATCGTGTGGCCCCTACAGGCCAGGCATAGCCCAAAGACCCGGAAAGTCGATGCAGATCGGGTGCACCTCGTTCGCGGCACGTTCTGAGCGCATGCATGACGGGAAGGCATCGTGTATCTGCTGCTCCCTGTCGGCACGTGCGACTCGGTTCGTCTAAATGCTAATGGCGTGTCGACATCCTATCGGGGAAACACGACATTCGACATCATGAACCGCAGCCCGACTGAAAACGGCGTTCATTGTCTTACAGTAGGTCGTCTCGGGGAGCCGGGGTGGCCGAATGCGGGTGGTAGAGCGTTGGACTTGTAATGCTCGGGTCGTGAGTTCGTTTCCCGGCTGGGGCGAAATATTTGTGCTGGCTTTTTCATCGTTGCCTCGTCTTTTAGTATCACCCGTATGTGGTGGAAAAGGACGTTAAACACTCACCTCTCTCTCTCTCTCTCTCTCTCTCTCTCTCTCTCGTCGTCAGTTGCCCCACATTTGATATCGCCTGTATGTGGTGAAAAAGGACGTTACCCCGGGGAGCCGGGATAGCCGAATGGTAGAGCGTTGGACTCCTAATCAGTGCTCGGCCGGGTCGTGAGTTCGAATCCCGGCTGGGGCCACATATTTGTGCCGGCCTTTTTCTCGTTGCCCCGTCACCCTTACGTGGCGGAAAAGGACGTTAAACTCCTAAATACCCACCCACCCCAGGACGCTATTCCCCGCCCCCCCCCCCCCCGTCTGTGTGTGTGTGTGTGTGTGTGTGTGTGTGTGTGTGTGTGTGTGTGTGTGTGTGTGTGTGTGTGTGTGTGTGTGTGTGACAGTTTCCAGTAAGGAATGTCAAACAAATTCTCAGGTTTTGAAGCTAACATTACCATCCCCAGAAACCATTTCATCTAGATTTTTAAACTCTTCGTAATTTAAGTGCATGCATTCATTGCCACTTGTGATATTCACCAAATTCAACTCTTGTCCGTTTTTTTGTGTGTTGTTTTTTTGTTTTTTTTACTCGTGCCCACCCCATGGAAATGCCGCCTGGTGTTTTCATAGTATTAATAATCATCATGCATAGGAGGGGGGGGGGGGGGCGTGCCGGGGCTGATCGTTAAACCCGATCACTGCCTTTTGAAATGTTACCAGCTTCATCAGAAGGACGGTCACTAAATTTGCGTGTCTCGTATTGCGTCTTCCAGATATCGACACCAGGCCAGGCCAGGTCGTTTCAAAGATAGGGTTACATCAGTTCTGTAAGGTCGCCGATGCCATCAACTCAAAAACATACTGCACGCACGGCACGTGCTGCACGATACATTGCTTGAACCGCCACAATGGCGTCTTCATGATCTTTCGTGAACTTTAGCCGTTGATGAATGGTCTCCGGCGTGTTTTGCGGTCCCCGAGGACCGTCCAGTATGGCCGCTGGTCTCATGGTGCGCGCGCATTCACTTAGATAATGTGATTTGCGATAGAGCGTCCGGTGCCTGTTCGTGAAACCAGACAGCTTCGTGATACGCCGGATATGGAAATAATACTGCAGTATATGATACATTCTCATGACTTGGTGATAAGGCTTCTGCTGTTTCTTGTTTCCATACATTATTTTTTTGGCATCAGACATTTCGGGATAGCTCGGATGACCAATACATAAATCTCTGGACTTGCATTCGAAAGGATGTATGGCGAGGTTTCCTGACCTCTTAATGCACGAACGTGATGCCTCCGTAATGCAAAGGAAATTGAAATTAAATACTTCAGGACTTTATGCCCGTCTGCTGTTTTTGTTTTCATATACATGATTGTAGTAGAAAATGTCAGCCTCCCATGTATGGCGGGCAGGATTATGGTTTACAAAAACGTGTATCAACGGGCCCCGTAGGGTAGCGGTTAGCACTTCGGACCCCGGACCGGGAGACGCGGGTTCGAATCCCAGCCGAGGCAAGCGGGATTTTTCCTACCTAGGTCGGCGCCTACCCAGAGCGGGTGTGCTTTGGGTCCAATGGGGAGGTTGTTTGCCACAAAGCCGAGAATTACCAACCTAATGGGTGCGACTTTTTTTTTTTTTTCTTTTTTTTGGGGGGGGGGGGGGAGGGGGTTGCTTCCCTTGTAATGACACACCACAAAAACAACGACGACAACAACAACAAACCATGCATTTGCAACCAAGTTCTCGGTTTTGGAGAAAATCTCGTTATCGTCCAAAAATCAAGGATTTCTGTGAGAAGCAAAAAGACTGCCTATGAATGCGATTTTTAAAACCGAAAAACATATTGAGTATCCGTATCTGAAGAAAAAGAAATGCACATTAAATATGAATTGCACATTTCAACGACTGGAAGAACGTGTACATGCAAACTGTTTAACGTTTTAAGCACCAGTGCTGTTTTATCCGTGTTTTCAGCAAGGGCAAAAAAAAAAACAAAAAAACACAACAACAACATTCCTGCCTAAACTCTGACACTCCTGCGTAGAGAAATCTCATTTTCTTGACGTGTGTTTTGCTCTCATATTTCAATCATTTTTTCGCGTTTTCAGTTAGCACCCTCATTGGAACTGCCAAAGTGGGACATGTTATCTTCAAACCGCGGCCACGTCATTTTTTTCCCGCGATACAGATCATGAACCGGTGTCACAAGCAGACCATTAATCTGATGGCAGGCAGTGTTAGGTGACAACCACAGAGCATCTATCAAGTGATCTATTAAAGAAAGTTATCTAGTGCTTGTGGTGTCCCCATCGACCTCATATCAACGCGCCGACCCTAATACACTTCTATCGTAAGGTCGTAAGCGCTAGGGATTTAATACGCAGTTAGGCCTTTTTTGTAGTTGACTTGTTCCCCCATCACCAAATATCGAAGAGGAACTAACAACAACATAACTTGTTACGTACTTACTTCCCCTGACTCGTGTATGCCTCATCTGGGAAACTAGAGTGGTTTTAAGCTTTAAGAGTAGCTCAGGGAACGAAAAACAAATCTGCCTAAAACGTTAAAACCGACCTACCTACTCTGGTTATGTAATAGTAAAATTTGAAACAACGAGAGAAAGCTGAGAGAGAGAGAGAGAGACAGAGAGAACTTGTAATAACCTTATTTCAGAACGGTTTTCAGTTTTGTTCTTGTGTGTGTGTGTGGTGTGGTGTGGTGTAGTGTGGTGTGTGTGTGTGTGTGTGTGTGTGTGTGTGTGTGTGTGTGTGTGTGTGTGTGTGTGTGTGTGTGTGTGAGGGGAAACAAGTCGACCTTGCGGTGCATCGCAACCTCCATCAGGACAAAAACGGGAGACAACTCAAACAAAGGACGGCAAACTCCAAACTCTGACCACAACTTTGAAACAGATTTTTATTTTTTTTTTCGAATATCGTCGTCAATATCATGTTGGGTGCACATACGTAAACATTTGCTGTCTTCATGTGTCTCGCGGATTATTTTTTCACGAAACTGCGTCATAGGAGTTTTCGAATCTTCGCAGAAGAAAAAACGTTTCCATATAGCAAATTGAGTTTCCATTACTGGGCGGGTGGTTTCCTGAGAAATGGAAAGCCTCTCTTCTTTCCCTCCTACGCCTTGAGTTTGCCACTCTAACTGTAGCCAAGCTACCTCTTCTGCTATAGCTACTACTGCTAGTACTGGTAGTAGAAGTAGTAGTAGGGTGCTGGGTGTTTGACGTCCTTTTCCACCACGTAGGGTGATATCAAAGACGGGGCAACGATGAAAAAGCCAGCACAAATATTTGGCCCCAGCCGGGGTCGAACTCACGACCCGAGCATTAGAAGTCCAACGCTCTACGATTCGACCACCCCGGCTCCCAGAAGTAGTAGTATATAGTAGTAGTAATAATAATAATGACAGTACTTACAGAGCTGTAACCTGTCAGTTAATAGCAGTTCTAAGCGCTTATTACAGTGATAGTAGTTGTGATATTTGTATTAATTATAGAGAACATTTCAATGCACGCATTACCTAGCTGCATGCCCCAGACCGCCGCAAGCTGAACCCAGACGCACGCTCACATGAACCAGGCACATTCATTTCAAAAGATAATATTCACGTGGTGTGAAGGGTCAAATAATAAAATTTCGGAATTTGCCTTCATTTTTTTTTTCTTTCTTTCTCTTGAACATTCGTGTGTTAGTTTGTGTTGTTTTCTCCCCAAACAGACTTGAAATTAAGCTGACTCAGTACTAAAGAATACGTCTCTTTGTCTCAGATTTCTACGTCAAGGTGTGCCTGTTGATCCAAAATGTGTCTTTTTGTCTCCGATTTCTACGTCAAGGTGTGCCTGATGGTCCAAAATGTGTCTTTTTGTCTCCGATTTCTACGTCAAGGTGTGCCTGATGGTCCAAAATGTGTCTTTTTGTCTCAGACTTCTACCTCAAGGTGTGCCTGATGATCCAAAATGTGTCTTTTTGTCTCAGATTTCTACGTCAAGGTGTGTTGATGATCCAAAATGTGTCTTTTTGTCGCAGACTTCTACCTCAAGGTGTGCCTGATGATCCAAAATGTGTCTTTTTGTCTCAAATTTCTACGTCAAGGTGTGCCTGATGATCCAAAATGTGTCTTTTTGTCGCAGATTTCTACCTCAAGTTGTGCCTGATGATCCAAAATGTGTCTTTTTGTCTCAGACTTCTACCTCAAGGTGTGCCTGATGATCCAAAATGTGTCTTTTTGTCTCAGATTTCTACGTCAAGGTGTGCCTGATGATCCAGAACAAGATGGTGAAGACGAAGAAGTCTGAAACGTCCAAGAAGACGACCAGCCCGAGCTTCAACGAGTCGTTCAACTTCAAGCTGCCGGTGGCAAGTCTCGACACGGCCAGTGTTAATGTGTCCGTCATGCAGTACATCAGCGGACATAAAGGTGAGGGCCTGTCCACTTTCTGGGTCTTTTTTAATGCCGGAGTGGGGAATTTGACCTCGTGCGTGTGTGTGTGTGCGCGCGCGTGTGTGTGTGTGTGTGTGTGTGTGTGTGTGTGTGTGCGTGTGCGTGTGTGTGGATGGATGGTGGTCTGTCGTGCAGTTCAACAATGTACATGAAGGTGAAGAGCTGTCCATTTGCTAGGACTTTGTGGAAAAGTAGGCTTGTGAGTGTGGGAGGGGGTAGCAGAGGGTGGGTGGATGGGGTGGGGGGGGGGGGGTGGAAGAGAGGCTATTGGATGGAGATTGGTCGAGTCTGAGTTGTGGGAGAACCATTGTTAGTTGTGAGACTCTAGTCTGTTTCACAGTCACCACAGTCATTTCATCTCTCTCTCTCTCTCTCTCTCTCTCTCTCTCACACACACACACACACACACACACACACACACACACACACACACACACACACACATACATACATACATACATACATACATACATACATACATATACGTAAAACCCATCATATCGTTGACCTACAGATGGCCTTTCCACGACGAGCACAAAGCTTGGTTTGCACAAATATTCAAAAGACATAACCACCCCTACCTTCCCCCCCCCCACCCCTTCCCTCCACCCCCGTCCTCTTACCCCCAGCTACGTCTAGCAGGCACGCTAGAACATTCTGTCAGCTGCACCGGTAAGCATTGTGCAGTCAGTCTGTACTCCCATTACCGAACGGTACGTGCAGCGGTAGGACAGGTTTGATTGAAATCTGGGCCACAGCCCGGGCTGTTTGCGTGATGCAAATAATTGGAGACCTCACTTCCACGAGGAAAAACACCCGGTGAATGACATACGACGTAATGCATGAGAGTCCCCCCCCCCCCCCCCCCCATTCCTCTTGGCTGATGCACTGCCGTTGTTCGACCTTTGTTCCTGACGAGCATCTGTAACTAGAGGGCTGAGCGAGTTAGAGAAGTGCTGTTAGAGTTGAACTGGAAGTTGATGATGGTGGTGGTGGTGGTGGTGGTGTTTTAAGGTCACGATGTTGCCGATTCTGTTGATAGAGATGTTCACATGATATTATATAGATAGATAGGTAGATGTATGTTGGCAAACATGTACTGGACTTTTTCTCGTCGCCCCGTCTTTCAGATCATTATGAGTTGAAAAAGGTCGTGAAACTCCCAAACACCCACCCACCCACCCTTGTTGGCAAATATGTAGGCCTGTTTTAAGCCGCCCGTTTAGGACATCCATTGGAAAACCGAGCTGGTTATTTCCTCATTGACACGACGTATGTGGTGGGAAAAAATACGTTAAATTTCCTCTTACCACTTCAGTCATTTTGGACGAAAGTACTCCCAAAATTTGATACCACCACTCCACATTTTAAGCTTGTGTTGTCATTTTTACTCAAACTAGCGGTTTTGCTGGTCTTCTGTGGGTGTTTGTAGTACAGCTAAACAGTATTCTTTGTCAGAGACTGGGGATGAATCGTCCGATTTTAGAGTCGGATATGAAGGAGAGTGAACTGGTTGGAGTTTTGAAATCAAACTTTCAAACAGTCAACAGCCAGCTTCTCTCTCTCTCTCTCTCTCTCTCTCTCTCTCTCTCTCTCTCTCTCTCTCTCTCTCTCTCTCTTTTATCCTTTAACGTAGAATAGCAGGACAGCTTGCAAGACAGGCAGCAATGCCTAAATGCTCTATCCTGAATTAAAAAAAAGTTTCATCATCATCATCATCATCATTCTCTTTCTCTCTCTCTCTCTCTCTCTCTCTCTCTTTCTCTCTCTCTCTCTCTTTGTGCGTGCGTGCTTGCGTGCGTGCGTGCGTGTGTGTGCGTGCGTGCGCGTGTGTGTGTGTGCGTGCGTGCGTGCGCGCGCGCGCGCGCGTACTGTTATTGTTGTCGTTAATCTTGTGCGAAATGTATGCCATCTCGATAGTTTCAACAGTTCAATAATGTAGGCTATGTTCGCACAGACATTGTTGAAAACAAGCTGCCAACAAGTCATTCCTATGCCTACAGTTTACCTACGGTAACAGTTCTTAATACAGCAAAGTGCATTTTTGCCCACGATAATTATTCATCACCGTCTGACATTTTGCGTATGTGTTTTGATGTACTCCGCTCCAAGTAACTTTAAAAAAAAAATAAAAAGAAATGATGGAGCAGTCGCACCGTCGCTGTTGCCGACAGTTGAATACCAAGAATGCAAATAGGACCAAAAACCTGTCTTCCTCTCTCTGAACGATCAGACCACCTTGACTTGTGACATTTCAGTTTGTCTACCTGATGTTGTGTAGTTTTCGATTTGCCAGACTGCAAGGAATTCATTCCCGGCACGACTTGTCGACCTTTGGAAGGGGCTCCTATTGGATTGACATTTTCTTTTAATGCTTTCGACAGTCGGTTTGCGTACGTCTCACAAAAGTGCGACGGAAAAGAATAGTGAAGAGATCCGCAGAAGCTTATAGGTAACGCTGTACGTGCAGAAAATATGTTATTTGTTTGTGTTCGCTGACGTTAATGGCTGCATGGTGAATGTTGATGAAACGGATCGACTGACCTGTATTGTAGGATTTCAGTCTGTTTGAAAAGAAAAAGTAAATAAATAAACAAACCCAAACAATACCCCCCCCCCCCCAAATAATGAAAAATAAAGAGAGAGGAAGCGTGGAATGCGGCCCTGTCCCGCAGTCCAAAACCACACGGACCTCCATAACATCATCTTACCATCATCCTCATCTCCATCATCATGCATAATAAAAATTGTCCCAACTTCCGCGCCCTCCGTGGATTCCACCCATTACCAGGGAGGAACACCACTGGAGCCGGCAAAGAGTTGTGGCTGCAAAACAAAAACAAAATAAATAAAGAGTCTTTGTCATTGTCAGTGTCCCCTAGGGGAAGCAGTCCGAATTTCCCGAGAGGGACAATGAAGTAGTAAACAACAACAACAACAACAGCAGTAACAGATGGGTACCGTTCTTCCATGGAAGATCTTCATGTGCATGTGTTGCTTGAGAAATTTACCCGCTCCTCTTGGAGGATCTATCATTATCGTTGTAAAAGGGCCTGCAACCCGTGTGTTCGACTGAACCCGACTGAAAAGTCATCTCTTCACCCTCTCATAGCCGTGCCATGTTGTCGTTCTGCTGTTGTGAGTGCGTGTGTGCGCAGGGAACGTGTGTGTGTGTGTGTGTGTGTGTGTGTGTGTGTGTGTGTGTGTGTGGATATGAGTTTTTATTTGCTTTTATCTGTTTTGTCAGTTTTCCTTGTTTCGTGTTTGTTTTATCTGTCTTTGTGTTAGTGTTTTTTATGTCATAATATGAATAAATATGTACTTTATGTAAAGCGCCTAGAGCTTAGATAAGGTTAGGCGCTATATAGATATTCTATTATTATTATTATTATTATTATTATTGTCCGATCACCACAAAAGCCCCTTTTACGATTCAGCGGTAAGGATCCTGCATGAGCGTATGAGACTATGATAACTGTTGTTGTATGTAACTGTTCGTCACTTCCTTGTGTGTTGCAGACAAGCTGGTTGGCCGCATCGTCCTCGGCTCCTTCATGTTCGCGCGGGGCAAAGAACTGGACCACTGGAACGAAATGATCGCCACGCAGCGCGAGCAAGTCACCAACTGGCACGTGCTGACATAATCACGTGACTGTATCATCCTCTTCATATCAGTCGCAGGGTGGTCACGTGGAGCCGTAGCTAAACTTCCTGCCTTCACTTCACTTGCGGTGTGTTGGAATAAAGACAAACAGTGCGTCGTTTTGTTTTGAACTGTGTCTTGAGGTCTGATGGCCACTGGATGGTCTGAGCGATTTTTTGCTAGAACTACACGTCTTCGGCGAAACGGGACCAGAAGCTTTTTGTATAAAAACTTTCTGCAAACATTGACTTCTTCACTTCTTCATACACAGACAGATCTCTCAGTGCTACTTGGCGTTGCTTTTGTGAAATGGAACCGAAACGGCTGCTGGTTCTTATCGTTGAAACAAGGCTGTGTGCTGATGGTGGAGGAGCGTAATCATGTACTGAGATGGCGGTAACAGAACAGAGAAAGGCTATCCCGGAGTTCCGGCAGAATGATGAGGTTGAAGCAAGAAAGGATTGATCGTGAAGACATACGTACTGAAGTTTACTAAAGATCAGACGTGTCAGTTACGTCACAAGCAAACCAACCATGCTGTTGTGGCTGATACTCTGATCAGTATCAACACTAAACATCTGTTGTATAAACGATGATTAGATTCTATGCGCTCTCTCTCTCTCTCTCTCTCTCTCTCTCTCTCTCTCTCTCTCTCTCTCTCTCTCTCTCTCTCTCTCTCTCTCTCTGTCCCGGTTGGGGCCAAATATTTGTGCTGACCTTTTCTCGTTGCCCCGTCTTTGCTATCACCCTTATGTGGTGGAAAAGGACGTTAAACTCTCTCTCTCTCTCTCTCTCTCTCTCTCTCTCTCTCTCTCTCTCACACACACACACACACACACACACACACACACACACACACACACACACACACACACACACACACACCCGGCACGAGTTTCAGAGAGTGACATCACCTCAAGCCCGCTTTCTTTTCCTTTACATTAAACATAAAGGACAAGTCATTTACAGCGTAAAGTGAGATTGTATTTAATCCATTGCTTGAGCAGGCCTTTGCAGAAGCTCACACACTGGCCATTGTAATGAATGGATTCACGAAAGACGTGTTTGTATCTCAGAGGTGGTGTGAATTTCAAGACTCATGACACAGGGGACACTTTTCAGTTTGAACAAACGCGAAGAACAGCGCAAAACACGCTCCGAAAAAAATAGGCAAGGGCATGCTGTACAAAAACAACACCAGCAACAACAGAAACCCACTGTGTTCGCTATTTGTTCGGGCACACTCCCGTATGCCATCGGCCAAAGTCTCTGCGTTCCTACCTTACCAGCCCGTTTCCTTCAATCTTCTCCAGCCCAAAACTTTGCCGGTAAGGAAAGCGCGCCACTGTCATTGCACGTTGTAATGAATTCGTTTTTATGGCGGCTCAGAACTGACAGATTTGCTATATAATGCATTTGGTAACTCAGTCGCCAACAATTCTCGACGATAACTTTTTAATGGAGCAACTTTCGTAGACCTATTTGCAGAGGAACGATTACTCAGCAATTTGTGACCTATGATGCATTTTATAAACAGCCAGTGTTTTTCCGTCTGTCTTTCCGTTTTTTCTCGGAGAAAGTGAGAACTGTGTAAGTCGGTATTTACAACCCGACAAGCCCTTTTCAAGGAAAGAAACTATTCTAAAAGAACACTTTGACGTCATTCACTGACGTCACTTTTCCCACTGTCTAATAAAGCTTTTAGGAGTACACGTCAGTTATTGAACAAGATTACATTTGACATCATTGTCACATGAGGGTCTCAGTGTAGTACATGTATATTTTAGGCTAATTTTTCCAGCTCTCATTTTCGCCCAAATTTTCATTTATGCCGATGTCTTCAGCTGTTTATATCCATGGTTGATAAAAAGTTAGATCACAAGTTTTCAAAAATCGGTTTCCAAGAAATATTTGGCCGAAATCACAGTTTTACAACGACATAAATTCCAGAAACAAAACTTTGGCGACCGGATTACCAAACACACTGTATACCTCTATGTTGTTTTGTCTTAGCGTACAGCCAAACGTATTTTTGTGTTGTTTGATTTCGTCCATGCGATAATTATGTAGTTGTATGACTGACCCTACGCGATGTTCGATCCAGTGGTTTTGGTTTCAACCGTGTATGCTGTCAATTTTCACAACGGAGATGAGTTTCAATTGTTTTGACCTGCAAATTCGACTCGAGATAGTTGATTTATAAATAGCCACATCTGTAGCGATCCCTGTCAGTCCACGTGGCAAAAGTGTAGTTGCGTTATTTCAAGGCTTGCATCCACACCAAGCGATTTTGTAGCCTACAGTTTGACGCGATATATTTTATGAAATTCAGACATGAACAGTATGCGTAAAAATATCATTGTGAGTATCTGTGCCAATTTAACAGCATTATTAATTTTGATATGACGTGGGTTCGTGTTGATGCTGCCTGTGCAGTGCGTTCTTTGTGTCACTCTTAAAATTTAATGCCGGTTACTCTCAACTTTTCACTCTTTGGTCAGACAGACGCCTTATACAGACTTTCACATCTCCAACATCAAGCTGTTTCCTTCAAATATGCATAAACCTTTGTCATTTTGAAGGCGCGGGTTTTGTTGTTGATGTTGTTTTGTTTTTTGTTTGTTTGTTTTTGCTGGGGTTTTTTTTTCCAAAGTGGGACACACACACACACACACACACACACACACACACACACACACACACACACACACACACACACATGCACACACGCACGCACGCACGCACGCACTCCAATCGTAACTCTCATTTACCTACCAGTGCCAGTGAAATCGACTTTTATACTATTTTCTGTTGGCGTAATGTACAAACTCTGCACATAGCTGTGTACATAGCGTGGCTAACAGTGGAGCGAATCTAGTGGCTGCTTCATCATCACCTGCAATAAATGTCGGAGGGTGCTGAAAACCTCACCACTCTAGCTTTGAACAATCAGGCTCCGAATTATGTTGTCTTGTTGCCCTGTGTATTCGCAGATGAGTGTGATAAATAATTATATTGTTTTATCTCCTAAGCCACAGCGCGTTTCGTACAGTGTATGTAAACAATCCTCTTATAAAGGAATTTTTTTTTAAACATGTAGTTTATTGCAGAACACCGCTCGCGGAAAACGGCGTTTAAACCGTTTGAGGCTGATTTTTATTTAGCGTTTTGACTTACATGTGTAACAAAGTGAGCCTTTGTGATAGGCCTAGCCCTCCGTCGACTGTCTATCGTCTGTCGTCTAGCTGTCTGATAAAAAGTACGCATAGCTTTTACTCAGGATCGATAAACAGTAGAAACACCAAACTCAGCACAATGGTAGTCCGTGACAAGGGCTTTCCAAACATATCGGTTTGTATGACCACCCGCAGTGGTCAAGGACACAGGGACATGGTGAACGTTTTTTTTTTTGTTTTTTTTTTTTTTGTTTGTTTGTTTGTTTTAAATCATGGTTTTGTTCTGTTATCTTAGCAACTACAAACACCAGGAAACCCATACTTCGTACAAATGAAGTTGTTGGCAGAGCATTGGCCTTATCTGCATTGATAGTAGATAAGAATGTTGTTGTTTTTTTTAGTTGTTTTTTTTCTAATCTCTAATAAAGGTCAAGGTCACACGTGAGTCATAAGGGCTTTGCCGTTCTAGTTTTTTGTTTTTGTTTTTTTTTACGTTGTAGCTGTCCATGTTCGTGGGCTCGGAGATGTCGTTTGTTGCAGCAGATGTGATATCTGCAGAAGGTGGTTCGTTTGCTCTTTACGATAAATACGGTAGGACACAGTTTACTAAAAATGTGATATACTCCCTAATCGTGATTGTTGTTGTTGTTGTTGTCGTCGTCTCACTGGGTTCAGGTACTCAAGCATTCACAAGAAAGCATAACGGAACTGTGGTATCTTTAAAGCTGGCCATGAAACAGAAATAATCATTTACTGATTGACTGCTACCCTACTGGAAGTCGCAATGTACACAACAAAAATATAATTGTACTTGAAAAAAAAATGCTACATGGAAAGAGATAAATTGCCGAGCGCGTTCTGTGTTTACATGTCGGTGTCATTCGCTATGTTGCAATAACTGTTTTTGTACATACGGTTGTATATAACACGCGTGTGCATTATACTCCTGTCGTGTCTTTGACCGTGTACATACCTAAAGAATGTTATATACAGGATGTAGTCGTTTTAGTGAGGTACAGCAAGTGTCCATCACAGACGTAAAGAGATAGACACACCGCCGCACGCTGCCACCGCTGCTTGCGAGTGTCGCTATCGCGGCCATCTTACTAATACCAGAACTCAGAGGCTCTGTGTATAGGACGCCTCGTTCGAAATACAAAGTTCTTAAGAAAGACGTCATCAGAAATGTGACGTAAGATAAAGCGGACCAACGCTATGCGCGCTATGAAAACAGCTGATAGCGTCTGGCCAATGCTATGCGCGCTATGTAAACAGCTGGCACTTCCAGGTACTAGCAACATGGCGCGCGGCGGCGTCACGTTTCCGGCACCGCGGTACGTCTATCTCTATACGTCTGTGGTGTCCATGTTTAGTGTAGTTTACGGTTTATAGTGTGTACCTGTCACATATATTCACAAATATAATTGTGGGTGTGTTGTGTGTGAAAAGGTGCAATGAATGTTATCGGTCGTGTAAGCTGTTTGATCCTTTCTTTGTAAAAGGTCGGATTGTAATTTTTTTTCTATCAAGAAATGTTTTTATTTTGGTCCCATTTTGTACCATATTCTTGTTGCTTTGGTTTGTGTGTATCATTGTCTTATGATTTTGTCTTTCGTGGTCAGCCCTTTCAGTCTTTGCCCGACACGAGTTGGTACACTGGTTCTGTGTGTATCATTGTCTTATGATTTTGTCTTTCGTGGTCAGCCCTTTCAGTCTTTGCCCGACACGAGTTGGTACACTGGTTCTGTGTGTATCATTGTCTTATGATTTTGTCTTTCGTGGTTAGCCCTTTCAGTCTTTGCCCGACACGAGTTGGTACACTGGTTCTGTGTGTATCATTGTCTCATGGCGCCGTCCTACTTAATCCAGTCCAGTGCCCAAGTCTGTACATAGCACAGCAGTACTACTTGAAACAGTTCACACTCACTGCACTCAGAAAAAAAGAATTAAAAACAAACAGCAGAAAAAATGCTTCCTCTGTTTGGCAGTCTCAATCAGTTTTTGTTGTTGTTTTTGTGGGGTTTTTTTGGTTTTTTTTTTGGTTTTTTTTTGGTTTTGTTTTGTTTTGTTTTTTTTTGGGGGGGGGGGAGAAAGTATCTTTAAGGACCTTAGCAACTGGGTGCTCGGAGCTTTATTACTTTGTTCTACACCCACCCACCCCCCTCCCTGCCCGCTCCTCCACCGACGACTGTGAGAGAGAGGGAGGGGGGAGCTGTGCTCACGTGTCTGAGTGGTCATCATTTTAGACCTCTCTGAAAATTTCTGTTATTTCTACTAATTGCCGTGGAATTACTACTAATGGGCGTCCAAGATGTGTAACGTAGATCTCGACAGGGCCTGTGTGGGCGTCTTGCTGAATATTCTCATTCTCTCACCGACCACGACACCTCACTCTACCCCTCATGGGTAAAAGTTGAAACACCTAGCAATGCGCAACACTCACGTTACTTTTTAGTTTGCTGCCGCAGCGTGATAGGGTAAGTGTCAGATGATGTGCATCCGTGTACCCTCAGCATCCAGTCTAGAGTTTAGCCCGAAGTGCTGTCTGGTGCACAGCGCGGCGTATAGGGACTGCAAGCAATCTCCTCAGGTTTGTGGAGACTGCTCGGGCTGAAGCATAAGCTACATCGGTAGTGTTGCTGGTCACAGTTTCCCTTTGATCTCATACCTTTATGTAACACTCAGTTATACTTAAAAGCTCCGAGACGTCAGAAGAGATATTTCTTGCACTGGCCTGCGCCGTAAAACATTTTTTTGTGTGTGTGAGTCGTAGTGGCCTTCAGTGCTTCTGCACGAAGAATTGTCATGCGTAGCCACAGATTAAAGTGCTGTCCTGAATACTAAGAACGGACTCTGAAGTATAGTACAGTGATAACTAAAGCTGCTGAGGGTTTAGTTTATACCAGAGGATATACCCGGCTTTGCCCGCGGGGCTGATGACTGATGTGATCCGCCTGGTAAGTGTTTTCTGGTCTCCCTCTTTTGGCGCAAAAAAAAAAGAAAAAAAAAAAAAAAAGAAGGTCAGAGTCTCTGCACAATGAAGGCGAAGTCGCCGAACTGAACAATGGAGCTACTTCCTGTGGACTACACCCCGAACAGATAAAGCACTGTTCATTAATGTGTTTTGAAATGCAGAGAGTTAGGCAACGTTGCGAGATATATATTCCGGGACACCCCAACAGGCCAATCAGACTCAGTGTTTTTTTTGTTTTTTGTGGTTTTTTTTTGTAATAGTTATCATCGGTGTCCGGAGCCATTTATCATTGCAGCAGTCTGTTTAATATGTTTTGACATTTTCTAGGATACAGATCACCGTATATTGTACTGGACATGTGATTGCTTCGTCCGTTTGTGTATTTGAGTGATACCGAAGTTGAGTCTGAGTCAGTGTGTGATGTGAGTATATTGTTCGGTCAGAGGTACTGGAAAATAAACATCTTTTGATGTGACCTGTTTATTCTTACCACTCTGTGTGTGTGTGTGTGTGTGTGTGTGTGTGTGTGTGTGTGTGTGTGTGTGTGTGTGTGTGTGTGTGCCCCGTGTGTGTTAAGAGAGGAGAGCGGGGCGCACAGTGTGTGTGTGTGTGTGTGTGTGTGTGTGTGTGTGTGTGTGTGTGTGTGTGTGTGTGTGTGTGTGTGTGTGCCCCGTGTGTGTTAAGAGAGGAGAGCGGGGCGCACAGTGTGTGTGCAGTGTGTGTTGGGAGGGGGGGGGGGACGGGGGTGGCTATTCAATGCGTGTGTGTGAGAGTGTGTACGTGTGTCAGTGCATGCGTGTTTATGTGTGCGTGCGTGTCACTGAGTGAACATGAACTCAGTGGCAGTTACTGATTAATAAAAGCTTGCCGCGTATACTCAGTACTGATTTCAGTTGTTCATGAAAACATAATTATTACATCTTTACTCATCAGCTGTGGACCCAACTTCTATGTGATCAATACACACTATACAAATCACCCATGAAAGGTGAAGCCCCGAAGCGAAGCTCTGATAAACTGTAATTTATGAACTGGCAAAAAGACAGGCCCTGTAAGAGAGTTGCCTCCCATGGACCATTACGGTATTCAACATAAGGGAGGCAACACCGGATTTCACCACATATCTGAAACAGCAGTTATGTCCCGTTCATCGTTTTCCTCAGGCTGCGGAGGCTGCTCCACAGTTCTAATCGTCTGTTTTCCCTATCTTCCCGTGTCCTTCACCTTTACGAGTAAGACGGTAACTGAATGTGCTTTGTCACGCGTACGACTCATACGGTCGCGGGATCATCTCAGCCTGAGAGGCACTGAAAGAAACGAAAGACGTTATTTCAGTATGAGTTCGTGACTGAAATACGTATCTGTTGCCTTTACAGCCCCCCCCCCCCAATCCCCCGACACACATACACACCCTCCCCTCCCCCCCCCCCCCCCCCCCCCCCCCCCCCCCCCCCACGCACACACACCAACTACACCAACTCCCCCATCCCGCCCCCTTTCCAAACATTACCGTATCTTCGCCGACTTACTCAATCCCTCCAGCCCTCGGCCCTCCGCCCCCCCCCCCCCTCCCCTCCCTCCCGACACACACACACACACACACACACACACACACACACACACACACACACACACACACACACACACACACACACACACACACATACACACACGTGCGCGCGAGCGCGCCGACCGAAAGAGAGAGAGAGAGAGAATGTGCAATCAAACAGATTTGTAACAGCAACGCAAGGAAATACTCACCCGTTATTTTCAGTGGGGCCCACAGTGGAAAGTCGTTTTCGAAGTTTCCTGAAATCAAAATCAGGATAAATGACTAAGCGTACACACGCTATGAAAACAGTTCATGGGCCGTTTCTCAGTTGTTCGATCTAATTACACTTTTTTAAAAAAATCATACATGTTAGTATTCTTTTGTCTGTATCGATACGGGGAGCCGAGATAGCCGAATGGTAGAGCGTTGGACTCTCAATGCTCGGGTCGTGAGTTCGAATCCCGGCTGCGGCCAAATATTTGTGCAGGCCTTTTTCTCGTTGCCCCGTCTTTCCACGTGGTGGAAAAGGACGTTAAAAACCCACGCACCTACCTTGTCCCGATACGCCTTACCAAGAAAGTTATTTCCGCTCACTGATTCAACGCCTAACTACGAAACAACCAGATTAACTCCATCATGTCTTTCTATCATTATCATCAGTCAACATTGTGCTCATCATTGTGTAGTGATTATGACCATGGACCGGGAGACCCGGGTTCGAGTCCCAGCCGAGGCAAGCGGGATTTTTCCCACCTAGGTCGGCTCCTCACTGTGCTATGGGCCCAGTGGGGAGGTTGTTGCCACACAGCCGAGATTCACCCACTTCACTTTGGGGGTGCTGCCCTTGGCATGACACGTCTTATGATGTGGATGATTACACGGCCGGCACCGCAGGTGCCGTAGTTCCCGGGCCTGGTTAATCCCGGGATATTTATGACAGGACGCGTGGAATGCGGCCCTGTCCTGCAGTCCCAAACCATACGGACCTCCATAGCATCATCTTACCATCATCCTCATCTCCATCATCATGCATAATAAAAATTGCCCCAGCTTCCGAGCCCTCCGTGGATTTCACCCATTACCAGAGAGGAACACCACTGGAGCCGGCAAAGAGTTGTGGCAGCAACAACAACAACAACAAAATTATGCTCATTACGATCAATACCACCAATAACACCCACAACAGTGAAACTAACAATCTGTAGAAAACGAACGCCCCAGCAGCAAGAGACGCAAGGACAAGAACTCCGCCTGTCAGTCCCGTGCCGAGTGCAACAGCAGTTGTCGACTCTTCTTCCCCAATCTGAAACAGACGGGGAAATGTTCGTCTTTTATAAGCAAAATTATTATTATTCATCATAATGGCTAGTCATTATTTTGTCACACCTGAAGGCTGACAGTTTGATATTCAAGTCAAAGAAAACCCAGTGTTCACTGACTACCTGAAGATCTGCCGAAGCTGTAGAAGACGATGTGCTGCCAGTGGTCAACAAGGTAGTCGTACCAGATGATGCAGAAGTCTGCTGTGCTGTTGTTGTGGTTGGTGTATATTATGTTGGTGAAGCTGAAGGTCTTTCGCTCGAGGCTCCAGACGTCGACGGTGGTAAAGATGTAACGTGTCGAGCTTGCCGACGTGGATGAAGTTAATTCTGAAGGCAGGGAAACACTCGTGGACGACCCAGAGGCAGAAGAACTATGTACTAATGTAGTGTCGTTGACGCCAACGAAGACGACACTGCTGGCGTGGAGGATTGCCCTACAGTCGACTGTGACTCTGGAGAACCTCGTTGTTCGGCGTTGTTGAGGTAGTCATTGAGGTGTCAGTAATGGCGGATGATGGTGGGGGTTCACTCGTCTCAGTCTCTGGGAGATCACTTGTAAACGTGGACTGAGAGTCTCCTTCTGCTGTTGACGACTCTCTAGTTGTTTCTGATGTTGCTGAGGTAGTGTCAGTAATGACGGATGGTGTGGTGGGGCCACTGGTCTCAGTGTCCAGCAGACCACTTGTAAACGTGGACGGAGCGACTTCTTCTGCTGTTGACAACTCTCTCGTTGTTCCTGATGTTGCCACTGAGGTAGTCGCTAGGGTCTCAGTGCTGATGGAAGTCATGGATGGATCATGACTCGTCTCATTCTCTGGTAGATCACTTGTAAACGTGGACGGAGAGACTTCTCCTGCTGTTGACAACTCTCTCGTTGTTCCTGGTGTTGTTGTGGTAGTCATTAGGGTCTCAGTGCTGATGGAAGTCATGGTTGGATCATGACTCGTCTCAGCCTCTGGTAGATCACTTGTAAACGTGGACAGAGTTGACAAGCTTGCCCCTGAAGATGACGACAGACTCGTTAATGTGAACAAAGATACTGGAGTCGTGATCTCTGAAGCTGAAACAGATAACGACGGACGTGTCGTGAATGTGACGCTGGTCTCTGAGTGTGATGGTGAAAAAGATATCGATGTACCTGTCGTGGATGTCCCACTTAAGGATGCTGTTGAAGACACCGTGATCATCGTCTGTGTTTCCCCTATTGTAGTTTTGTCGGTCGGGCCTGTGTCTGCTTCAGAAGCATCCACAGTTGTTGTCTGGATAACAGCGCTGACCTCAGATGACACAGACTGTGAAACACCCGGTACCGAAGAACCAAGTGTTGTGCCTGCTGATTCTGCTGTCGAAGTAGATGTTTCTCCTATCGTTATGTCACTTGTTAGAGATTCTAGTGTCTGACTTACTTCTGGAAGCGACGTTGCATCAGCAACAGTTGACGATGGTTCTGGTGATGGTAATGATGAAGTCACGTCTGTAACTGGAGTGTCAGTATTCCCTGTGGATGAAGTGTCCCTGGATGAAGTGTCCGTGACAGTAAAGGCTGTGTCTGCAATGTTACCATCCGTACCGCTGCTTACAGCAGACGAAAATGAGAAATCGTGCGTCGTTGAAAAATCAGAAGGCGGTGGTGTCGACGATTTTTCAGGCACAGAGATGACCTCCGAAGACAAGGATGGCGTCAGAGACTCAGTGGTTGCAGTGAAAGCTGTCCAGTCGTCTCCCGTTGCGGAAGTCGTTTCATCGAATTGTGTGGCAGAGGTGTCGGTCATAGGCTGATCGGGTGATGTTGGGAAATGGCTCGAAAACGCCTCTTCGGTGCTAGCGCTGACAAAATCACTTGTCTCACCTGTTTGAACGCTAGGTGTAGACGGAGCTGGATCAGTGGCGAACGTGTAAGTCTGACTTGGTTCTGTTTGTAAAGATGTGATAATTATCAGAGAATGTTACTTCGGTCTGAGTGGGAACAGTTTCTTCAGGGCTAACAGTATAACTTGTCTCGCTTGCGTGGTCGTCGAGTGGAGAAGATTGGTCAGTGGTAATCGTACGAGTCTGAACTGGTTCCGTTTGAAAAGATGTAAAATCAGAGAATGTCACTTCGTCTTGTGCGGAAACAGCTTCTGAAATGCCTGTGCTGACAGTGAAACCAAGCTCGCTTGTTTGACTCTGGGGTGTGGGAGCCGCTTCAGTTGTGGTCGCATCAGTTTCGGACCATGAGTTTGATGTGATGTCTGAAAATGTGAAGTCATTCTGAACGGAAACGGCGTCTTCAGTGCCGGTCTCTGCCGTTTCTGGAGATTCACCGGTGACAGTTGACACGTCGGGAGCGGCCTTAGTGAAGTCTGTTACTGTGCTCAACATTCGGGTGTCCTCATTACTTACTGAGATTTCAGCTTGGTCTTTCATAATTTTCTTCGTGCTGTTTAGGCTTGTGTAACTTCCACCCGAGCGCAGATGTCTGAGACGGGAATCGGAAACTACCGGCTGCACAAAATACACAAGATTTAACATTTTAGACTTCCTCTTACCAGAACGAGAAACGAAAAACAAACAAAAACAAACAAAAAACAAAACAGAAAAAAAAAAACATTAGGGGCGGGCAGTTACAGAGAGCCAGCTGTAAAATGTATGTGTTTATGGACGACGCCTACTAGCTGTTGAAGAGGTATGGATATGACTGCACTCGAAACTGCAGTGTTTCGTTCATTTGTTTCAGAAACAAAAGTCATTTAAACTTTTTAACTTTGAATGGTAAAACGTGCTCACCGTCTGAGCCGACAGAAATGCCAACAGAAAGAAAAGTATGGCACACTGCAGCATTGTTGTCTTCCGAAAGACAGGACCGAAATGACGAGTTCAGAAGTTGGCACTCAGGCTGACCATCTCTGACCCCTAACCTCCATTGACCTCCACTTTATAGTAGCCGGTGCCGACCGCTCCTTGTCACGGATACCCAAATTGTACAACGCGGAGAGGAATACAGCAGCTTATTCTACGTGTGTGAGAGACGGTCGCTACTTACACTCCCGCACTACGACTGAAACACTTTGAGGAGCGGTAGTGACCGGCATCAACACATCCACACGGACAACGATCATACCTCCGCGCACAGCCGGGGGAGCCGGGGTGGCCGAATGGTAGAGCGCTGGACTTCTAATGCTCGGGTCGTGAGTTCGTATCCCGGCTGGGGCCAAAATATTTGTGCTGGCTTTTTCATCGTTGCCCCGTCTTTGATATCACCCGTATGTGGTGGAAAAGGACGTTAAACCCCCAAACACCCACCCACCCCACCCACCCGCGCATAGCCCTCACACGCCGCAATAAATAAAAGATGCGTCTTCTGGTTGTGCGCGTGATTATTTGTACACTCTGGTTACTTGAGCTCCTTCACGACATTTCATGTGAATCATGTGGAATTAAAATGGCGTGTTGTCATCTGGGGTCATCCTCTGCACACTTATAGGCAAGACCTTAGTGTGACAGCTTCAGCTTAGAAACTTAAGAAAAGCGCAGGTCCTGTGATGAAGACCTTTACACCGCGCAAGATTTGACAACGCCATGAAAGTTATGTCTGATGCTATGATACTTACTGGTCATTCGAGCGAAAGGTGTGATGACAAGTTTATAACTGTCTAATAGTCAGTACCCTGGCCAGGTTCAAATCACTTATCCATTGCTTCGGTCATCTCATTGTTTCAAGGTTATATACTCTGTCACCAAACCAAATCTGTATTTATCCCTAACGGGCAGCACATTTTCTGAACTGCGATCAGTCTTTGGCCACTTGTACTTAAGGTGTAAGGACAATACATACTAACCTACAACAGTACGTGTCTGGTACATCAATTCTCACGTAATGGTCACAACTTACCTTAAGAGCCACCTAACTGACCAACACCTGAACGCCATAAAATCCGATTCCAGAAGAGGAAAAGCGCTTCTCAGCCAGTTTTTATATCAGTGCAGGCCATTTCCCCGGTTAAGCCTAAGAACCCTTGGCGCGAGTCCTCGCCAGTTTTGAGTGTGACAATTGCAAGGTAAGGGTGTCCTTGTAACAGCAGAGTGTGACTGCAGTGTAAATTGTGATCACTTGAGTTGACCGTGCGGTCCTAGGGTCATGTTACAGAAGGGACAGAATCACATGATTCACATCAGGTCAGATTGTGTGATCGGTGCGATGTAGCAGTCGACAGACGGCGATCAATTCAAGAACGTCAACAAAAATCTGGTTATCGAAGAAAAAGACTAATAAGAAAAATGCGCAAAACCTTTAATACAAATTTTTATGTACAAAGTTTTTACAGTGTGCGTACAGGTCAATGTCACTAGTTTTGGTTCATTCTGACACTATGATCTATGATGTGCATATTTGCATAATCATTTGAAGTCATGTGAAATGCGTGTGTATCAGTCGCTTGGTGATTACAGTTATAGCGACCCCAAACCCCACTCCCACCCCTACCAGCCAATCCGCCCCCCCCCCCCCCCCCCCCCCCCTTATCACCAGTATATTATGTCGTCAGTGTTTGCGCCCCCCATCTCAGTGTCTTTTTGTTGCTTCACAGTTCGCTTGAAATACAAAGTGATAGCTACATAAGTATTCCGACGTGGTCGCACTGTACACTAACAGTGTGCCAAAGACAGACAAAACTTAACGGTGAATATATGTAGGTAGGAAGTTAAAGAGAATGTCTCCAGCGTTGTTTGTTTTCGGTTTTTTTTTTTTCAAACTTACACATGTAATTTATCCGGTTAAAACTTAGGCTCTGGTGTCTTTCTAGTGGCACAATGGTCTTTTGCTGAAGAGTAAGGAGCGATACTTTATTACAAAGGGAAGTTTCCCGCGATTGGAGATACAAAACTGTTTCGGTTTGAGTCGACAAACTTCAAAATCGGTTTCCGGCAGCTTTTAGCAAAAGTGATAATCAAAGAACGGAACTCCAGTTTGCAGTCTCTGAATACGACATTATAATCATAGCTATTTATCATTCATAAACTTCTTTCTTTTGGCAGACACGATTATGCTAGATGCCAAACATAGTTATTAAACTTTGGTACATGGTTATAGCACTTTTGAGCTGAATACTGCTGTTTTAAAGTCTCATTACGTACAACAGGCATACAACAACGTGTGGAAAACTTTTTATCAAATGCGCTGAATCTGTGCATCAGAATCAGTCACTTGGATCACAGTATAGCATCATAGACCATTGTGGTGACTCTGGCCAGCGTATAAGTTGTTGTAGAAGTGTACCGCGTACTGAGCAGACGACGTTATTTGGTTGCGGACTGAGGGCCACCGGCTAGACGGCGCTGATTGGTGGCTATTTATATCAGCTTTTTTCGCGTCCCACTCTGTTCAAAAATAGACCGTAGGCTCAAAGAAAGTCCTATTTCTCTAATATTAGAAGCCACAAAGTCGCGAAAACGGTCGCAATGGCCGAATGAAACATCCTTCTGTCTGGTAAACAGCTTTACAGCATCGAAAGTGGCAGTTTTCCATCTCAGCGGCGTTACGAACATAGAGGGTTTAAAGCGAAACAAGCAGGCGGAATAGTACAGCATTCAGTTCAAAACGCCCGGGGGTCCAGTTTGGCGGTCGGTCACTTCGGTGAAGCATCCACTTTCTGAACCTGGACGTTCTCATCGGGAGTTTCGTCTTCTTCGGGAGCCACAGCAGTTTTTCTGTAAGTAGAAAACTGTTTTGAGTTTGCTCTCTCTCTCTCTCTCTCTCTCTCTCTCTCTCTCTCTCTCTCTCCCTCTCTCTCTCTCTCCCTCTCTCTCTCTCTCTCTCTCTCTCTCCCCCCCCCGACACCCCCCCCTCCCTTTCAATCTACAGTGTGCATTATCTACCTGTTGTAGAAGATGTAGCCTACAACGGAGAGAGCGCCAATCAGCACCAGCGCAGCAAACGATCCCAGAACCACGACGATATTCAGCCCCGAACTGTCGTCCTGTGATGGCATTTGTCGTCATGAGAAGTATAACCGACATCGTCGTATCATTAATTCATGCTACAGTGTAGAAACTCCGGTAGCAGTGACGGTTAATATCATCCAAAACTTATTTCCTAATCAACTCAGCTTCAAAAGATTGAATCCCAGCTAGGGCCAAATATTTGTGCTGGCCTTTTCCCCGTTGCCCCGTCTTTAATATCACCCATAGGTGGTGGAATAGGACGTTAAACTCCCAAACACCCACCCACCCACCTCTGAATTCAGAAATCGCTCAGTCTAACACTTACAGGTGTGCTGGACATCTGAGTTGAAACCGTGCTGACAGTAGTAGGATCCTTGATTTCACATAATTTCCCTGCATGAGTGAAAAGGCAATGGTCACCGTTAACCTGATCGTGAAATGGTAAAGGATACGGACCAACCATACGAAGGGGGGAAATTTCCTCCGTTCACCAGTGCGACGGTACATTTAAAAACAATTCTTTGTGTTGTTGGTGGGCATTCATGTACATCAACAGCGGTCAAGCTACGACAGCGAATTAGTTTCAGACATAGGATGGCCCATAACGACAAAAGCATCATCCCCTTTTGAAAATAACTACTGACCAAACACTGACATCCGAGGAGACTGCTCAGTTGCTGATCTAGTAAAAAGTTGTTTGGAGCTGTTCGTTTCCAAACCTGCTCCGCACAGCACAAGTTTCTCTTGTACTAAGAGGCTGTGAAAGGTCATTTTATGCCCAGACTATATGGAAACTTACCGCTGAATCCCGAGAGGCACTTGCAGTTGAGGCTGTTCAAGAGGGGCTTGCATGTAGCACCGTTCTGACACGGTCCGCTCAGGCAGTGGTCTATGAACGTTTTGCAAGCGGGTCCCGTCCATCCTGGGAACAAAGTCACGATGTTGATAACGTACACGAAACTAAAACTAACCAAATGTAAAGTGAGTTAAATAATTATCATTGCTCGACAAACTTTTACAGCATCAAAATTAAAGTATTTGGCGTTGTATCGTATCATGGAGCATCGGATCAAACATTTAGTTTGTGCTTTGGATTTCGTGTATTGTAGACTAATCACCCTCTCCTGCCACAACGAGCAATACATTGCACATAACATGAAATGCTGACTAATTCAGATGCTTCAGTGTTACCTGTTAAACATTGTTTGACACCGTTGTTTCCACATGTAAAATGTCCATGTGTGGAATCTGCTGGCTTGCAGAAAGTGCTGCAGGAGGGTCCGTAAAAGTACTTAGAACAATAGGAAGTGATATTCACGGACACGCTGCAATGAAACAATCATAAAAATAAAATTAAAAGTATCGATGGTTAAAGCACACCCCCCCCCCCCAAAAAAAAAAAAAATAAATAAATAAATAAATAAAATAAAATAAAAATTAGCCTTTCATCATCTATGTTTGTTAATGGATAGAGCCACTTCAAGCTTCTTTTATCTCAATAACTGGATGAAAGACGTGACCGACAAACATAATGAACTGTAATAAACAATTGCATACAGTCAGGTCCGTCCATTGAATTTACAGCGGGCAAAGCTAAAGTCATTACCAACTGGAACAGGTTGAATAACAAGCCTTCCTGTCTGTAACCCGATTTATCAGGTTTACTTTCAATCACGTACGAAAATAAAACTCTGTGTGTGTGTGTGTGTGTGTGTGTGTGTGTGTGTGTGTGTGTGTGTGTGTGTGTGTGTGTGTCTGTGTGTGTGTGTGTGCGCGCGCGCGCGTGCTTTTCATAACACAATGTTTTGCTTTTCCTGACCTTACAACGGTATTGTTAAATATGTACTGGTGCCAGTCAGGACTGGGAGTGTACGGATCTGTCCAGTTGACATGTAGAGAGAAATTGCCTAGCAGGTGTCGGGCACCAGGGTCCAGCTCGAAAACAGTCAGCTGCAAATCCATGTCATCCTGCAGACACAAGTCGGCAACACACGGCTGTCTATGAATGCAGGGCAGGAACATAGGGAGCGAAGGTTCTGCGGGCAATGGCGGTGCCCTTACTCAGACGGTACGAAAGAATTTGAACTAGAAGCGGATTAAACACGAGCTCTACTAATTTGTAACAAGCGTGTATCTCCTCGAGCAGACTTACAAAAGAAAACCGCACACAAAAAGGCTTTAAAACATCTCCCTATTTTTGTAAACATGTACGGTTCTTTTTTCCACGGTAGTTCTACGGGGATCTGGTTTGTTGTTTGGGGTTTTTGTTTAACGTAAAACACAGATATGGTCCTTCGCATGATGAATGTTCAACACAGATATCTAAAACAATGACAGAAACACCGGTGAAAGCATATAGGCGAGAGTGTGTATCTGACTGAAGAGTTTTTGACTGGCAGCTTCTCTTAATGTTAACGACCTAAAGACGCACTCTTCATAATAAATACAAGTGCCTACAACATGAATCTACAGGCTTAACATTATCTTCCCGAAATGTGTCTACTGTTAAATTAATTCAAAGATTGCTCACCATGGTCATAAACGGAGTTGCTATCAATGAGTAAGTGGCATTTTCAGTGTCCCCAACACGCCTCCCGAATCTGCTCACTGTGTTGTTGTTTTCAACCGCAGTGGTGTCAAACGAAGAAGTACAGCCACTGCACGTATGACACAAACTAGTTTGCACGGATGAACCATAACCCATAAAGCAAGAACAAAATAAAGGGAGCATATAAAGGCTCTCTCTCTCTCTCTCTCTCTCTCTCTCTCTCTCTCTCTCTCTCTCTCTCTCTCATTAGTCCGATAATCACGCAAACCCTAATTAGTATTTGAATCTGTGTATTTGCGTGCCGCTCTAACGCGCATGTGCGTACGTGCGTGCGTGCGTGCGTGTGTGTGTGTGTGTGTGTGTGTGTGTGTGTGTGTGTGTGTGTGTGCTTGTGTGTGCGTGCGTGCGTGCGTGCGTCTGTGTGTGTGTGTGTGTGTGTGTGTGTGTGTGTGTGTGTGTGTGTGTGTGTGTGTGTGTGTGTTGTAGGTTTGAAAATGGTCTTTGTATGCCTATGACGTCTTCCGTTATCGTTATCTCTGCGTTGATTAGATCAATTCAATCCCGAGCGTTGCACGTGGAAGGATTACCTTGCAGGACAGCGATCCATTTTTATCCCCTCTGGTTATAAAATTACACAGCGAGACACTTACAAAAGCCATGGACAAGACTGTCCCGAACAAGTAGGCAGCTTCAAATAAGCGTGGACCCAGTACACACCGTCCGCATGAAATATTTACCATCCTAAGACTCCAAACTCATAGTACACTGGTATAACTTCTGAAACATTATTGGTTAATTTTTTATTCTTATTACCTTCCAGCGGAAGAGAGTCGAAAGCAAAGAGAAAATGCTGTGTCACATCTGTTCTCTTCACAATCCCCGTTAACTTTCCTCATGTTGTCACAACATGTTCCATCTGTCAAGCGGCCCTGGCGGTTGATGTATGACAAGAATTGAACAGCGATTCTGCGCTGGATGACTGCTTCTCCTTTTCGGAAAAGGCATGAAAGACTCTGCACGAACACATACGCAGAATACTGAAGTTGAAGGTAGAGTTCGAAACGGCAAAACTCGGAAACATTTTAGCAACATAAGTAAATTGCTATATTGAAAATGCAAAATAATGAACTAACAAACTGCAGAGTAAAGTCATTTCTTCGTTAATTTATCTAAATTTAATTAATGTTCTCAAGAGTATGTTCATACATTTGGTTTTAAAACGGCACTTACCAAAAAGAAGACAAGATACAAAAATCCGCAGTATTCTGTAAATTTATTTGATCCCATTGAAATGGCCGTCCGCTCGTAGTAGCAAAGAAGAGAAAAGAACTTCACTGGCCAGTATTTTCAAAGGCACTGATACACGCGTAAGCCCTACGCCTGAGTAGTACAAACCCGATTCCTTCCCCCTCTTGGGGAGGAGCGGCTGTCACGTAATCAGAATGGTGTTTAATCCTGCAGGCAACCCATTGGCTGGCATGTTTTATCTTCTTCGATTCGTTCTTTTCAATCCGACCAGTGCAAGCGATTTATTAGTTTTTAAAACAATCTTTCGAAGCATGAATCATACAGTTTGATGGTGCTGTTCGCTTTCCATTCAGTGTGAAAAATCCACAGTTCCTATTTTATGTACAGCTTTACTAATATCTTGGAGAAACGCTATTTAAGGCTACCATCAAAATCTGAATAGAAAGGTTGTCTGGAGAATTTCTAAATCACAAATCTGAATCCTCTTCGGTATGCATTGGTCCACATGGCCCTCGTTAAACCCTCAACCAACCAACTAACCCACCCTCTTATCTTAACCCTCAGAGTATGTGCGCTATTGTCAGGTGACATCGAACTTGACCACCACAGCTCCTCGATCTACATCTCAAACGTGCATGGTGTTCGTACGTGGACAGTTTAGTGTCCTGGCCTATAGATATCCCTGTATGTATTTGTTGTGATGTCGCCATTGCCTGCATGTGCTGGCGGAACTCTTCGTAAAAGCAAATATATTGATTATAATGTGCCCCATCCACTTCAGAGTCTAGTGACCGACTAAGCTTTCAGTCTCAACCGTTTTACCCACAAAGACATTCAACTGTCTTGGCTAGGGTTATTATTTGTTCGATGGGTGTGTTCTGTAGTAAATAAGCAAGCACCTTATTCAAAATGACCTCTCTGTTTACAGCACACAGTACCGGAACCAAAACAAAACGCCGATGGTTCGAACCTCCAAAGTTTACTCAGAACAAATTTAAGCGACCAAAGTGAACATACGAAATTTCTAATACAGGATAAAGAGTGACAGATTAGTTAAACTACCTTTGCTTTGTCAAACGGGATAATACAAATTCAAAATTCCAGATTAGTAAAATGAAAACAGGAAACAGATAACACCACACTTTACTGAGACAGGCTGTTGAACAAATAGTCCACAAACAACACCGAGAAGACAAGAACTGAAAATATGCTCTACGTACAGTGTTGCATTCAGAGCTGTAAAAAGCTCTCCGTCGATCATGTGCAGTTTGGATTTGTATGGATTTTCTTTGTCATTGAAATAGTGAAAAATCAAGTCTTTTTGATTATATATACATGTTTACGGGGTCCAAAGTGCACAATACCCGTACAGTTTGAGTGCCGCTGGACTGAAATATGTCAAACAGTTGAGGTTTTTAAAAACCTTTAACAAAGGTTACGACTTACTCACATTAATCTATCAAAATTTAATGTGGTACACAGTCTCCAATAAACTTAATAACATTAAAACGTGGCAGATGTTCTGAAAGGGCGAAATGGACATTTTCGATATATTCCAATCATTTCTCTCACATTATTTATTTGTTCAAAACAATAATTTGGTTTCAGTGATTTGCCTGCTCGTTTAATGTTAATTTACTATGTGAGGCAAGCGGCCTGTACACTTTCACCTTTTCTCCCGAATTCAATATCTTGTGGTTTTGAGAAAAGAGGAAAACATTAAGCCCAAACCACTTTAGAGTATATTTACATTCACGAATGAACAAAGAGAAAACACACATGCATACACAATGCACTTTGTAACAATGCCTCCTCAGTTTATCACAGTTTGCTGAAAAAAAAATACAAACAATTTTAAGGATATTCACATCAGTTTAAAATCTGTCTACAACGACCATCCCCAAAGAATCAGACCGAAAGGTCAGTGCAGGGTTGTTTATGAAGTTAACTAAAGTAAGTGACAATTAGCGACTCCACTCCTGTCAATCAAAAGTGTCGAACCCGCATAATTCAGCCAATCGCATCCCACGACATGACACGGGGCATGGTCTGGCAAACGTTTGACCAGACACTACAACGAGGGAAGCACGTTGATATGACTGAACATGGAAAGAAAGCAGTAAGTCCACTGACGTCATTTGAGGAAAAAGACCATGACGTCAATATCTTTCATCTTGAGATCCCATAAAATGACGTCATGGACGTACTGTACTGTGTTTTGCCAATGCCGAGTGGAGTTGTCAATTATGAACGTGTAGCTTCTTTGGGTAGGTGGCCGTCAAGCTGGCTCAACTGAAACACTGGCAGATTAGGATCAAAAGGCCAGAGCTTGCAGTGTGGCGGCCGGCGGCTTGGACGCTGGAGCTTCTTCTTGAACTTGGATGACGCTAGCGCACAAACAAAAACACGTCCAGTTTTTAATTTTCGGTCGACGAAAGATAATATGTGAAATTGTTATAGAACAGTACGCACCAGCTACCCACCACCCATCCCTACGCTGAAAGCGTAAATCTACCCATGTCTGTTTTGATTGTAGAAGTTCCAGTGGAGAAAGACCTTGTGGGTCATGTATATCAATACATTAGAAAGTGGAAAAAAAACAGACACGGTTAAGTTTTAATGGAGTATTTAGCAAGCACGTCTTAATTATGCGATAATTGACCACTATACGTCACGCCTCGCACAGTTTAATATGCTGACAGGCAAAGTTGCACCTCCTGCACTGTCCTAGGTGTACCGTTTTCCTCTCAATGTGCTTAAATCACACAGTCGGTGTCCACACGAATTTCTGTTCGGAATCTCTATGTATGTGACCATTGAAACTCCGAAATGAAATCAGGTAATACGACAGTAATAAGAAACCAGTATACTTACTGTTGGTCGTCTTTAGGCGGTTCTTTGGTCTCTTCACTTGCTTTACTGCAAGAAAAATAAGTAAACATGTGAATGAAAGCAACATGACGCGGATGGAGAGTCAACATTATCAGCTTATACTGCCTTCCCAAGACAATAATGTATCACAATAAACAAAGGACTTACATGATGCAACAGACGAACACTACATACTGTGATCCTAGAGCTTAAATATCAGAGGGTTAGGACTTTGTTTACAATGTGGGGTTTTTTTTTCGGCGTCTCAGCTTCGGATCATTCAGCTTTCATGACAGAAGGGACATTTGTGATATTTTAAATTAATGAAGATGGTTTTCGTCGTCCGGTCGTCGTCCGAGAGGCTTCTCAAAATTCCCAAGCGCAACCTGAAATCCTTTGGCGAGCGTTCTTTCAGTTTTGTCGCACCAACCTTTTGGAATTCTCTGCCAGCACATCTGAGAAATGCGCCCACACTGTCAGTTTTTAATATCAATCTTAAAGCGTTCCTCTTTTGTGAAGCCTTCCAGTAATTTCCCGTGTCAGCAACTAGTCAGTTTCACCGGTGTCTGTCTGTCCATCTTTTGTAAAATGTGCGTGAGTGTCGGTGAGTGATTGGCGCATTGAGTTTTATTCTAAAGAAATGCGCCCTACAAATACCTATTATTATTATTATTATTATTATCTTACAGTCAGTGTATATGACTCGCACAACTTACTTCTCATCGGGATTCTCCCTTTTCTCTGGGGCCACAGTCTCCCTCTTCTTCCTGTGAAAGAAAATGGAGTTGTATCTAGATTCTCTATTAGTGAGTTCACCTTTCAGTCTTTCTACTTATATCTCTGCCTTTCACTTTGTAGAAATATAGCTGTCTTCCTTCATGTCTTTTTTTCTTTGTTTCTTTCATTCATTCTTTGTATCTTTTTTTCTTTGTTTCTTTCGGGCAGTCGGTTGCTATCAAGAGTTTCACGGTACACGTATGTCGTCTACTTTACTTATCACTGTACCTTCTGTACAGGACAAAGGCCAGTGTGGAGCCAGCACCCAGCAGAATGAGTGCAGCTAGGGGTCCAAGAACTACACCGATGTTCATCCCGGAACTGTCTGACTGTAAGGACATTCATTTCCATAGTCATCATCATCATCATCATCGTCACCATTATCATCGACAACGAGAAATACAGAAGGAAAAAACCCGACATGTCGCGTACTGAGTAATATCTGCATCTACATTCAACAAGACCAGCTTCAAAACCAAGCAAACAAAAACAAATCAAAACACACACACACACACACACACACACACACACACACACACACACACACACACACACACAAATATTCAACAATAGCAAAATAAACTTTCACTCTTTCACTTCATGTGGACAACGACACGTCTGGCTATTTCTTTGTTGTTGTGATGGTGCTTGTTGTCCTTTATGTAAAATTGGGAAATATATTTTTTTTAAAAGAAAAAACTCAGATCAGGATCTGATCCTGCGACACACTGAGACAGTCACGAAACACCTCCATGATGATTCCACCCCCCACTTGTGGACCGTAGTTAAAACGCTCTACATGTGTAGCAACATCAAGACAAACGGTCAAACATATCCTTTGCTCTCAAAAATCAAATCCTGAACAAAGAAGATTAGTAACCTGGAGGTGTTTTCTGTTGATCGATCCTTCAGTTGAAGTGTTGACTCTCCAAACAGCAACCTAAGGGTCTTATCTCAGCCCCCTGAATTTGTTTATGAAATCGCAGTCTCAATGGCCACTTGACCGAATACTCACATCTGCATTTAGCATCTGAGCTGCCGTTGTGTTGTTGTTGTTGTAGGGCGTAGATGATGGTGGTGTTGGTGCAGGGGTCGCGGCGGGCCTAGGAGTCGTAGCAGGTGTGGGTGTCGTTGGTTTGGAAGTAGTCGTCGTTGTTGCTGGAGTGGTTGCGGTGGCGGTTGTCGTTGTGGAAGAGGTGATGGATGTTGCCTTGGTGGTGGTCACAGGATCCTTGACCTCACAAAGTTGTCCTGGATAATTTGCACGGTCAGCCGTAATTTTTAGTTTTCAAAGGGGTGGGGTGGGTTGGTGTTTGGGAGTTTAACGTTTAGGTTTTAAAGGGGTGGGGTGGGTGGGTGTTTGGGGGTTTAACGTTTAGTTTTCAAAGGGGTGGGGTGGGTTGGTGTTTGGGAGTTTAACGTTTAGGTTTTAAAGGGGTGGGGTGGGTGGGTGTTTGGGAGTTGAACGTTTAGTTTTCAAAGGGGTCGGATGGGTGGGTGTTTGGGAGTTTAACATTTAGTTTTCAAAGGTTCGGTGACAAGGACAAATTCGTGGTCTCTATAAAGTTTGACTCGGGTCATTCTAGTCTTGATTCTAACAGTCAGCTAAGTGAACCATGCAGATTTAAAGAACTCCTTTCAGTGTAGGTGTAATCCGACAGCCTCTGCCGCATTCGTTACAGTATAGTATTTGTGACTCTCTGCCAAGTGGCGTAGGAAGACAACGCATGTTGTTGTTGTTGTTGTTGTTGTTGTGACAGTTGTTGTTGTGATGGTTGTTATTGTTGTAGGGGTTGTTATCGTCTGTGTGGCAGTTTGTAGCAAAATTGAAGTCGTCCTGGAACAAATCTCAACAAATGCCCCATTTGGAAACTCACCACTGAATCCAGGAGAGCATGTACAGTTGAAGCCTTTGAGATAGTTGTTGCATGTAGCGCCATTCTGACACGGAGTGCTCTGGCAGTTGTCTATCATTATCTCGCACATGCCTCCCGTCCATCCTGAATCCAGCAGTATTTAAAATGTTAGGAAAAGACACTCACACACACACACACACACACACACACACACACACACACACACACACACACACACACACACACATCCTGTGTTACCACATCCAAATCACACGTCATTTGCCAATGCTCACCTGGCAAACACTGCTTGGCACCGGTGTTTTCACACGTGTAGTGACCTGTAGAAGCATCTTTAGCTCGGCAGAACGTGCTGCAATCCGCCCCGTAAAAATATTTCGAGCAGTACGAAGTGACGTTCACAGCCAAACTGTAAAGAACAAAATATGCTTTACGTAAGAAAAATTCAAACAGTTCGCAAACAGTTGGTTGGCGGATATGGCGAGGGGTTAATGCCTGTTTCCATCTTCCATGCAAGGGCTCAAATTAATAGAAGACAGGGAAATTCCTCTGACTGTGAACTGGATCTGTTTGTGTGGCTTGTCCCTTACAGTCAAGGATACATAAAATGTGGCCGACCTGGCAGTGTGAGACAACTAAGTGTTTAGCTGGTCTGTTCAGTTAAGGTAGCTATCCCCTCCCCCATAACCTGCCCCTTAGGACCGTTTCCAACACCAGTCCTCGTTGTGGCGTGGGACGATAAACCCCAAATAACCAGGCAACCGACAAAACAATGACTCAGAAAACAGCACAATGATTTTTGCTTCCAACTGGGAATCACGATCTCCGAGCAACCATATACCAGCTCGTCTGTTCCTCACTTGCGAACGTCAGAAAAGTAAATCAAGTAAATCACTAATTCTAATTACTCAGTAATTAAGTGACTGAATAAGCACACATTCCATCCATTTATTACATCGAGATTCACTCAAAATTACGAGACTGACATGTTCTCTGCCAAACTTCTTTTCCTCAATTAAATGTGAGACAGTGAAGGAGGCAGTCAGTATTTCCGCATTCCGGAAGTGCCTAAAGACTCATCTCTTCAGTGCCTCACGCCAGTAATCATCTGCAGCTTTTTTCCACTATCTTTCCTTTCAAAACCTCTCCCTAAGCGCCGTGATCACTCAGTTAGGGTGGAGCCGTGCGCTATATCAAGTCTCATTCATCATCATCATCATCATCATCATCATCATCAAACGTCGTATGTTAAAGTTCAGAAGAAGCTAGCATATTCTGCGACTACATTAAAAAAATAATAATAATAATAAAATAAGCCTGGCACTGCAAAAGATATACACACCACGATATCTCATCAAACATTTCCTCGTCATTTCATACACGCAGACAATAGCTAACGAGTCACTGGCAAGAGGCTCGTTCGGTGATGCACGGTACTGAGTTTCTCCCTCATCGCTTCACTAAGGTAGCTGACCTGATGACAGAATTGTTGAAGTGGAACTGATGCCAGTCTGGGGTGGAGGTGAAAAGGTCAGTCCAGTCGATTCTCAGTGAGAAGTTCCCCAGCAGATGTCTGACACCAGGGTCTATCTCCAGAACGTCCACCTCAAGGACGATGTCCTCCTGTTTTTTTTGAGTTCACAATAGCAATTAGTGAGTTAGTTAGTCAGTTGGGCAGCTAGCTAGCTAGCTAGTTAGTTCATTAGTCATTCAGTTAGTCAGCTAGATAGTTAGTCAATTAGTCGGCTCGTCAGTGAGTAAGTTAGCCAGCTAGCTAGCTGTCTAGTTAGTCAATTAGGTAGGTAGGTAGGTAGGTAGATATTGACAGGTAGGTATGTAGGTATTGTCAGGTAGGGATCTCTATTGAGATGATAATAAACGCGATTGTATTCATTAAACGGGTGTTTTCTAGTAAGACAGTCCGTTCGCACGAAGGTCGCAGACTTAAGAGAAACGCAAATGTGTAAAATAAAAGTAAGAGAGGACATTTTTACATTGCTGTGCGCGCTTATATGTATTGTATTACAATTACTTCGCCAATGTAAACAGTTCCTGACATAAGAAATACAAATAATTACTGGTGAATGCATTCAGAAGCATGGTATAATTAGGCGTCAGGCGTAGGAATGTTCGGGGTTTTGTTTGTTTGTGTTATGCGCTGTGTTATTTTGCTTTCTCTTTGCGTTGGGGCAAACAGTCACATTGATATAATGGTCTTTAAACATGTCTTACTGTGGACCAAGTCACACTAGGAGAAAAAACCGCGATAAACACGCTGTTAAAAAAAAAATCCGTGTAGACAGCAATGGCTCCGCCAACGTCTTTGTCTTATCAGAAAAACATCTTTATAGCTTTAGACAGGGATTACTTAGCCAACATAAAAATACAACCCTAGTTTCTGTCAACTGATCTCAGCGATTACGTACTTGTGGTTCTAGCGTCAAGGACATTGCACCGATACCTAACCGTCTTTCTTTGAAGGAGGTGGGAGCCAGGACAGTCGAGCGGTTGAGCGTTGGACTTTCAATGCTCGGGTCGTGAGTTTGATTCCCGGCTGGGGTCAAATATTTGTGCTGGCCTTTTTCTCGTTGCCCAGACTTTGCGATCACACATATGTGGTGGAAAATGACGTGAAACCCTCAAACATCTACCCTTTCTATTGAGGGGAGTCGGGTGGCTTAACAAGCTGAGCGCTGGATTCCAGATAAGAGGGGCCTGGTTCGAATCTCGACATGTCCAAAATTTATACAGGCTCTCGTCCCCGTCTTTAGAATCTCCTTCGCGGTGGCATAAGATGTAAAGATGTCAAACCACCCATCCCCACTCAAGCCATGTCTTTTCTTTCTTTCTTTTTTTTTTTTTGGGGGGGGGGGGGGGCAGGGGGGCACTGTCGCAGGTCAGGTGGAGGGGCAAGTGCCTGTCATGAAAAATCGCTTTTTTATGATTCCCTTTACGCGCAAGCTTTATTTCGCTCAGCCCTTTGGATTACGCGATAAGAATCTGTTTTCAGAAAGCTGACCCTACTAGCACGTCATATATATTTGCGCACTTTACTGGGGATTATCGTTGAAAACGTAAATCCTGAACTGAAGGGAAAAAAATGCTGGGATTAGGTGGCTATATGACCGTTCTCTGATTGGTTGCGGTGGACTGTTTTCGGAAGAAAGAACGCTAACAAAGTCAAGAAAGTCAGTTAGATTACAAAGGTAATATAAAGCATATAGTAAAAACATAATCTATTAGCTAATAAATTAACCTGTGTTAAATAGAAAAGGAAACGGTAATGACTGTGAAGTGTTGTTTTTTTTGTTTTTTTTTACTATTCTTTTTTGTTCTTTTTTGCCCCACATTTTTGTTGGGTTTTTTTCACAAACAGTCTGGATGGGTGTTGTGATATTTTTACTATTTTTTCTGGTCCTTTTCTCGCCCACCGGTTTTTTTTTTCCCGCGCCGTGTATGTCAGTACGTCTGCAGAGTTACCTTTTGTTTGTTTGTTGAAGTTATGTCCCATTTGTTTATGTCCTGAAGAAGGCGAAAGCCGAAACGTTGACCTGTGCCGTCATTTGTGAAAGTTAAGTGGTTTCTGTCCCTTTCATGTCGCTTTTATTAATTTCTTAACCTGTGTTAATTTCACATTTTCTTTAATAATAAAGACACGAAAAACGTGGTAACTAGCAAAATATTGCTATGTTAAGAGGACTGCGTTCGTGACGATCTCTAACTGTCTGAAAATCGCATTAAAACACATACCAGGGTATGACGGAAAATACTACTCGTATACTACGGTTCCTTGGGGGAAAAATCGTTACACACCGTTTAAAAGCATGGATGTTTTTTTGTGGTTTTTTTTCTGGTGATTCTTTAGCACGTTTTATTAAAATTTATCCGTGGCCCCGCAGAGCTTCCGGCTCCACGTCACGTGACATTTCGTCCAACTGCATAACGCGTTACTGACAGTAAGCACCACATACGATTTATTTCCCACGAGGAGAAATGCCAGTATAGACTTCTTAATAATAATAATGATGATAATAATAGTGAGATCATTAATATAGGCGCTTTAGCACAAATATTTGGCTCAAAGCGCCGAGAGTTAAACCCAACACGCACGCTCAAGTGAATCACACGCATTCTCTCACACACTGGACATGAACACAATCATTGCAACCACGTAGTGCGAAGGGACAGCTCGACAATTTAAGTGTCGGAATTTTTAGAATTGCATTTGTTTTTTTATTTTTCTGGGCTGAACATTTCCAAAGCAGAGGGGGAGGAAGGCGGAGTACCCGGAGAGAACCCCCGACGGTCGGCCCGAATGAACGGTGCCACATACGAGAACGAAACGAAAACTTCTTCGCCCCGAGTGGGACTCGAACCTGACCTCTCGCATTGGAGATAACCACTAGACCACCGACCGCCCTGAATTTTGGCTCCCCGCCAAGATTGGAACTTAAGAGAAATATTCAGTGAAAAGTGGGATTTTCTCTCCTTTCTCTAATGTGAGTATCATCCCGGATTCGACTCACCATGAAGGAGAAGGGAAGAGCGATCAGGGAAAAGGTATCATTCTCGCCACTGCCAATCTTCTTCCCAAAACTGGTCACGGTGTTGTTGTTGTCCACAGATGTCGTGTCGGAGGTCACGGTACAGTTGCTGGCAACATCAGGACATAATGTGAACAGCCTAACCATCTCTTTTTTGTTGTTGTTTTTTGTTGGGTTTTTTGTTTGTTTGTTTGTAGCAACGGCTGATTAAAAATTAATCATTGTTTGGTTAAATCACTTCCGTTGGAAAATAAAGTTCGTTCGTTCGTTCGTTCGTTCTCTCTCTCTCTCTCTCTCTCTCTCTCTCTCTCTCTCTCTCTCTCTCTCTCTCTCTGTGTGTGTGTGTGTGTGTGTGTGTGTGTGTGTGTGTGTGTGTGTGTGTGTGTGTGTGTGTGTGTGTGTGTGTGTGTGAAGAATTGGCTGAAATAATAATAATAATGATAAGAAGAAGAAGACCTCTCTCTCTCTCTCTCTCTCTCTCTCTCCGAGAGTCTCGGTATGTTTTTGCTCGCTGAGCGTTACAGAGGAAACAGTATGAATAAACGGATGCCCCCCCCCCCCTTCGCAACCCCATCCCTCGCTTCCCCCTCCTCCCCCCCCCCCCCTCGCACCCATCCAGAAGCTAACCTCACCATTCTCCCGAAAGAAGAGAAAAGAACGTAACCAGATTATGTTGTACTTTTCTTTAGCAGAAAACAACTACAACAACAAAAACAAACAACATAAACTAATTGAGTATTTACTGTGCGTGTCCTCAGTTCTGTAGGCAGAAAGGGGAGCAGGGGTGGCCGAATGGTAGAGCGTTAGACTTCTAATGCTCGAGTCGTGGGTTCGTATCCCGGCTGTGGCCAAATATTTGTGCTGGCCTTTTCATCGTTGCCCCGTCTTTGATATCACCCGTATGTGGTGGAAAAAGACGTTAAATCCCCAAACACCCACCCACCCTGTAAGCAGAAAACAAATCTCCGTTTTGTCTGTGACCAGAATGAACGAAGAGAAGTGCACAGATCTTGCAAACATTAAAACTGTTCAATAAATATCCCTATAGAAGTACCTTCCAGCAGAATGGTGTCGGAAACAGAGGGAGAAAGCTGTATCACACTGATCCGGCTCACAAGCCCCGTTACCCAGCGTCCTGCCATCACAGCACGTGCCGTCCGCTAGCCTACCCTCGTGGTTCACGTACGACAGAAACTGTACCCCGACCTTTCTTTGGACAATCGCTTCTCCAGTGATGATCAAAGTCTGTAAAGATGAATCGCGAAATAAGATGCATTTTTTTTAATCTACTAGGAAACACAGATGACAGAGTGACGCGATGTGATGAAGACGAGATTACAACTGTTGTAAAATTAACACGCGTGAGAAAGTGAAAAAACGAACAAACAGAAACGCATAAAAGAAGAATGAGATTCCAAAGGGATTTCTGTCACTTTTTTTTTTCGACAAGTTCCATGTTGGTCAGGAAATTAGTGTAATCAATGTAATCATATGGGGAAAAAATGGCTGTTTCGAATAGCCATTTGTAGCTTGTTAGTTAGTTAGTCTGGTCTATTTTGTTGGTAATTTAGTTGCCTTTCTGTGTTTTTTCTTTTCTTTTCTATCCATCTCTTCGTTTTTTTATTTGTTTGTTTTCTTTGCTTTCCCGTTTTTGTCTTTTTTTTTTCTTTATTTACTTTTTTTTGTTTTATTGTACTTTCTTTGTTTCTTTTGTTGTTGGTGGGTTTTTTTGTCTTTTTTCTTTTCTTTTTTTCGTTCGTACAATTTTGCCATTTGTTTGATGCGTCATACAGTAAACAGATAATGTTTTTAAAAGTACTCACCAAAAGGACAACAGCACACAGCAAGCTACCGCATGCAGGAAAGTGTAGGCATCCCATTGAAAAAGTCCTTCCACATATAGGCTACACGCCACAGACGGGGTACAAAAAAAAGAGAGACTGTCACGCCGGCAGTCTCCAACTACACTGATCGATGTACACCCAGAGTCCCCATTCCATGTTGCTAGGATTTCACTTTCTCTTGAAGAGGTCCCCCTTGTCTGATAAATCAAACCGTCTTCCAATCACCCCATTGGCTGGCAAGATCAGCTCCGATTCGATCCCTTCCAGCCATCCATTTCAAAAGGAGAGGGGGTGGACTGTGTTGGGGGACGGGGTCGTGTGTACTGAGTGTCGCTGTGAGTTTGTGTCACAAGAAAGCCCAAAATAACAATGTTTTGTCTACGTTAGACGGCTATTCTCGGTTCTTGTGTACCGAGAATTGTTTTAAGACACCTCGTAATTTCTTTTCATTAAAATCCTGTTTTGTTGTTGTTGTCGTCGTCGTTGTTGGTCTTTTTTTTTTAATCGTTTTTCAGACTGTTTCGTGTTTGTTTTTTGTTTTGTTTTTTGGGGTTGTTGTTGTTTGTTTGTTACTTAGGGATGGGCTCCGAAGTTTCAAAGAACCTTCAGAAACTGTGCCTTGATTAAGAACGCACAATTACAAGGTGAAAGTAAACACAATATATCTCAAAACACACAGAGACATTGCCTACCAATTACTCTTACGTGTGACTTTTCTTTCCAAACTTTGTACATGTACCAAGACCCCGGCTGGGGCCAAATATCTATGCTGTCTTTTTCTCGTTGCCCCGTCTTTGATATCACCCATACGTGGTGGAAAAGGACGTTAAACTCCCAAACACCCATCCACCCACCCACATGTACCAAGACTAACCTAGGTCAAATAGGTGCGGAGGCTAAAGGCGAGTGTTGACAAAACCACGCCATGACGCAGGACCTGCCTCAACGTCCCCCAAACTCCATACCGTCCAAGCCTTACTAAACGGTTTAACTCGCAGTATCGCGTATGATATGAAATACTGCGCTTCGGGTGGGAGTAAATTTAGCGGCTATCATTGAAGTTAATCTGGATATTTGGCGTAAACTTGGACACGTTAGAAAGGGGGTTAAGTGTCACTATGTGTTGGTCTTACGCATGAACCCAGTTTGTTGGCCAAGCTGATAATGGCCATGTTGAACTCTTTCCTGGCCTGCCTTTCGTGTCATCCGGGAACGATTTAATGAGCAAATATAGGCTCTTGTCAAGGTACTGTGAAGTATAACTCTTTCAAGTCTTCATTTCTTTTCTTGCTACTTGCTGCAACAGTTCGCATGCGAAGTCACTGGCTGAAATAGAATCGCCAAAAAGAGGAACACGAAAACAGTGCAAATTAATACTACCAAACACTGAAAAGTCTAAAACAACAACAACAACAACGGAATATCGCTAGACAAGCTATACTTTGTTTGATCCCAGTATTTTGCTAAGTAGAAGTTTGTTAGAAACAATTCTGATGGATGTTTTGGTTGGGTTTTTTTGTTTTTGTTTTTTGTTTTGGCTGGTTTTTTGTTTTTGTTTTTTTAACGTTGGCTCATATAATGCACGATTATACGGAGGACAGACACTACCTATTGTAAACATATCACCCTGAACAATGTGCACGTGTCTGAGTTTTCTGTGTATTCCGTGTAATCTTGACACACAAAACCTATTGTGTGTATGACACGCGTTGATTTTCCGTAACATTTTTTCGTGCACACGGCAACAGAAATCTCCCATACACCGATTCATCCAGCAGTTGTTACAGACGGAATCCTCACACATGATAACTACCTTATGAAGCCACGACCTTGTAATAAATTCACTCCAATTTCTCGCCACTTCATCAATGCCACTCATTATCCATGCTTACAAACAAGTCCCTCGAGCCTCTTCCTTCGCGCACGTGAACAATGGCGTCCCACACGGCTTCGCCTCCTAAGCTGAAGAGTTTGTGATAGCGAGCGCTTTATGGTGTAGCGGCCCACGAGATCTATTGTCGACTTCAAGTCAGTTGATAACCAGGGCTTAAGGGTAAGATTATTGGAAATCATTCTTCAGTCGTTTCTCTAAAGTGCTGTCATATAAGCGTGTAATAACTGCAGATAAGTTGGCAAGTTTGGAGGGGCGAGGTTATACGACAGGCCCTAAATTGGGGAGAGAATGATGTGTATGTCTGTCTCAGTGTGTGTAACGTTATTAAAATCTGTGTACATGCATAGACTTTTTTTGCAGTGTGAGGGAGACAGTGTAAGGCGGTAAGTGAGGGGCTCTCTCTCTCTCTCGCTCTCTCTCTCTCTCTCTCTCGCTCTCTCTCGTGTTTAAAGAAGAAGCGTAGCTGTGAATTTGTGGTGGTTTTATTTTGATTGAGTCGAACTATACCAGGGGACCAGAACTCCAGAGGGTGCTCTCCCCTCTCTCTCTCTCTCTCACACACACACACACACACACACACACACACACACACACACACGCGCGCGCGCGCGCGCGCGCGCGAAATACCACCACCCTCCCCTAGACCCCCCCTCTCTCTCTCTCTCTCTGTATGTGTGCCGGTGTGTGTGTGTGTGTGTGTGTGTGTGTGTGTGTGTGTGTGTGTGTGTGTGTGTGTGTGTGACTCAAAACCATCTGCTATAATTTTTATTATCATTATTTTTTTTTTTCATATCAAAACTCTTAAACCCCCCCGAACACCCACCCACCCTCATATCAAAACTCCTGTCCCAGCCACAGCTGTAGCGGCACTGACGCAGCATCTGCCCACCAGTGCAATGAGGCTGAGCGATGCGCGTGAGTTGACGACTGACGTGCGTTCATTTTTGCAGCGGATGCATGCACTGACGCTACAACGGTATGCTGCTCTCGAGGCTTCATGTTATCCCCGCGCGCACACCTGCCCGCAAAACAACGGAAATGCTAATGCCTTTATCAAGCGTTCCCGCTTCTTGCCGGCTCTAGTCAAATCAGTCAAGAAAGCCGCTATGACGCGCACCATCTTTTTGCTTTCCACTGACATGGAGGGGGGAACGCTGCTAAGGTTAGAATAACGGTAATATGAATGTTCTACGATTTAAAAAAAAAAAAATCCGCTAACACGGAGACAGTAGTGTGCGAAATCTTCGTTCTGTTCCACCGTTGCTGGCTGTTACCAGGTTTTCTTGGAGTGATCTCCCTTAGAAACGGTTTCTGTTTTCATGTAACTTACCACTGTGAAGGTTTTTATGCGGTAAGAAGGATGGCCAAAGAAGGCGGTTTGGTGTCACCGTGGGGCGGGTTTCGGACAGCTAGCGTCAGTCAAATGGTGTAGCATCAGACGGTGTAGAAAGGGCTATTAAAGCGTCAGTACTGACATTTTTCTCCAAAACCACGCAACACTGAAGAACATTCCTTTGAGATCAGTAACGTTAATCAGTATAACTCCACCCTATTCTTAATAATATAATATAATATAATATAATATAATATAATACTGAGTATTGTGTAGGCGCTTTACCCAATTTCAGTCTTTAACTGGCTCAAAGAGCCGCGACCCAACACGCACGCTCACGTGAATCACACACTGGACATGAACACACTGATTACACTGAATCACGTGGTGCGAAGGGCCAGCTCAGCAATTTAAGTTTCGGAATTCAGAGTTGCATTAAATTTTACTTTCAATTTTTGTGGACTGAACATTTCCAAACCAGAGGGGGAGGAAGCCGGAGTACCCGGAGAGAACCCCCGACGATCGCCCCGAATGAACGATGCCACATACGAGAAGTAAAAATTGCCCTGGGTGGGACTCGAACCTGACCTCTCGCACTGGTGGCGAAGTCTCTTAACCACTAGACCACCGACCGCCCCTGTATACTTACGCTCCCTCAAACCATAATCGCTCCGCTCCTATTTCTGCCCCTCCTCCCCTGCTCCTCCTCCTCCTCCCCCCCCCCCTCCACCACCCCACCCCTCCTGTCCCGGTCCCCGCAAGTCCATTTCAACAACAACAGCAACATCTGCCTGTCCGTTGACCCGTTACGAACTGCATACAAAATCAAACGGCGACACTTTTGCAAGACGTATCGTCGTGAAACTGCGTGTAGCCTCTCAGTTCTCTTTCTTCTTCCCCACTGGTGTTTATGCGCCAAACCTGTTGGGAGGGGGGGAGGAGGAGGAGGTGGGAAGGGGGAGGGGAGGGAGGAGGGGAAGGGGAAGCTGGGCTGGTGGGCGTGAAAACATCTTGAAACCACCGACATTTTTACACGGGCTCATATTTCACGAATTATTCCGAACACCGGTTGAATGCGACGCCATATTACACTGATGGGCCGAGCAACGGTGCATCACAAGAACATGATAATTGGAGTGTGGATATCATTATCAAATTCGAGACTATACATTTTAAGGCGGATGTTTTTCTTTAGTTGATAACAATATACAATAATCAAGGAAGGGAAAGGGGTGTCACACGAAAAGGATGCACGATGTCGATATCGCTTTTATAAAGGGCGGGATTTCGAATTTCGAGACTAATTTTGAGGCGGACATTCAGTCCCGTGATGACAACGTCCTGTCGTAACCAAGGAAGTGCAGGGGTGGCGTTCATGTTGTGGTATTGTAAAACCTAGTTGGCCTGATAAAACGAAGCGATGCTGGACAACACCGCTGCCACCAGTAACCAAAGTATACGGAAATTATACAGAATGAAGATGATGTTTTTCTGAGAGGACACTGTTTGGTGCAAAGAAGGGAAGAGGGTGGTGCTGTGGTATTTTAAAACGTAGATGAAATGATAAAGCGATCGATGTTGGGCAGAACCGCTTGTCCTTATACCGCTGCTATCTCTCGCCCACCACACCAGTAACCACAGCGTACGGAATAAAGCCCTTATACCGCTGCTATCTCTCGCCCACCATACCAGTCACCACAGTATACGGAATAAAGCTTTTACCTATTAGACAGCTACAAAAGACACATTTTGATGTGGCCACATGTGACCCATCCGTCTCCATGAAATGGCATTTATAACTCGTGAGCTTTACGTCAGTTTCACTGTGCTGGAGTGCGTTAGATCTCTGCCTACGTAGAATGTAGGAGCAGAAACATACCTAGACGCGTCTCTGGTTAAAGGGTATCAACTATTATTATACCCTGACCCCAGTCACTCTACAGGTAGTGAGGGACGTTAAACAACTACGACAGACAGGCGGCTTTAAATTCCAGTCCATTATCGCGCTGTACACTTTGAGTAACCATGCTCAAACCCTCTCAAAGACAGCATTTATTCATTTTCGAAATCAGAATTCAAAAATATGTGAATGTGATTTACGAGTAATAGAAAGCCTGATGTCCAAATGTGTAGGTTCATGAAGTTGCAGAGAAGCCATCGTTGTTGTTTTATCATAACAAATATTGATGATAATAAATGATAATAATAATATAGGAGACTTAAAGGGCGCTTATACATGTTCATAACAGGCTCTAAGCGCCATAAATACTGACAAAAATCAAAACAGGTACAGCTGACGACACACAGGCAGCCTAAAGCAACCACACACACACACACAAACACAGAGAGAGAGAGAGAGAGAGAGAGAGAGAGAGAGAGAGAGAGAGAGAGAGAGAAATTATTTACCAAGAACAAGTGCAGAATATTCAAAGGAAAGTGCTTACATACACACACGCGCACACACATAAGCACGTAGGCAACATGTAGGTAATGTACTAAAATGCAGTAATGTGGGAAAAACAACAGATATGCTAATGATCATGACACATGGTTCTTGTCCACATAACGAGTTTACGCGAAAGGTAGTCGTTACATTTCTTACCACTGTTGTTTGTTTATTGTTGAAAAGACAGATCGGTGCCACCAATCCTACGATTTTCTGTGTGTGTGTGTGTGTGTGTGTGTGTGTGTGTGTGTGTGTGTGTGTGTGTGTGTGTGTGCGCGCGCGCGCGCGCGCGTTTGTGTTTGTGTTTATGTTTGTGTTGTTGTTGGTTTGTTTGTTCGTTCTGGTGTTTTCCCCTTCTAAATTTCAGTTTCACGTTCACCAAAATCCATCACAATGTTACCCCCACGTACCGGCACACAACCTATTCATGCACTGCTGTCCCCCAACAAGTAATGGTTTCAGTTAGAACCGCCTCCGCATTTTCCCACCCTCACAAGAACATTTTCTTTGACTGTTTCTTTAACTCTTTTCAAACCTGAAAGAAAAACTCCAAGTACAGCCGACCGTTCCACCCGAAAAGATGCAGACGAAAATTTCGCCACGCTCTGTTTGGCACATTTTGTGACAGTGGAAGTGGTGTGCAAACAGAGCGGCCAGAGTGAGAGCGGTTGGACACTCAATGCTTTCCACATAAAGAGATTGCGAGGGAAAGCGAAGAAACAGAGGCTTGCGTGACACCAGATGGAGAGAGTGCGTTTGTACTGGAACTATTAAAAAGCCGTTCGTTTCGAGAGCGTGGCGTTTTGTTGGTTTATTTTCTTTTTTAAAAGCCACTAGTTTCCATTAGAGTGTGGAGGGGGAGGGGGGTGTTGTAGGGACTTGTGGCAAGGACATCATTCTTCGTGTGGAGTGTGTGTGTTTTCACTAGACGCTTTCATTAGTGAATAAGTCACTCAGGTGTCACGACCGGCTTGAGTCGAGAAAAGAGTTTAAGGTTTGTGTTAATTCGAGCCACATCCGTCACTACCGTCGAACGGTAAAAGATCCTATGTGCTTATTAAATCAACGGCGCTTAGGGCCCTTCTATCAAATAATGGTGGATTGTTTCTTGGAGTGTTTGGATTGGTGTCGCTGGACTCTGTTCTGCCTGAGAAAAGAGGGGGAAAAAGTTTCCTTGGTAGTCATTTTGTAGAGGAAGGAAATACTCCAAAAAGGGAACATTGAAAGCACGTTGTGCTGTTGCCTCACCTACAAAGTGTTATTTTATCAAAAAGAAAAAGTCCAATTTGAGTGCATGGATTTTTTTTAGAGGGAAAATATAACACTTGCATTACGTTACTCAGAATAAACTTCTCGGGAATATTTAACCTTAGTGGGAAGCCATGGTGGCCGAATGATAGAGCGTTGGACTTCCAGTTCTCGGGTCTTGAGTTCGTATCCCGGGTGGGGCCAAATATTTGTGCTGGCTTTTTCATCGTTGCCCCGTCTTTGATATCACCCGTATGTGGTGGAAAAGGACGTTAAACACCCACCCACCCACCCACCCACCCACCCAACCTTCTGAGCGAACTAGACCACACCTAACTCACTAACTTTACAATCCACGAACCATCCTGTAACTCCCCAAACCGCTCTCACTCATCCACCCCACGTGACGTCCCTCTATCCGAGTTTCACCTGTACGCAGCTTTGTTTCCTTGGTGCGTACGAAAGTGCAATGTCCCATGTTTCACTTTCATTTTCCTTTCATCTGGAGCGTCTGCCGCAACAGCTGTCACTGTTTCACACTTTAATATGTGTGTGTATGTGTGTGTGTGTGTGTGTGTGTGTGTGTGTGTGTGCGTGCGTGCGTGCGTGCGAAGGGGGATGGCGGAGCCGGTAGATTTTCAGGACAAAGACCAGTTTTATACGTAAAGATACTAAGTGTCGGCCTTTTTGGCCTTACTTGTTCTGTTCCCGGTTTGCTGCAGTGGTACCCTCACTCCCCTACCAGCACCCCTCCACACACACACACACACACACACACACACACACACACACCGTCCCCTCGTTTCCATACATACACCCCATAACCTTCACGCCTGAAATCACCACAATAGCCGCAATGTGACATTCAAAACGTCAAAAGATTTATGACAAACATGACAGAAGATTATAACTTTCTTTTCAAACTGCCAACACTGCGGACAGTGAATTTTGTCTGCACTTCAAAACCGTTTTGCCGGTTCGGCATAAAACATTCGCGTGTCGGTTTTGTGTACGGGAAGAACATTCGTTTCCGAAGCCGTAAGGGTCACACAGCGTCAAAAGCAAAACTCCGAGGGTCAAGTGGCTTGCGGCAGTCGTACAAGACGGATATGAAGTCTGTTTCTTGAGGTCAGACAAGTCTGAACGCGCGCTGGGTTGGATTAAATTTAATAGAGCAGGGCCCGTACGTAAAAGTCGAGCTTAATTTAACCCACGGCTACGGACCTAACCCAGACTAGGACAAAAGAAACCCAAAAGCAAAATTAAATTTAAACAAAGGAAGCGAAGAAAGGAAGACAAAAAATGCTTGTATAACGGCATAGGCACCTTCCTGGAATGGGCCCGCTTCCTGATTTAAAAAACAAAAAACAACAGAAAATTTAACCCTAGATCTAGTTTGGTTGGAGGTTAGACTCTAACCCGGGGCTAAAAGCCCTAACCTCGACAATTACAGGGTGAGTGAGTGAGTGACTTTTTAGGGCTTAAAGCCACGCAAGCCACAAAGACTAATTCGCGGCTGAGTGTGCCTGCACTACATGAAAAAAAAAATGTAACGTTGGACAAAGGATGCAAACTGGTCTACGGGGCAATATAAACCTAGGACATGCAGGAGACGCTGCACCTTCATGCTAGTTTCTCGAACTCCCGCTAACCTCGACTATTACATACGGGCCCAGGTTATCAATCATCTTACAGCTATGGTGCTGTAATTGGTGAGGGTAGTTTGACTGACAGACCGTGGAAGAGGTGGAAGAGGCGATGAACGGACAAACAGGCAGAAAAAAAAGGACAAGGGATCAATAGCAGAAAAGGGAACAGAGAAACGGAGAGAAAAGGGAAAATGTCTATAGCAGCAGCTTTATCGGATTCCTTTTCTCTGCCAATGACAGACTGATTGTTATCATGGCTGTGGTCCTTCCTGAAGCAGCAAAATGTCTCACAATGGACGGAGGCACTTTCGCCCTTGTGGTCATACGATAATAGAAAGGTGGGCATCCAGGGCTGGGCTTAATGCCTGTGTTTGTCATCTCAGTACGGCACATTCTTTTGACAAAGAGTGGCTGATTGTTCAACTGGTGGTGCGCGCTTCTGAATCAGCAAAATGATACAAATGAAGGTACTCGTGTCCTTATCAGCGTAGGAAGGTGGACATAACTCGGTCTAACTGCCCGTGAAGCATTTTGAACAGTGGATGAGTGTTTCTAATTCTGCGTGCCGCTGGCAGAACTGTCATCCAAGTATCCAGGCAGGGACAACTGTTCATGGGTGACTGACCGAAAGACTCGGGAGAGCCTTTTTTTCTTTCTTTCTTTATTTTTTCTGCCCCAACTCTTTTGCCAACTCCAGTAGTGTTCCTCTCAGGACAGGGGTGGAATCCACGGAGGGCTCGAAAGCCGGGGCATTTTTTTTTTTTATTACGCATGATGACGGAGATGAGGATGATGGTAAGATGATGCTATGGAGGTCCATGTGTTTTAGGACTGCGGGACAGGGCCCATTCCACGCTTCCTGTCATAAATATCCCGGCGTTAACCAGGTCCGGGAACTACGGCACCTGCCGGCCGTGTAATCATCCACATCATAAGACGTGTAATACCAAGACAAGCACCCCCAAAGTCGCACCCGTGAAGTGGGTGAATCTCGGCTGTGTGGCAACAGCCTCCCCACTGGGCCCATAGCACACTCGTTCTGGGTAGGAGCCGACCTAGGTAGGAAAAATCCCGCTTGCCTCGGCTGGGACTCGAACCAGGGTCTCCCGGTCCATGGTCCAAAGTGCTAACCACTACACTACGGTTTTTTGGGTTTTTTTTGTTTTTTTTTGTTTTTTTTTTTTTGGGGGGGGCGGTTGTTGCTAATTTGTTGCTGTTGCTGTTGTTGTTTTACTTTTACCCGATTTATACTCGGTTGTGACGCATGACGCTTCATGCAAACTGGGGCCGGAGGGAAAAAAAAAGGACATGAAGGAGAAATATACAGCATAATTTCTCAATCTGCTCTTCAGAATAAATTGACTCCAAAGCCTGCTTGTCACGGTGGACGATTTGAATACAAAGGGGGAGCAAGATAGCATCACACAGTACACCGCCAGGTCGGAAGCGCATTTCAAATGGAACCAACTCCCTGGTCCTCTTTTCAAGTCAGGCGATAAAGCCGCTGGCCTCTGTGGTCAATTGAGCAGAAAGAGAAACGACAAACCAAAACATACGTCCTATGGAGACAGAGAAAAAAAACATCCTGGGATTTATACTGGCATGCAAATGGACCTCGTTTTGGACGACGTGAACCGGCTTGGCTCTTTTGATTGACAGGTGATCTCGAGAAAATGATGAATGACTTTGTATGGTTGTAGTTGGTGTAGTCTCGTGTAGCTGCTTCAGAAGATTCTGGTCATATCTCTTGATCAAAGACTTGCCAGTGTCCTTTACCGCCATACCCCGCGCTCATTTCCCTCCTCGCTTCACTTCCTGCCACTGGGAGACCCCTCCGTTGACCGGAATACACTTTGGACACTTGAAGTAAAAGTATCTTTGCAGTCATTGGCACAGCGAGGGACTGCAATTGCTACAATGTATGGAAAGTATTTTGATGCTCTCTCTCTCTCTCTCTCTCTCTGCGCGGGTCGTGAATTCGTATCCCGGCTGGGGCCAAATATTTGTGCTGGCTTTTTCATCGTTGCCCCGTCTTTGATATCACCCGTATGTGGTGGAAAAGGACGTTAAACACCCAAACACCCACCCACCCTCTCTCTCTCTCTCTCTCTCTCTCTCTGAGAAAATTCATCATTGTTTGGTTAAACCACTGACTTTCGTTGGAAAGTAAAGTTTGTTCGTTCGTTCGTTCTCTGTGTCTGATCTATCTCTCTGTGTGTGTGTGTGTGTGTGTGTGTGTGTGTGTGTGTGTGTGTGTGTGTGTGATGGTGATGATGATGATGATGAAACTTTATTTATCAACGGTAAAAGTTTTGACAGAAATTCGCCAGTTTGCAAACTTGCCGTTGCTAATACTACGGAGACTATCTACTAAGGAAAAAAGGAGCAAAATATAAAAGAAAAAAATCAACACAGAAAATTATGCACTAAACTACAAGAAACAAAACCATAGAGAAAATGTGTGCCGGTGTGTGTGTGTGTGTGTGTGTGTGTGTGTGTGTGTGGGGGGGGGGGGTGTGAGAGAGAGAGAGAGAGAGCTTCTTCCTACATTACTTTTCGCTCACGAGTATTTCTTCAACACAGCTCAGCCCACACACCACCATTAAGTCAACACCTAATCCGCATCCCACTTCAGGCGGAAAATCGGGTCTCAAAGGTCCCAGATTGAAACGCGAGCTTCACAAAGGGCAGTTTACCCAAAATGCCATGTTCGAGCACAAGAAAATACCAGCGGAATTCTAAGGTATCAGAGGTTTAACCCTTAACAAATAACAAACCGTAAAAGACACACACGCTGTCGCTATTCCCCTACACGCACCAGCGCTAGCCATTCACTTTTTTATGAGTTTTACAGAAAAGAAGAGCAACATCAGTTTTCGCGTATGAACATAAACGTTCAACACCCCTCCTTCATTTACGTGGGCGCGTTGACTTTTGCAATTTCATGCGTGACACGGCGATGTTGGTGCGAACATTTCAATGCAGGTGATATTTTAAGATGATGTATTGGTTGTCTGCAGCGCGAGTACAGACCATGGTGGTTTTTAAACAAGACAAAAAAAAAATGATAATAATAAAGTGGGGGTGGATGGGGGGGGGGGAGGAAAGTTGCGCCAAGTTTAACAGAAACGGTGGTGGTGAAGTAGAAACCGCGCACAACACACACACACACACACACACACACACACACACACACACACACACACACTGTGTTGTGCGTGAAGCAACGACATCAAAAATTTAAAATAATATACAATACAAACAAACACAACTTCCCAGAAAATCATCCCTTAATTACCTCGGTCCGCACTATTAAACGAATCAGCTGATTTTATTCGTCATATAATTCCAGACAATATTTCTAGTAAGCCTAGCAACCCGCAATGCCTCGTCTTCTTCAGGGGTGGGTGGGTGTTTGGGAGTTTAACGTCCTTTTCCACCACTTGAGGGTGATATCAAAGACGGAGCAACGAAAAAAAATGCCAGCACAAATATTTGGCCAAAGCCAGGGTTCGAACTCACGACCCGAACATTGGAGTCCAACGTTCTACCATTCGGCTATCCCGGCTGCCTCATCTTCTTCAGAATCGAACATCTACAAATCGGAAAACAGAGAAAGGGACCTTCTATATGACTGGCGTCAAACACTGATCTCATTGCTCATTTGTTGATGTACTTGTTAGCTAGCAAAGCTGTATGCATGTCAGTGTGAGTGAACGAATTTAGGTGTGTGTGTGTGTGTGTGTGTCCCTACATGGTCCAACCCTTGTCGTGGGGTAGTGGCTTGTGTACCTCAATGACCCAGAGAACTATGCCAGCAGGAGCACATGCTCCTGGCAGGGTCACCCAAGCTGGACAGGTCGAAGGGTAGAGGTCAGACGAATGTGGACCACCTCTCCAAGAGGCTAAACGGGTTTGCGTAGGGTTAACAGCCCTACCTGTAAAAAACACTGTTACTGAAGCATCGACAGCAACAAACCGAGACATTCACCTGGGCAAGGAAGGGTCTCCATCCCGGAGACCTATGACGCATTGCAGTGAAAGCCGAAAGGAAGCTGCAAGGCCGACCCCCCTTCTAACACCCAGGACAACAACGAGAGTAGCCACATGGAACATCAGGACAATGTATGAAGTAGGAAGGACCATACAAGTAGCAAGAGAGATGAAGAACTACAAGATAGGAGTACTGGGACTGAGTGAGACAAGGTGGCTACAGACAGGACAGCTGAGATTTTCATCGGGAGAGCAATTGCTGTACTCTGGACACACAGAGGATGGAGCCCCCCACACTGAGGGCGTGGCCCTGATGCTGGCACCGGAGGCACAGCGGGCACTCATCGGCTGGGAACCTGTCAACTCCCGCATCATCACAGCCAAATTCATCACCAAGAAAAAAGACATCAAGCTGAACATCATCCAGTGCTACGCTCCCACCAATGATGCGGAAGAGGAGAAAAAAGATGACTTCTACCAACAACTGCAGACAGTGATAGATAGAGGAGGAGCCAAGGACATGACCATACTGATGGGAGACTTCAACGCCAAGATTGGATCAGACAACACAGGCTATGAGGACACCATGGGAACACACGGACTGGGACAGATGAACGAAAATGGCGAGCGCTTTGCAGACTTTTGTGCCCTGAACCAGCTAGTGATAGGAGGCAGCATCTTCCCACACAAGCGCATCCACAAGGCCACATGGAGATCGCCGGACCATGTCACGGAGAACCAGATTGATCACATCTGCATCAGCCGGAAGTTCAGGAGATCGTGGCGGGATGTGCGCGTGATGAGGGGTGCCGATGTATCATCAGACCACCACCTTCTTGCAACAACATTGAGACTTCGGCTCAAGAGGCACACCAACGCCAACAGCACACGGACCAGGTTCAACGTTGGACTTCTCAGGAACACAGACACACAAGCAGCATTCCGGATCAGCCTTTCCAACAGGTTCCAGCCACTGCAAGACCTGATAGAAGACAGTGAAATGGACATCGAGACACAGTGGGAACACAGCAAGAAACTCTGGCACGACACATGCGAAGAGGTCCTTGGCAAGAGAAAGACCCAACATAAGGAATGGATCTCTGCTGATACCATCCAGAAGCTGGAAGTTAGGAAAGAGAAGAAAACTGCACTGAACACGAGCCGAACAAGAAGAGCTAAGGCAAAGGCACAAGAGGAATACACAGCAGCTGACAGAGAAGTGAAGAGGAGCACCAGGAAGGACAAGAGGGACTACATCGACAACCTGGCCAGTCAAGCAGAGGAAGCAGCCCGACAAGGGAATCTAAAAGACCTGTTCCAGGTGACCAAGAAGCTCACGGGCAAATTTCAGCAGACAGACAAACCAGTGAAGGACAAGAACGGGCACCCACTGACAACAACTGAGGAACAGCTGAAGCGATGGGCAGAACACTTCAGGGAGCTGTTAAATCGCCCCATCCCTGAAACACCACCAGACATCCCACCAGCTGAGACAGAACTACCCATCAACTGCGACAAGCCCTCTAAGGCGGAGATCAGGAAAGCCATCATGACGCTGAGAAATGGGAAAGCTGCAGGGCCGGACGAGATACCAGCAGAAGCCATTAAAGCAGACACAGAGACAGCCGTCAACATGCTGCACAGCCTGTTCAGCAAGATCTGGGAGAAGGAAGAGGTGCCAGCCCAGTGGAAAGAAGGGATCGTCATCAAGCTGCCAAAGAAAGGGGACCTCAGGGACTGCAGCAACTACCGAGGGATCATGCTCCTGTCAGTGCCAGGCAAGGTTCTCAACAGAATTCTACTGGAGAGGATGAGAGAGGCAGTCGACCCCATGCTCCGAGACCAGCAGGCAGGCTTTCGCAGGAACAGGTCCTGCGCTGACCAGATTGCCAGCCTACGCATCATTGTGGAGCAGTCACTGGAGTGGAACTCCCCCCTCTACATCAACTTCATAGACTATGAGAAGGCCTTCGACAGTGTAGACAGAGAGGCGCTGTGGAAGCTGCTAAGGCACTATGGAGTTCCCGGGAAGATCATCTCCCTGATCCAGTGCACCTACCAAGACATGAGCTGCAGGATTGCCCATGCCGGCCAGTTGTCAGAAAGCTTCGAGGTGAAGACCGGAGTCCGCCAGGGATGCCTGTTGTCCCCGTTTCTCTTCCTCCTGGTCATCGACTGGATCATGAAGACCACTACAGCAGGCAGGAAAAACGGGATACAGTGGACACTCTGGACGCAGCTGGATGACCTCGACTTCGCGGACGACCTGGCGCTCCTGTCTCACAGCCACAGCCAGATGCAGGACAAGACTACGTGCCTGGAAGCCACATCAGCTGGAACAGGGCTCAAGATCAACAGGAAGAAAACCGAGCTGATGAAGATCAACACCACTGCCAACACACCAGTCACAGTCGGTGGAGAGCCCATCAGGGAGGTGGAGTCTTTTGTCTACCTGGGGAGTGTGGTTGATGGACAGGGAGGCACAGACCGAGACGTCACAGCCAGAATCGGCAAGGCAAGGGCAGCAATGGTCATGCTGAAAAACGTCTGGGCATCCAAAGTTGTCAGCATAAGAACCAAACTTCGCATCTTCAACTCCAACGTGAAGTCAGTTCTGCTCTACGGATGCGAAACATGGAGGACAACGAAGACGATGCAGCAGAAGATCCAGACATTTCTCAACACCTGTCTGAGGCGCATCTTCAACATCCGATGGCCAGAGAAGATCCGGAATGAAGAGCTGTGGGAGCGAGCGGGGCAGGAACCAGTGGCCAAGCAGATCCTGCGGAGGAAGTGGGGCTGGATTGGACACACCCTCAGGAAGCCAGCATCCAGCACCACACGCCAAGCCCTGACATGGAACCCGCAGGGGAAAAGGAAGAGAGGCCGGCCTCGCAACAGCTGGAGGCGGGACACTGAGGCAGAGCTATGTAAGCAGGGGACCAACTGGACTGGAGTGGCAAGACTAGCCCAGAACAGAGTGCGATGGCGAAGGGTTGTCGATGGCCTATGCTCCACGTGGAGCCAAGGGCCTAAGTAGTGTGTGTGTGTGTGTGTGTGTGTGTGTGTGTGTGTGTGTGTTCGCGTGTGCCATAATAGTTTTGTAACGTATGAATATAGTATAACGTTCGGTTAGCGTCTATGTGTGCCATTTGTCTGTGTACTGTATGTAAATGCCTTGCATAAAATGCCAAAAAGAAGAATTAAAAAAAAAAAAAACGGAAAACAAAAGCAGTGAAGAAAGTAACGGCCTTTCACTCTTTTCGACCATGCGCCATTTTTTTTTTAACGCCATTTACACGCCACTTTTCCGTCCACGGCCATCCATTGTTCACCCCACTCAGACTTCATGTCCACCCTGCTGGACGAGTGGTCGCGAGGTGTGACCCATGCGGCTTCATCGCTTTTCCATTCAGTGCTGTAACGACAGGTGGTCCAGAACCACCGCCTCCCATTGCTGACTCCTGGTGTTCACCGCCACCTCCCATTGCCGATCGGCCAGGCGTTCACTACACGAGCATCCGTTGGTTGGCTGGCTGATCTGTGGTTCTGCTCTGCTGATTGCGTTTAGCGTCATGAGTTGCTGGTTTGCTTGCTTCGCTGTTGTTGTAGTTTAAAGGGGCCGATGCTGCCACGTTTATGCTCGCCGGTCGTTCTGAGGTGTTTTCGTGGTGTCTTATCAAAGCATCATGCTGGTCTTTGTTGCCTGAGCGGCGTGAGGTCACAAATAACTAACTCCAGTAATTTTGACGAGTATCATCATTGTCTGTGATACACTGTATTACTCAGGTGGAATGTTTGTGTATGTTGTGAGTGATTTTTTTTTCTTTCTTTCTTTACACTGTTATTATGTTGTTTCCATAGTAATGGAAACAACATAATAGGACGGGCTAAAATTTCCACGTTCATAGGCAAGCATCTGTGGTACAAACGCACGTCACTGCCGATCTCCCGCAGAGACGATTTTGCAAGTGTAACTCTGACAATGACGTAAGAAAACTTGCGTCATCGATGCTGACGCGTATGGTGTTCCGAACGCACTTCTCCTCCTCAGTGAGTGCCGTCTGTGCGGATGTGTGTGCGTGTGTGCGTGTGTGCGTGTGTGCGTGCGGCTGTGTGTGTGTGAATTGTGTCCAGGCCCGTTTCTTCGAAAATACTCAACCGAATGGCTTCAAATTTGGGGTATCCAAATATATCAAAATGTTACATTAGACGATTCAAGCGTGTGATGATTGCTTAAGTGATTTGGGAGTTATCGCCCTTTTGAGACAAGTTGGTTGTCTTTCGTGTACAGGCGTAATATTTATTTAAATCACTCAATTTTTTGGCAGTAGATAGCTTGAATACGGACTCTGAACAGAGTCACTACTAGAAAATGGTCGCTCTTATAGTTTTCATGTAAACCGAGCCTGAGTTGACATTGCATGTGAACCCAGTTCAGATGCCTATTTCTACGAAAATACTGAACCGATCGATTTCAAATTTGGGGTTTCTAAATGAATCAAGATTGTTGAATAGAAGGCCCGATCCAGGTACGATTGCACACATGATTTGCGAGTTATCGCACTTTTCAGAAAAAGTGGCTTTCTGGCGTTTAAAGGCGTAATATTTACCTAAACCACTCCATTTTTTGGACATAGATAGCATGAATACGGACTCTCAACTAAGTGAATTTTGGAGGTTGTCGCTTTTATACTTTTGGCGTAAGCCGTACCTGATGAAAGTGCTGGTGAACACACTTTAGATCTCAAAATCGCTCCTACTATACATAGATAATGAGCCTGGGGTGCCATAAAAAATATACAAAAAAATTAGAAAAATTCACTGCAGCCGTTATCGTCAGTTGACTTGAAAATTTGTACTCACAGCACATTTCCTCTACAAGCCACACGCCTCACAAACATCGAAGAAGAGACGCACGCGCACTGACGTAAAGTAAGTGCGTCATGTTTGATTGACGTGATGCTGTTTTTTCTTGGGGGTGTCTCGCCACTTTCTTTCCGAATTCCTCTGTTTTGAGACGTGGTGTATTTTACTTCTACTATGTCGCCATCTTCGTGCAATCGCAGAGATGACACGGGATATAACAGAATACAACTCCAATACTTTATGAACAGAATATGCACGGAGAACAAATTCATGAAAGAAGAAGAACCCAGAACGCTGTGCAGGGCTGCTTACGTACTGAACAGGTCAGATCCATCGCAGAAAAGGCACGCGCGCACTGACGCAAAAGGCAGTATCAGCGTCATTTTTCCGACGTCATGTTTGATTGACGTGATACTGGCATTTCTTGGGGATGTGTCGCCACTTTTTGGACGTTCTCTATGTGTAGACGGGGAAAGCGGGAGTTTCATTGATGTAGTGTGCTTTGTTTTTCCCACTGACTCTCACTCAATAGCATAGTAGAGTGAGAGGACACCACATAGGTCTCAATGGAGCACAAATGCGGCTCGCGCGAGTCTCTGTGTGTGTGTGTGCGTGTGTGTGTGTGTGTGTGTGTGTGTGTGTGGATACATGGCATTACAAAAGAACGACCGTGGCGTCAGCAGGTGATCAAATGGAAACAACACATTGGGCTGGTGGCCATCTTGTTAGTGTTGTTACTATTTGGATTGCTATTTGGATCTCTGTGTGTGTGTGTGTGTGTGTGTGTGTGTGTGTGTGTGTGTGTGTGTGACTGTGTGTTGTATATGTTTGTTTTACAAGATATTCTCTGGAATAATTTGATATATGTCCATCTACGTAGGTCTGTTGTCTATAAATGTGTGTGGCATGTATATGTATATGTCCTAAAAACAGAAATAAAAAAAACTCCAGTAATTTCCTGTTTAGCTGGTCAGTTTCATCAGGGTATGTCCGTTCGTCGTTGTATAATGTGCGTGAGTGTGAGTGAGTGACAGGCGCATTGAGTTTTATTTAAAGAAATGCGCCCCACAAACACCATTTATTATTATTATTATTATTACACCACTTACACACCTTGACAGTGACAGCGTCTGCAATGCTGGCACTGAGCCAACAAAAGCATACTCCATGACGCAGCGACCACACTGAGCGCTCCAGTAGTGTAACAACAGTCGTAGAATCTGCATGTTCGACCGCTGGCACACAGTATAAACAGTGTATCGCATTAAGAACTATAATCATATACTATAATCATCAAGACAGAATATTTCGACCGTACAGGCGGACTCACGAGCGAAACTGTTCCAAAACATAAGCTGGCTTAGGCAAAGATGGAATTAGACCGTTAGAACTTGTTGAATGATTCATTATTAGCCCGTTTAACCACCCCGGACTCTCCCCCTTCTCATCTTATCTTCGCCAAGCCTGTTTTCATACAGAAATATTCCTCGTCGAAAACAAGGGATCGAGACGGTTTGGCCGAAGTGACTGTCAAGTCGTGAGTTCTAGATTATCTGTTCGCTTTTTCATAGTTGCCCCTGTCTTTGATTTCGCCTTTGCTTATTAGAAAAAGAATCAACAGCCACTCAAAAAAGGTTAGAGTATTAAGTGCCTGGTTAACTGCTAGTAAAAGTAGGTAATAATCATATTCACGACACGGTAGCAGCTGACACTTGAAGTGCGTTAACACGAGTGAGTGAGTTGAGTTTTTAGGGCTTAACGCCTGCGTCAACACGAGACGAGCTGTTTATGAAAAAGGTATAGGTATCAAACAATGTGTCTCAGAGTGCTTTTGCGTCTTGTAAGAGATACGAGAAGCACCTTTTTTTTTCTTCTTTTTTTTTCTTTTTTTTACTGGCATGTAAAAGCACTTCGCGTTTAGTGTATTTCATTTATGTTGTATTCTGACTGGGGGAGCCGGGATAGCCGAATGGTAGAGCGTTGGACTTTCAATGCTCGGGTCGTGAGTTCGAATACCGGCCGGGGCCAAATAATTATTTGTGCTGGCTTTTTCTTGTTGCCCTGTCTTTGGTATCACCCCAAACGTGGTGGAAAAGGGCGTTAAAAACTGTGTGCGTGAAAGACTTATGTACTGGTATGCGAGTGTTATTGTTGTTATGTGTGTGTGTGTGTGTGTGTGTGTGTGTGTGTGTGTGTGTGTGTGTGTGTGTGTGTGTGTGTGTGTGTGTGAAAGACTTATGTACTGGTATGCGAGGGTTGTGTGTGTGTGTGTGGGGGGGGGGGGGGGGGGGCGAGTTCACAAGACTTTCATTTGTGTGTGTGTGAAGTTTAAGTTTTTCATAGGTGAGGCTTCTGTTCAGTTGACTTTCATTTGTGTGTGTGTGTGAAGTTTAACTTTTTCATAGGTGAGGCTTCTGCTAGCGCAAGTTTTATTTGTTATTATTATGTCATTATTTTGTCCTATTATTATGTTTAATTGTGGCCTATAATATCCCTTCTGGGATTAATAAAGTAATTTGAATTTGAAATGTGTTAAGGCAGTATCCTTGCTGTTGTTAACCATCGTCCGTTTTAGTTTTGCACACTACAGCCCATCAGCATTATTATGCTATTGAAATCAATCTTGAGTAGACACGTACAATTCATCACTTGTTTTTTGTTTATCTTATTGACAAACGAACAAAAGCATGATTCTTTTTTCAATCTGTTTCAGTCACTGACAGCTATCAATTTCCAGAGGGAGACGTTTTGACAAGCATCAGCGGGTACCAGGTCCCAGGTCCCAGTAACCAGCTCGAGCGAAACTCGCGGGCTTCCCAACTTGTGATCCTCATTTTTCACCTACATGCCAGTCTTGATTGATAGCCTTTAGAGGACACAGCTGAGTGAGTTCTTGTAGCCAAAGAACTGCAGTGCAAAGGAATGAGCGCGCGGCTGAGCTAATCTGTGTGGCCCAAACAGCCCTCTGTGTCACCGGCTCCGAGGCGCCAGGCTGAAGCGCGCGCTTTTTTTTTTTTTTTTTCTAGGTGACTATTTTAGTTGTTTTTACGCTCAAATGTATAAGTATCACCACTATCGCTGAGTGCGTGCGAGCAGCTGTTCGTATGTTTTATGTACACCCCATTGAGTGAGCATGTGATTGTTGTTTTATATGTGTAGGTGTGTGTGGCTGTGTGTGTGTGTTGGGAGAGAGAGAGAGAGGGAGGGAGAGGGGGAGAGGGAGAGAGAGAGAGAGAGGATCTTTTATGTATGTGTACTTTTTAATTTATTTTACGTATTGTTAGTTGTTAATAATTATGTACATGTTCTTTTAAAAAGTGTCTCTATAAAGATTTTGTAATTTTCTTTGAGACGAAAATAAACATTAAAAAGAAAGAAAAGAAATTTCAGTCTTTTTCAGGTCCTTGGGGTTTTTGTTTCTTTCTTTATTCTGGTCTTTATTCACTTTTAGTCGTGTGTTGTTTTGCTTGTGTGTTTCTTTGGCGTTGTTTGTTTGTTTGGTTTCTTTTGGGGGGATTTTGTTGTTTGGTTGTTTTGTCAGTTTAGTTGGTTGCCGGTTTGTTGCTTGGTTGGTTGTTCGGTTTTGTTGTTTTTGTTTTGTTGGGATTTTTGGATGTTGTTTGTTTGGGTGTATTTGTGTTTGTTGTTGTTGTTGTTGTTTTGGTTGGTTCTGTCGGTTGGTTTCGTCGTCAATTATGCTGTGTTGTTTTTCGTTTCACGTTGAATTTCACTTTGGTCATTGTTGTTGTTTTTGTTTTGTTTTTTTAATTTTGGGTTTTAGTTTTTTTTTTAATATTCCCGATGTTGTTGTTGTTGTAAGTTGTGGTAGTGGTGCTGGTGATCTGGATGGAGAAGTCGGGAGAAGTAGATAGCTTTTTGAAATTGCATTTTGCAGCTATTTACGGCCGGACTACGGCTAAAATATGGCCGGAGTGCGATGCCACTTTTTTTTTCCCCCAGAAGAACAAAAACTCTCATGAAATTCAGATTTTGGTGGTTCATTGTCGTGCCGGCAAGCAACAAAGACTACAATAACTACACTCAGTCCTAGTCTACTTAAATTAGTCTGTGATACTGATGCGCAGTGTGTGTGTGTGTGTGTGTGTATGCATGTGCCAGTGTGTGTGCGTGCGTGTACGTCAGTGTACGCGCGCGCGCGCGCGCGCGCCTGTGTGTGTGTGTGTGTGTGTGTGTGTGTGTGTGTGTGTGTGTGTGTGTGTGTGTGTGTGTGTGTGTGTGTGTGTGTGTGTGTGTGAAAGAGAGAGAGAGAGAGGAAGGTTCTATGTGCATGGCAATTATTACCATTGCCTGGACATTTTTGTTGTGAAATGTTTAACAGTAATATTTCAACTTTGCACATTGTGTCAGTCTGACCCCGTCCGTTTTAATGACCGTTTTCGACCACACGAAACGTAACATAACAATAACGGAGTGACAGATTTATAAGCGAGCAAACGCAGACCAGTCGTAGTTTGTTCATACCTGTCAGTGTGGCCGGGCAGCTGAAAACCGAAAAGACACGTAGTAATGTATTATTTCAATCCGATGGATTCCTTGTTAGCGACACGCGCGCTGTCCGGTGATGCGTAGTGAACCGCCACCCTCCTCCTCCCCCTCCTCCTCCTCCCCCCCCCCCCCCCCTAAATGTCTTACTTGCGTCTGTTTTTGCCGTCCGGGTGATTAAACGGACGTTTCCTCCACCCCACCCCATTCCCACCCCCCAACAACTCCAACGGAACACTAGCCCCAGAGGCGCCGCGTAGTATCCTTTGCAGATGAGGTCAACGACACGTGAAAGAGAAGGGAACATATCAATGGAGCCGAACTCAGAAAAGCTGCTTTTCACTCCCCCTCCCCGCTATCACGTCCCACCCGAGCTTAATGGAGCACAGAGGTACTGGGCACAGAAAGTTAAAACCGAACGTTTAAATGTCGGTCTCTCTGCTTCGCCGTCATAGGTTCGGGTGGATTCTTACCTCTCAACGTAGGCCGAAGCATCAAGGCCGATAATTGTGACCCGTGCGAGGGCGCTGCTTTCAAAGTTCAGAAGAAATGCCTCCTTTTGATCTTCCTGCAATTTTCACAGGTCACAGGTCACTAAGCTTCAGTGACAGACTCACTGCGGAAATTAAGGGTTGTTCGTGTGTCAGGCCCGTCTTTAAAAGTTTCTTTTCAGTGGCGTCTTTATGTCAAAAATGGAAAACAAATCTGCTGGGAAGTGATTTTTTATCTCTTCGATATCGACGTCTTCGAAAAAAAGGTCTGGTACCATTTTCTTTTTATGTACCGAATGAAAACGGTGCTGAGGTCAATGAACAGTCATCATTTTATTCAATTCATTCGACAATACTTTTAGGCGGGAAAGAATTACTTTCAGTTCACTTCCCACTCCTACAAACGCCTCCCATTCCCCCACATTTCCCGTGTCTGTCTATTGTCGTATCTAAAAAGCCAGCTACAGATTTCGTCTTTAGATAGCAAAGATTGAATTGTCATCATCTAATGGAAAACGGGACTGCCAGTGTTTGAAGAAACTCAGCCAGAATCGTCAAACTCACTGACGTCGACTTTGCCAACATCGTCAAACTCACTGACGTTGATCTTACCAGTATTATCAACCTGATAGACGTCGACCTTGCCAGAATCGTCAAACTCATAGACGTCGACCTTACCAGTATCGTCAAACTCATAGACGTCGACCTTACCAGTATCGTCAAACTCATAGACGTCGACCTTGCCAGAATCGTCACACTCGTGAAAGCGTTTTCTGATCTGCCGCCGTGAACGTAGCAGTTTCAAACCAGTTTTCTTTTTATGCAGCTGGATAACAGAGCACAAAGCGATTGTTAGATGCTGACAGCACGCAAGTGGTAGGGACATGGACACAGGTGATTCCTTGCACGTTGTCCTGCCCGGTGCGTGAGAGGAGGTGAAAACCCCCAGGCACTTAAAAACCCTCCAAAAGATCTCGTCTGTCCAATCTACCAACATTCCACCCGATTACCTGTTTTCATTCCCGTCACACAGGAGCCAATACCTTACACCTGGCTTTGAGTGCGAGAGGTGATTCAAGATATCTGTTTCTGAAGTGCGAGACAAACTTCAAAAGCCGTGCTGTTGTGTACGCTATTTCTTTGTTCTGAATTAGGAGATATTGATTTCAATCCTTTCATATAAAAAGGTTTTGTGAGCATTAGGATGAGTCATGTTATACATCCGACTACCCGCCACAAATTATTATTATTATTATTATTATTATTCCATCCGCTTCTTGGGATCTTGGCTGAAGAGATTAACACTGAAAATTGAATGTCAAGGAGAAATGGCAAAGATGGCTATTAGTGATCATGTGGTGGAGACGATGGTGTGGATGATGGTTTTGGTGTTCTGTATTCTTTATGCCTCGGTGTTCTTTTGTCGTGTGGGGAAAGGAGAGGACAGGGGCACACACACACACACACACACACACACACACACACACACACACACACACACACACACACACACACGCGCGCGCGCGCGCGCGCTCGGAGAGAGACAGAGAGAGAGGGTGAGTGGGAGTTTAACGTCCTTTTCCACCAGGTAAGGGTGATATCAAAGACGGGGCAACGAGAAAAAGGCTAGTACAAATATTTAGCCCAGCCGAGATTCGAACTCACGACCCGAGCATTGAGAGTCAATCGCTCTAACATTCGGCCACCCCGGCTCCCCGAGAGAGAGAGAGAGAGAACTACCACTACAAAAACAAAACGACGAACATACAACCACACAAAACAAAACATAAGGAAAATCAACTCCAATGAACAAATTCCGTGGAAACAATGGTTACTTTTATTGCAAGAGCAACCTGCAAGTGCACATGGAATGTTGTTGAGACAGAACAACAATGGATCATGGAAAGGAATAAATAATATTATGTCAATGTGGCAGCAGTGAAATGGTATGATAGATGATAGTTTAAAAAATGAACAAAATGAAAATGTTTGCACATGTTGCTCTTTTGACAAATTCTTTTGGCATCAATTGCGTATGATGAAAGTTAGATAAAAAGGTATGTACAAAACACAAAATGAATATAAAAACAATATTTTAAATCGCCTAAATGGCGAGATTGTTAAAAAAAAGAAAAATGCCCAAGGATTTTTCACGTGTTGACTGCACAAGTAAAATGAAAGATGTTGAGATAAACAGACTATCTAGTTAAGAAATCTAAATACTTTAGGCAAGTAGGACGTTTCATTGTGCGTTAAAGGCGTGAATATAAGTGATAATCACACACACACACACACACACACACACACACACACACACACACACACACACACACACACACACACACACAGCATTCGAAGAAAGCGAAAGGAGATCGAAGCATACTCATTTTGAATAATTATTTTTCAGTTCATTTCAGAAAAGTATGTTTTACGGGTATTGCAGGCAAAATAAATAATGAGTATTTTACAGCACAAAATACGTTGCATTTATACATTCCACACGGTTCAGCATAGAGGAATTCTATTCCTTAACAATGAAAAACTCAAACTAGAGCAATCATAATACCGGTTTAGATACACTATGTAATTTGTGAAGTGTGTGAAATCATTTCATGAGGAAAAAAAACTGCACCGGCAGTTATTCTGTAAAATGCATGGAAAACTTTTTAAATGTCCTGTTTTGAGTTTTGAGGGAAATACTGTCATAATACACTCTCATCATCACTGTCAGGTGGGCATAAATGCATGAGGGACATCGTGCGACTACTGTGATAAAACGGAATCATTTCATGAGAACAAAACTGCACCGGCAGTTATTCTGTAAAATGCATTGAAAACATTTTAAATGTCCTGTTTTGAGTTTTGAAGCAAATACAGTCATAATACACTCTCATAATCACTGCCAGGTGGACATAAATGCATGACAGACACCGTGCGACTACTGTGATAAACAGACCCACTACGGCCAACAAACACGTGTATACAGAGAAAGCGGCAATGAATACGGGCTTCCATTCACAACGTGTTCTCACCTTTGTCACGATACAAAACCACAACAAGAAAAGCGGCAGGTCGCACGCACCCACAATTTCCTGCCATGTGCATGAACACAAACGGTGACACACTAAAAAGTCTTGTTTATCAGGAGTTTGCACAGTCGTGGTAACTGAATCTGGTAATACGTCTTAAATGAAGGCGTTTTAAACAGCACTGTGAACGACGCACTTACTTAGACTGTTTGCAACTGCAGTGTTCTTGATTCTGTGCATGTGTTCCTCCACCTCGAGCTTCAGTCAGACTCCACTAGTTCCTCTTTGTAATGCGAACATTTTAAAAGTTTTTCGCCTTCGCCGTAGCACGAGCAACACGTATTGTACACGGATATTGAACTTGTCATACTCAATATTGTAACACGCATGTGAGTGTTCCCGGTACGGAATTTGAACAAACAGGTCAATCCGTGAACACATAGTCTTTTAGCTGCTGCTGTCTGATTTTAGAATGTGAACGTGTCACAGCTCAACCCATCGTTAGCCTGTAGCTAGTTATCTTTCTCTAGTAGGTCTGTTAGAGCAGTGATGTACGACTGAGCCATTTGCAATGTCTCATACTTCGACAGCTGCTGGTCGTCACTCAAGGACGGAATCACAGCACGGAGTTTATCGAAGGCGGTGTTTAAGCTGCACATCCTCTTCCGCTCTCTCGCGTTGGCCGCCAGGCGCCGTTTCTTGTGCACCTCCACCGGGTCTTTCCCCTTGGGCACCTGCTGCGTGAGTTCCTTCCCTTCTCCAGGAAGCTTCTGCGCGGGTTTCTTCGTGGAATACGCGGACGAATCCGAGTAGCTTCGTTTCTTCGGAACTGGTTTACAGCCAGCAGTCAGCTCGAAAGGCGACCTGGGGCCGGTGCTTCCATGGGGAACGGTGTTGGAGAAGGGGTCGGGAAAGACGAAGTGAGTGTGAGAACGGCCGAGAGGAGTAAGCGGAGTACTGGGAGTGCAGTCACTATCCGACAGACCGCTTTCAGTCCCGCTGGAGAGTAAGGTGGACCTATGGACTGACAGGTCAGGCACCCGATTCACACGGCCCCGGCTCCCGGGAAGGTCCGGAAAGATGAAATGCAGCAGAGGGGAGGACCCGCCGTTGTTCAGTGGAGTCACCGGAGACTTGGGCGTCACGTTATCGTCGGAAGAGACGTAACTCTGATGGTCTCCCAGAGACGAGGTCAGCGACGTCAGGTCAAGTGTCTGCACGTTCTTGCTGCCCAGCGTCGTGGGTTGAACCTGCGGCATGGATCCGCCTTGCTCGGGAATGTCCGGGAACAAGAAATGCACGTGCGAGTTGCCGAGGGGAGTCAGTGGTGTACACGGCGTGCAGTCACTGTCCGAGTACGGTGTGTCAAACGTCGATCTCGTACCAGACTCGAACTCGAACCCATCGGGACCGAAGTTGAAGAGAGGCCCCTGAGGCAGAGGAGACGGCAAAGGAATTGCGGTGTCGTCGCTGAGAAGGCTGACGGTGGTGGAGAGGAACTTCTCGTCCAGATAGTCACCCTGCTCTCCAACTGAGAAACACGCTGAGGCAGGGGCTAAAGAGTTCTGGTGACATTTTCCATCGTAAGTGTCACCCACAGCGACGTTGTCAACACGACCCAAACAGCCTTCAGGTCTGTCCGTCAAACGCTGAAGATCGTTTTCACTTGTGTCCGTTGCCATATGTTGGAGGTAAATTTCAGTCCCGCCAGTCAAATGGTGAAGATTATTCACCCCGACACCCGTCAGGTGTCCAAGATTAGTATTCTCTGCCGTATCTGACAGATGTTGAAGTTCATCCAGCGTAGCAGATTCTGCAATGGAAGACACGGCATCGGCCAACGGGTCATGGTGTGGGATCGTGCCTGACAAAGGCAAGGTAAGTCTGGAGGCCGAAGCGGTTCCCGCGCTCCCGAACACCGCCTGGCAGAAGGACCCCATCCTCGGAGACTGCTCTGACCGGCTGGCACGCGACTGACACGGGGCAAGCCTGGACACGTCCCAAAGCTGGCGCTCCTCTCACTTTCTCCACGAGGGTAGTGGCGCAACGTCAAGAGCCCAGCCGGCACGTGGCGCATGCCATCACAGGCACCCCGTCCCCCACACCTCATTCTTCTCCCTCACCACCCCGCCCCCTCCATCACCCGTACCCCCACCCCCACCCCAATCCGTCCTTAAACACGCGCCAAAGACGCGCCACTTTCTGGTAGTGGTGTTAATGTTTTAATGCCCGGCGCACGCGCAGCAGGTGACGAGGGCGTGTGGCGGCAAAATGAACGGTAAGAAATTATCGGGCAGCAAGCAAAGCTTCAGTTAAAGAACAGGGATAATAAGAAGGCAGGGACTCAGTGTATGGGGTGGCTCAGGGGGAAGGGGGTGGGAGGTGGGAGAGAAACGGGCAGGGGGTAACAGTCAAAGAGTTGATTGAGAACATTGTAGTGATGGTGGTGGTTGGGTTTGTACTGCTGATGACTTGGAAATTTGTGGACGATTACTTCAGGTTTCTACACTTTCCTAACATCAAGCCCACCTCCCCCTCCCCCTTCCGTATCTCCCTCCCCACCCACCCACCCACCCACTTCTCATACCTCATCCTCTCCTGCCCCCCACCCCGTCCCTCCAGTACGGCCCCCTCCCTTCACCAAACTAAGCACCCACCCACCCTCGTCCTGTCCTCTGCAAGCTGGTCTGGCGGTTACGGTCTGTGTCTTTTCCACATGACGGAACACTGAAGCCTCTCAATGTACCCCGCCCCCATTCAGGCTACACGCCTGCTGACGCCCACCCGGAAAATACCGGCACCTCTCTCTCTCTCTCTCTCTCTCTCTCATGTCAGATTGTTCCTATCTTTTTTGGCGCTTCATCGTTGCACAGTATAGATGAAATGTATTTTGCACGAATCAGACAAGCAAAGAAATCTTTCTTAGATTTTTAGGTTTTCATTTTCTTATGAAACTGCATGAAGCTGACCCCCTTTTCCCCCTTTTTTTTTAAGAAAGAGTTTTCCAGAAAGAGCTATTTACCAGTTGTGGCTTTTTTTTTTTTTTTTTTTGGCTGCTCCAAGAGTTTTTGTTGTTTTAAAGGGGCTAATAGTACCATTTTTATGCTTACAGATTGTTCTCTCTCTCTCTCTCTCTCTCTCTCTCTCTCTCTCTCTCTCTGTCTCTGTGTGTGTGTGTGTGTGTGTGTGTGTGTGTGTGTGTGTGTGTGTGTGTGTGTGTGTGTTCTCCTTACTTATTATATCCTCTCTTTTTTTGACAGTAGTATTAGTCAATGTAGTGTGGCAACGGCAAGTTTTACAATTGGTATGAACATGCCTGTAACTTCTACCGTTGTAAAATAAAGGTTCTGGTTCTTGTTCTGAGCTGTTTTCGTGTGATCTATCATCAAACCATTTTTTTTTTTTTTTTTCCTTTCTTAAACGGCAAGTTTGAAAATTAGTCACGACCTAACTTCTTCCACCGTTTTCAAATAAAGTTATTTCAATTTCTTCTTTCAGTTTCTCTCTCTGTGATACCAGCCAGCAGACCATGGCTCCGAACTCCTGATTCGCATGACCGACTCCCCACACCGGCCGGCGACACTGACTGCACAATAACTCCCAAACTCCCGCTAAATCCTAGCCACGCCCACTCCTACCGCGGCCCTCTCATAAACACTATCGCCAATCAGAAACCGCTTTACGTTTGGTCTCGGAGGTAAGAAGCGGCACGCGCTTGGCAGGCTTTGCGCACGCGTGCTCGCGGACTGATGTCGTCATAAGCGCGTAATTAGAGGGCCTTGTGCTTGCTAGTTTACGAAAGCTTTCTCAGTTTTTGTAAAACCTTTTTGTTTGCTTCGGCGCGTGCGGGCGGGGGTCAGTTCCAGGGACTCAGGCTACGCGTAACCGGAGCAGCCGGGCAGGTTTTGCGCGCAAAACTGAATCAGGTTAATGTCAGTTATGTAAGGGCTTTCCAAACTGCTGGTTCGAAAAAAAAAATTGCAGGAAATGAAAGTAATAATAATGGGAAAACTGCTAACATATTCTGGCATACTCATTCATAACGAAGGTGAATTAGTGGTAGCGACCGATTTATTGTTTTCTCACCTGCTTTGTCTTCTTAGTGGAGAGTGGGTAGGCGGGAGACGGGATAGACGAATGGACTTTCAATGTCGTGAGTTCGAATCCCGGCTGGGGCCAAATACTTGTGCTAACCTTTTTCTCGTAGTCCCGTATTTGAGATCACGAGGCCAGGTGGAAAAGGACGTTAAACTCCCAAACAACCATCCCACCCACAGAAGAGGACTGAGAGGGTTTTTGTTGTTGTTGTTGTTGTTGTTGTTTTTTAACTGGCCAGGATACCTAAAAAGCAACTAAAGAGAATGTTGACGCGCTTTGCGTTTTTATGAGACGGGGCAGATTTTGCTACGCGCAGCAGCAAGTTTCAGTGATACAAAACAAGACTGTGACGTTTCTCCACACAATACTTACTTTCACGCACACAGTGACGTAACGAAATCTGCGTCATAGACACCTTACGTGCACACTTTGCTGCTGCGTTCTTTTTGGCGGGAATGACGTGTGTGTGTGTGTGTGTGTGTGTGTGTGTGTGTGTGTGTGTGTGTGTGTGTGTGTGTGTGTGTGTGTGTGTGTGTGTGTGGACGGATGTAATGATGGCTATCTCCTAAACCACCTCGTTGGAGGCCTTTTTACTTTGAGATAATATGGGAATTCACCTTCTCCAGACCTATTTTTCACGATTTTTAGCCTACTGCATTTTCAAAAGAGTTATCGCCGATTTTTAAAAATCGGTCATGTTACGAATTTTTTCGAAAAAAATGTTCAAATGGCTTCATTTTCTGAAATTGGGAAGATCATCCAATTATACTGCCTGTTTTCGTAGCACAGCTCTGTAGCTCTGACAGGTTTTGTGTAAGAAAAATATTTCCGAGGTAGGGGTGGTTTGCATATAAGGCCAAATATCTATGAAAAGACTCCTTCAAATTACTCATCATTCCGGTATTTTTGTCACTTGTGACAACTGCGCATATGACATGAACTGCTGCACTATTATAGCTTTAGTATTAAGAATAGCAGAGCTTTTAGATAAACACATTTTTCACGTTTCTGCGAGAAGCGCCGGTCAAAAAAGTTCCAATTTTGCAATTTCGTAAGTACAAACCAAGGCACTTAAGTCCACGTTTCATCAGCTCTCTAGATCTTCCAGATTTTATGTCAAAATTAATTCAGTCACGGAAGTCACAAAAGCAACAAGGAAATCACAAGATATGTAGAAGTATCATCTGTCAGACGAGCAGCGTGAGGCTGACGTCAAATGTTTGGTTCACAGACAAAATCTGCAAGTATCGCCACTGCTTCCGACATTTCATCAGCCCTCTAGATCTTCCAGATTTCATGTGAAAAATAATTCAGTCGGAGAAGTCACAAAGCCAACAGGGAAATCACAAGACATGAACAAGCATCCTCAGACGATCTCAGTGCTAGAGGCTGACGTCGAAAGTTTACTTCACGGAATTGACGTCATCTCTCTCTCTCTGTATGACGACCTGCCTGAGGCTGACGTCAAATGTTTAGATCACGGAACTGACCTCTCTCTCTCTCTCTCTCTCTCTCTCTCTCTCTCTCTCTCTGGGGAGCCAGGGTGGCCGAATGGTAGAGCGTTGGACTTTCAATGCTTGGGCCGAGAGTTCGAATCCTGGCCGCTGGGGCCAAATATTTGTGCTGGCCTTTTTCTCGTTGCCCCGTCTTTGATATCACCCTTATGTGGGGGAAAAGGACGTTAAACTCCTAAACACCCACCCACCCTCTCTCTCTGCCTCTCTCTCTCTCCCTCCCTTCTTCCCCCACCCGGCCCCACCCCCAGTCACGTGGCTAATCGGTCGAGGTCGTAGAGGATCTAGTGTCATTGGTAGAACTTGGAGAGGGGAGAACCGGCAACAATAACAAGAAAGACAAAATAAAATGAAGTTTGGAGAAACAACTTTGTAGGACGGGGCCGTTCCTCCTTGTTGTTTTGTTTTTGTGCAGGGGTGCCGGATGAGATAAGGTCCTTATTGAACTGTTTTATTTGACATCATTTGAATTCGCACTCATTTCTTCAGTCATTTCAGTGGCGCACTTCTCAACATAACCGCTGATGATTTGTTCCAATCTGTCGACTATCGTTTCAAGGAATTCGAAAAGCAGAAAAAAGAAAAAAAAGAAAAACATTTTTGTATTCCGCTCTGAGATTTCTAATGACAAGTATGCCGCATGGTTCAATTTTCACACACATGGACAAGTACAAACTCCAGGGCCCGTATGTAAAACTCGAGGTTAATTTAACCCACGGCTACGGGACTAAACCAGACTAGGACCAAATAAACCACAAAAGAAAATTAAATTAAAAAAGGAAGCGAAGAAAGATAGACAAAAATCCTTCTATAACGGCATAGGCACCTTGCTCGAATGGACCCGCTTCCTGATTTAAAACAAAAAAACAACAGAAAATTTAAGCCTTGGGCTAGTTTAGTTCGAGGTTAGACTCTAACCCGGGGCTAAACTCCCTAACCCCGGCTTTTACATGCGAGCCCTG
>JACVVK020000004.1:8837500-8855000 GCA_018292915.2 Batillaria attramentaria
GCCATCTGTTCCACAGCAGGTACAGAGGAAGAAGGTTCTGCTTACGCCGGGACACACAGACAGAGGAACGCACAAACAAAACACCACTGAAAATAAGAGTCAACTACCCACTTCACGAAGGACTAATTTTATGAGCGCCGCAAATGTCACATTTGTAGCAGGGCTTAACGTGAGAGTGGGGTGTAATATGCCATAACCAAGTCCAAAAGAATTACGACAAAACATAAAAAATACCACAGACGGACGTTCACTCCGCGTCGTGGGTTCTTTGTTCTTTAATCATTAGACAAAAACGCCACACACAATTGCTTGTGTTGATATGGGGGGGGGGGGGGGGGGTCTTCATTAATGAGAAGGCTCCGAGCCCCTATAAACCAACACTGTACGTGAGGTGCCTCAGTGGATGACCTGATGCTGTAGTTCACTTTGTTTTCACTTTGTTTGCTTCTTCATTGTTGGCAGCTGACACGATTAAAATACAAAATGTGAAGCGAGGCTGGCTTATAGATAAAGTAATGAGCGTCATCTGCAGACAGAACCACACGAGTGGTTTAAAGAGAGTCTAAATACACGAGTTGTGTGCGGTACAGTCGAGCGTGGTACTGTAATATAGTAGAGCTGACAACGACATAAAATTGTTCCCGCTGACTGGTCCATCAGGGCCCGCATGTAAAAGTCGAGGTTAGGGATTTTAGCCCCGGGTTAAAGTCTTACCTCGAAATAAACTAGCTCTAGGGTAATTTTTTTTTAAATCTGGAAGCCATGGTGCCTAAGCCGTTATAGAAGGATATTTTTCTTCCTTTCTTCGCTTCATTTTTTTTTTAATCTAATTTTGTTCTTGGGTTTCTTTCGTCCTAACCTTGGCTAGGCCCGTCGCCGTGGGTTAAATTAACCTTGAGTTTTACATACGGGCCCTGATTTAAATAATTAGTTCTCATCAGTTCACGCCTCACGAACTTGTACGCAAAAATTACGATGTATAAAATCCCCAGCCGAAACAAAAGAACACACAACTCACGGGTGTGAAACAAAATGGACGAAAAGTTTTTCTGGTACTATACCGCTCCGAATCATTGAACCGTCCATCAGCGGGTCCCCACGCCATGGCACCGCGTTTTTCCAAATTCAAAACGCCATAGCACTGGGCAAAAACGCTTTTGGATTTTCAGTGGTCGGTTAGAACGAATAATTTTAAAGAAACCGACTTGGGTTTTTTTTTTGTTTTATTTTTTTGTTTGTTTGTTAACTCTCCGCCTGCAAATCTGAGAAATGCACCCACACTGTCTGTTTTCAAGAGCAATCTGAAAACGTTCCTTTTTTGTACAGCCTTCCAATAATTCCCTCAGCCGCGTGCTGGTCTTTGTTGCTTGAGCGGCGTGAGGCCACAAATAACTAACACCAGTAATTTTCTGTCTAACTAGTCAGTTTCACCAGTGTATGTCCGCTCATCGTTGTATAATGTGCGTGAGTGTGAGTGAGTGACAGGCGCATTGAGTTTTATTTAAAGAAATGCGCCCTACAAATACCATTTATTAATATTTTATTATTAATAACATGTTGCTACAATCTAAACATGTGGATATGCTCATGTTTTAATATATTGGCATATATGTATGAATGTATATGATTACATACGCACGTGAACTGTTTCAGTGTTTGCATTTCCTTCAAAATGCAGACGAAAACAAAACTGGTGCTCATATCATATAGTGACTGTGTACTGGTTTGCGGTTAATATAATTTTATATATATATCCTAAATTTTCTCCATCTGAATCTAGTGTTGGTGATTGAGAATTAGTTTTATTTCTGGCGAGGTGTAGGCCGCGGCATGAGATCCGTTTAGTTGCCTTTAGTGATGTGAGCACAATCGGCGTCTCAGTATTGAGCTTAATTGCTTTTTTTTTTTTTTTTGCTGCCCCAACTCTTTGCCAGCTCCAGTGGTGTTCCTCCCAGGTCATGGGTGGAACCCACGGAGGACTCAGAAGCTGGGACAATTTTTATTATGCATGATGATGGAGATGAGGATGATACTAAGATGGAGGTCCACGTGGTTTGAGACTGCGGGACAGGGCCACGCTTCCTGTCACAAATATCCCGGCATTAACCAGGCCCGGGAACTACGGCACCCGCGGTGCCGGCTGTGTAATCATCCACATCATAAGACGTGTCATTCCAAGCTTAATTGCTGTTGAAATTAACAGGGGGTACACTGACTGCACTCCAAACATAAGGGAAAGTCTGAGAACCACAACCTGTTAAGTTAAACGTGGATGGCTAGTTAACTGTTAAAAGCCCATGCAAAAATCGGGATTTTACTGGAAATCTTCAGATCACTAGGAGCCACTTCAAGCCACTATTGCGCAATCTGCTGCGGTCTCGAGCCTAGCGGCGAAGACCCACACCTTGCGTAATAGTGGCTTGAAGTGACACCCATTCGTGTGCAGTGGCTTTTCTTTATAACAATTCTAATAATTATAGTGGTAGGGCTTGGGCTCTTAAGGGTTAATATCGACTAGCGGGTGGGTGTTTAGGGGTTTAACGTCCTTTTCCACCACATCGGGTGATATCAAGGACGGGGCAACAGGGGGGGGGGTGGGGGGGGGGGGGGGTGACGGAGGAGGACGGCGGGAAAGTACTTTGTTTTTTCTTTCCTTGCTTGTTTATTTGTTTTTCTGTCGATGGTTACTCAGTCAGTCAGTCTGTCAGGTAAGTAGACGGTTGATTTTTTTTTTTTTAAATAAATTCAGTATTTGGTTAAAACTAGGGTTCCGCTCCGGACTATCCTGTACAAAGCCTCTTAGGTGGAAAACATGTCATGCAGTTGATTAGTCAGTAAAAATGAGCAAGTATTAAAATTGTTTGATAAACATAATCTGTGGGTAGATTTTTTCTCCACTTAATTACTGTGTCAAGTTGTGCGGACAATGGGTGAGAAGCGCCAACTGGTAAGGGAAGCCACTCGTGTCGGGGCTCAATTTTTTTTTTCCTGTACGAGTTGCCGGGTATGACCTGAGTTTTGAGTTTTGACTGTTCACTACACATAACATAACATCATAGCGGTGGCTTGTCCAAGGGAAAGTACCCTGCTTGAACCAATTCAAGAGTTCACTCCCGTGTGACAGTCGCACGTCCGCGATGGCTCCGTTATTGTACTGTACACGCATGGTTTAAATTCCACTCTCCAGTTTGTAATGTGTTTATGCCCAGTGTGTGAGAGAATGCGTGTGATTCACGTGAGCGTGTTGGGTTCAGTTCGAGGCGCTTTGAGCCGATTCATGCAATTGGGTAAAGCGCGGGCTCGCCGTTGACCTGCGGTCCTACTAATTACCGAAAACAACCGAAAACGACCGAAAACAACCGAAAACAACTCTTAATACGCGGTTAAAACATAGAAATAACAACACACAAACATAATAACAACACACAAACATGATTTAAGGTGAAAAAGAGACCTTAAAAAAGCTAAAAAGAACAAATGTGACATTGCAGAAAATAACCAGTCCGGACCAGACGGAGTCGCTTCCCTTGGGAGACACGTTCATTTCGTCCTGTTCTCTTGGAGTGAATAAGTACTTTTTTTCCTTTTAACTAGTTTAAGGCCTCTTTTTTCACCTTTAACCATGATTATGTGTTGTTATTTCTATGTTTTAACTGCGGGTATTAAGCCGTATTAAGAGTTGTTTTCGGTTGTTTTCGGTCGTTTTCGGTTGTTTTCGGTAATTAGTAGGACCCCCTGACCGCTATCAAACTCGCCTACATCTTCGGCCGCAAGCACTAAGGATGGGGTAAAAAAAAAAAAAAAAAAGTTCAGATAACATAATTATGCGTTTCGAGAAGACTTTTTTTCAAAATGCATCGACTGAGCTTTAGGGATGATATTACTCTCCACGCGGATGCTTCTACTCAAATACCACTCGTAAAATTAATAAATAATAAAAATTCAGAGCGGCAGTGCAGTCTAATCAACGGCCGGTGTTTGTAAAACACGAGGACTGAACTCCCTCAAATTTAACATGCATAACTTGTGTACCGGTGTCTGTAAGAAAAGGGAAGGCGGCAGAGGAAAAAAACTTTGCCCGGGGGAGGGGGGGGGAGGGAGAAGGGAGGGAGAAGGGGGGGGGGGGGGCAGGTAGCTCAGGCATAAAAATGGCTGAAGCTGCGTCTGAAGAAAAATGTCAGTCTCGCTGCGCCTTTTTTTTTTTTTTTTCTTTTTCTTTTCTTTTCTTGTCTGCGTTTCATTCTCTTCCTCTTCCCCCACCCCACCCCCACCCCCTTTCTTATCACAGCGGAGGAAGCTGTAGTTCCCTGACATGCCACTGATGTCCTGTGTCATCAGTGTCGCAATGCGCGTCTGTCAAAATGTCTATCCGTCCCCGCCTTCGAGGCGCTAAATTCATGTTCGATGGCTCGCTGGACTTGAACTGCGTGGGGTGAAGCTGGGCGGGCGGTGGGCGTTTATTTAAACGCGCTGCAGATTTCCATGTTTTCGAACAACCTCGCCTGTGAGTGCGCCTGTCCTGTGACGCACGAAATTCTCTGTCTTGATGATTAATAGAACCCTTAATGCGATACAATTTTGTTTAATAATAATAATAATGAGTATTGTATAGGCGCTTTACCCAATTTTGTAGATCGGCTCAAAGCGCCGCGAACTGAACCCAACACGCACGCTCACGTGAATCACACGTATTCCCCCACACACTGGACGTAAACATATTACAATCACGTGGTGCGAAGGGTCAGCTCAGCTATTTAAATTTCGGAATTTAGATTTGCATTTATTTTTTCAAATTTGGTGGGCTGAACATTTCCAAAGCAGAGGGGGAGGAAGCCGGAGTACCCGGAGAGAACCCCCGACGATCGGCCCGAATGAACGGTGCCACATACGAGAAGGAAAAATTCTTTGCCCCGAGTGGGACTCGAACCCCCCACCTCTCGCATTGGTGACAAGTCTCTTAACCACTAGACCACCGACCGCCCCGTTTACACTTTGCGCGAGCGGTTGGACGTCCGAATCATTTTTTTTTTCTAGTGACGACTGTTGGTATAACACTCTGGCTAAGCTTCTGTTGGCTCAGTGTCAGCATTTGGGATGGTGTCACTGTGCAGGTGTCGAAATACATATAGTGAGATGCTAGACAGCGCGAAAACAGCTCAGAACGGTCTGTGAACATGAATGTCATACAGATTGAAAGACTGGGCCTTTAAATTCAAGTCCCTTCCACCTAACACGTACATGTACTGCCGTTTCCTTGATTGGTTGATTTTTTTTTTTAAAGGCGCCCCCCCCCCCCCCCCGCCCTCCCCTTCCCCCGACGCCCCCACGAAAAAGCTCAGTGAAACGCCGCGTTGTCTCCCCTGTGTTGTGGTGTGATGATTCCGGCAAGGAATGAGCTTCTAAATATATTTCCCTGTAGCTTCCCGTCTCAATTTGCGCGAGCGGTCGGTGGTCTAGAGGTTAAGAGACTTGTCACCTATGCGAGAGGTCACGGGTACGAGTCCCACTCGGGGCAAAGAATTTTTCCTTCTCGTATGGGCACCGTTCATTCGGGCCGGTCGTCGGGGGTTCTCTCCGGGTACTCCGGCTTTCTCCCCCTCTGCTTTGGAAATGCCCAGCCCACCAAATTTGAAAAATAAATGCAATTCTAAAGTCCGAAATTTAAGTAGCTGAGCTGACCATTCGCAGCACGTGATTGTAATGTGTTTATGTCCAGTGTGTGAGAGAATGCGTGTGATTCACGTGAGCGTGCGTGTTGGGTTCAGTTCGGCGGCGCTTTGAGCCGATTCATGAAATTGGGTAAAGCGCCTATACAATACTTATTATTATTACCATCATCACCATCATCACTGATCATCACCACCGTCATGTCTGTATTTCCCCATAGCTCCCCTTCTCGTGTGTTTTTCCAGGGACTTACATTTTATGTAAGTCCCTGGTTTTTCCAATGTATCTTACCAGGTGGGGAAGCGACGTTAAGCCTGGACTTCATCCTCCTCCTCCATGCTTCTCCTCCTCTTCTCTATCATCATCATCATAATCTCATCATTGTCTAGAAGTATTTTGTTAGCAGGCAAAAGATAGGCGGGAATTACGTGAATAGTTTGAAGACCCAGCCGGTCACATTACCCTACTTGTGATACTTGGCGGGTGGGGGTGGGTGTCTGGGGGGTTAACGTCCTTTTCCACCACATACGGGTGATATCAAAGACGGGACAACGAGACAACGACGAAAAAGCCAGGGCAAATGTTTGGCCCCAGCCGGGATACGTGATACTTGGCAAGACTGATCGTGATACGTAGCGCTGTTTTGACAAACTGAGCGAAACCCTGGTGACACGCCCTTCTTGACTTTGCCGGGCTAGGCCTCTGACTTGCCAGCAAGCTCAGCATAAGCATACATACACGCAGAGACATAGAGATAGGAAACAAGGCACATCAGTTCGGAAACATGCGAGCACTACGGCACTTCTGACTTAAACTCCACGCTTAATAACGCTTTGCTGTCCAAATGACCGATTTTATTCCGTGTATTCTACTTGAAAACGCTAGTGGGTGGTTCAGTTTCGCAGAAGATCTGCTAAGTCAGTATTTGAAACTGAAATTTTCTATGAAATGCAGAATCCCGAATTTCGAAAAGTAATTTGACATTACAGCTCTAAAGTTCGTCTCCTCTATCAGTATTTTGTTGGGGGCAAAAATACTTGTTTCCCATTGTTGGAGACCTTGTTTCAAAACGCGTAGGGGTCATGTAGAGGCAGACAGAGGGCTCAGAGTTGTGAAATTTGAAATTTAAAGTGTGACCTGATTCCTAGGGTAGCAAAGGATGTAGGTAGCTGCACTGAAGAGCTACCTTCCTATCTCTCTCTGATACACGTACGCACGAATTTCTACTGATTTTGTGTCATACGCCTTTGGGTAGTCGAGTGTTAGTCTTTCTTGTGGTGTCTTGGGAAAGGGTTTTACCGGCCACAGCGGCCGCTACACTGACTGTACACAAGCAACAAACATCGCATGCGTGCAGCCCATCGTGACCAGCCAGCTCCTCGACACATCAGCTTCAGCTGAATCAACCATTCTCACAGTTAATTAAACAGCGTGCCGCGCAGGCAAAACCGTAATTCTGCGCGGAAGGCGAGCGTTGGGACAAGAAATGAGGAAGTTGTTTCAGCGCCCCACAATTCCACAGGCGTGATACTCAAAGTCAGTGATAGGACCCTCACCCTGTCACAGGCAGCCGAAGGAAGGTATGCGGCGACCCTAACGGAACATCGCATCAGCAACCCGCCTTCGGGACTCGACCGGCAAACGCCGAGCTGTTCGGTCGCAACAAGCAGGCATAGCAACGAAATCTGCTGTTTGATCGACAGAGGCCCAGATCAAACAAAACCGGGCGCATCACTGAAACCAGGCTCAGGTAAGGCGATGCACTGACAGTAGACAGTAGACTGTGAGAATTGATGTGGCAGCTGAGGCTTCCGTACGTATGTACGTATTCCTCTATGCGTGTCGCTTGACTGTAAACCTCTGGCTGTACGTCTGTGAATGATTCCTTATAGCGAACCCTGTCGTCTGTGAACAGAACCAGGGATATCATTCAAGTTGCTGTTGACATGACACATCAAACAGCAGGTAAGGCGATGCCGCACTGACAGTAGACAGTAGGTACGACTGTACGCATTCGCGTATCCGTGTCGTTTGACTGTAAACCTCTGGCTGTACGTATGTTAATGATTCCTTATAGCGAACCCTATCGTCTGTGAACAGAATGACGGATATCATTTGCTGTTAACATGACACATCGTACGGCAGGTAAGGCGATGAACTGACAGAAGACAGAACGACGCGGTAATCCAGGTTTCTGTACTGAGCCGCGGCATTCGAGTGGTAGATCGTTGGACTGAGTTCGAATCCTGGCTACTCGGAACCAAAATTTTGTGCCGGCTTGCTTTTTTCTCTTTGCCCCATTTTTGATATCACCCGTATTTGGTGGAAAAGTGTGTTAAACCCGTGAACACAGACCCACCCACCTAGGCTTCCGTATGTCGCTACGGCCGTACCTTTCCCCAAGTCTCGTGTCGCTTGACTGTAAATCCCTGGTTGTAAGTAGGTGAATGATTCATTCCGACTGAAACGAAGCCTAGCCTGCGAATAGAGTCAGGGATATCAGTTGCTGTTGACACGAAGGCTGGTCAGATGAAGTTTCTAGCTGTTCGCTCGGATACTGAACAGACAGAATCGTAGAAAGGAAAAGCAGGTGTGTTTCTCTCGCTGTACGTGAGTGAATTCATTATTCATTTCGTTTTATTTTCACTTCTTTCATACGCTTTGGGGAGACGCGAATTTATGTTTACTTTCCTCCACTGTGGAGGCGTACAGTCGTATCTGCGTGTTTACTTTTCCCCCAAGCCCTGTAAAGTTTGTAACTAGTCCCGTGTTCACTACTGAGTTGCTGTGCCGTTTGGAAATCCTGTTTACCTGCTGAACTACACTATAAGGTGTTGATCATGAGTTGTACTTCCATGTTACCGCTAGCTTTGGAAATAAAACCTCGTTGTGTACACCTAGCAACTGACACCGCGTCAGCGAAAGACTTTATTCAAGTCATGTATGGATATGGTGACTGACAAAACCGTGACTGACTCGCGCGACCCGGGCTAGTGACTCGACCGCATTGCGTGTCAAAATCTTTCTTTATATAGCTTGGTCTTTAAATCGCTAGTGTCCTGTAAACACAGCGACTTCCTCGTTCTAGTCGCTTATATGGACGTGCTACTCATGGTCTTGTGATCGTCCTCGTCGGAAGGATGAATCACTATATCTACTCGTCCCTTGGTCAGTGCTGGCGTGTTCAAGTTTCTCATACTCAGTGCCAGAACTTTCCCAAAGAACTATCATAGTCCTTTTATTTTCTCAGTATGAGCCTAACGTAGTACATGCTTTTTTCCTTAAAGGAGCTAATGCTACCATTTTTATGCTCACAAACCGTTCTGAGCTGTTTCCATGGTATCTATCATCACACCACTTAGACACCTGGACAGTGACAGCGTCTGTAATGCTGGCACTCAACCAGCAGAAGCGTACTTGATGTCGCGGCGACCACACTGAGCGCTCCAATAGTATAACAACAGTGGTAGGATTTGAATGTTCGACCGCTCGCGCAAAGTGTAAACAACCCTGTATCGCATTAAGAGCTGTACTGATCTTCAAGAGAGAGTATTTCGAGCGTACAGGCGCACTCACGAGCGAAACTGTTCCAACACATAAGTTGGCGTAGAAAAACTGGAATTACCCCGTTTAACAGGTATCATCTGTGTTTGATAATTTTCCCACTGAAATACGACAACTAATGATCAAAATCTCCTGACACAGTACCTGTTCCGACAGAGCCCATAATTGTGTATCCTGTTATCTTCTCAGCATGAGCAGCGCTCAGCGCGTGTGTTTGTTGTTGTTCATGTGTTGTTTTGTGGTGTTGTTGTTTTTCCTTATTCGTCATCGTCTGAGTTCGATAGTTTTCCTTGTGAAACACGAAATACGATCAATTTTTCCTGACTCGAACACATAAAACATGGATCGAACTGGAACAAGCAGGAAGAGAATGAACGATTTATGTCCCCTTCTGGCGCTTCAGTTGCCGGTAAACTGTTGTCTTGGTTGACATCACATCCTGTTGGACGTAGTCTGGCTCAGTTGGTATAGTTCGCCCGTTAGGGGGTGCAAATGTATACCAGTCATGCGCAGGAGGGGCAAATAAACTCCAGTCGTCCACTAACGAGGGCGACTGTATCCCAGCAACGCGGGAGGGGGTGCAAATGTACTCCTCGGGGTCTGGCGAGGTGAAGTCACGTGGCCGCTGACTTCGTTCTACGACTTTATGCGAAATAGCGACGGAATTGACTGGTATATATATTCGCACCCCCTAACGGGCGAACTATACCAACTGAGCCGTAGTTTGAGATCAATGTCCGAAGTCCAGATAATTACAAATAACTGCCCGTCGGATAATTATGAAATAAAACATAACTGCGGTGTTCTTACACTGCAGTAACGTCTTATAATGTGTCCATATGACTAAATTACTTTAGAAGGGATAGCCGAATGGCCGAGCGTTGGACTCTCAGTGCTCGGGTCGTGAGTTCGAATCCCGGCCGGGGCCAAATATCTGCACTGGCCTTTTTCTCGTTGCCCCGTCTTTGATATCACCCTTAGGTGGTGGGAAAGGACGGTAAACTCCCAAACACCCAATCACCCACCCACTTCAGTTGGCTATTTCCATGTTTACAAAGCCAACTTATGTTTTTTTGGGGAGCCGGGGTGGCCGAATGGTAGAGCGTTGGACTTCTAATGCTCGGGTCGTGAGTTCGTATCCTGGCTGGGGCCAAATATTTGTGCTGGCTTTTTCATCGTTGCCCCGTCTCTGGTATCACCCGTACTGATGTGTGGGAAAGGACGTTAAACCCCCAAACACCCACCCCACCCTTATGTTTTGGACCAGTTTTGTTTGTAAGTGCGCATCATAGTGTACGCTCGAAATACTCTCTCTTGCTGATCAGAGCGACATAGGGCTGTTTACACTTTGCGCGAGCGGGCGAACATTCAAATTCTACGACTGTTGCCGGGTTCAACAATCTCACTCAGCGTGCTAGCCGCTAGTCAGGGAGTACGCTTCTGTTGGCTCAACGCCAGCATTTGACACGCTGTCAAGGTGCAGATGTCTTAGTGGTGTGACGCTAGACAGCTCAGGGCGACATGTGAGGGTCAAAATCATAAGGATAGGGGGCCTTGAACAACGCACAGTTCGAGTCATGAGCTGGATTTCTGGCTGGAAGCCAGATGATGTTCTGGGTTTTCCTTCCGCGATGGACCGCCTTTGTTATAACCCGTATGTGGTGGCAAAGGGCGTTATCTCAATTCCTACCAAGTAAACACTCTCTGGGGGCACAGAGTCTTTCAGGGGAACACGACCCGCCGAAAAGGGACTGCACTCTGGAGTCTGCCAAGTAAATAATGGTTGTGCAACAGTGGTCACACACACACACACACACACACACACACACACACACACACGCACGCACACACACACACACACACACACACACACACACACACACACACACACACACAATTATAATAAAATTAGGTCTGCATGGATTTGGCGTAGTGGGATGTTGCACTTTGATTATACTCGTGTTTGCTGCAATAAGAGCCGCAAAGGATCCGTTAATCTTGCCTGATGTTTGCTTAGAGGGCCAAAACCGAAAAAGAGTCAGAACTGAACGTGGGACTATGTTACTCGTGCGCGGTACGGAATGTGTTAAACCCACAAACGACCATCCAACCAATCAACGACGCTGTCCAGCCTTACAGACGCTGACAAAGTAACAAGATGTGACTTCCCCGATCACTCATGGGTTGCCGGAACTAAGTAACCGGTAGCTGATGCCTTTCCTGCTTCCCTTCCTTCCTTCCTTCCTTCGTTACGCCCTCTCCTCTGTTTGCAGGTCGAGATATTCCAAAGCTTATGAGTGTGAAGTACACGCTGCACAGAGGCATGCATAACACTAACTATATAGTTTACAACTTCACTCAGAACGAAACTGTAGGACGCACGCACCAGAGTGAATCCCAGTCAGTGTGGAGGTTAACATATAAGGTAATGCTTAGCAGCAGGCTTTCACTTCTTCATCCCCCATCCCTGCGGCGCCTTGAGAGCGCGCCCCCTCCCCCCCCCAAAAAAAAAAAATAAAAAAATAAAATAAATAAATAAATAAAATAAAAAGAAAAGAAAAGAAAAACTGTGTGCTTACAAAAAGCATACCATACCATACCATACCATGTTCGGTGGTGACAGAGATGCGGGAATACGAACCTCTCCTTCTCTCTCTCTGCCACACTCTACTGCATCCTACCCTGCCCTAACATATCCTACCCTACCCTGCCCTGCCCTACCCTTACCCTTACCCTACCCTACCCTACCCGTACCCGTACCCGTACCGTGCCGTACCCTACCGTACCGCCGGTACCGTACCGTACCGTATCGTACCGTACCGTACCCTGCCCAGCCCTACCCAACCCTACCCTACAAAATAGGAGAGGAGGGCTCAATATTTATGTGGATCATAGAGACACTTGACAGAGTAATATAAATGATAATCATTTTCTCAGCCCACTGAGTCCGTCGCGCCGCTCAGCTAGATGGAGTGAAATCCGAAAGGGAGCAGACTGGCGACAGAAAATATAGTTTGATGAGTGATCGGCTGTCAAACGAATAAGATGGCTACATCACGCACGCACGCACGCACGCACGCACGCACGCACGCACGCACGCACACACACACACACACACACACACACACACACACACACACACACACACACACACACACACACGATTCACATTCACATTTTCCGTCGATGCGTGCCTGCGATGCGAAGGGAAAGATTGTACCTAGGTTACCGAGCTAACTGAGCGCAACCGCCTCCTCCCCCCCCCCCAACCCTTCCTTTATCCCCGCCCCCCCCCCCCCACACACACACATGACATATAATTGTTAGTATACTTCGTTTGTCCCCGTCAATACGCTTGTTGTTTTGTCATGCGGAAAGAGAGTATGATAAAATCGGAAGGGGTGGGGGGTGGGGGGGGGGGAGACCCAGCGAAACGCATACGACCCTCACCCCGCAACTTACCCCGTATGCCTCCCCACCCAGCCCCTTGCACACACACACACACACACACACACACACACACACACACACACACACACACACACACACACACACACACACCATCGCCTCCCTACACCTCTCTGCACCCCCATTTCCCCCCCCCCTCCCCATCCTCCCTCCCCTCCCCTTCCGCCCCACCATACCCACCACCCCCACTCCCTCGCGATATTGAACCAGACACGGGCTCGTTTGAAGAGGAATTGAGCGACTCGTCGAAGGGAGCCACAAATAGGATTTAGATGACGGGGGAACCCCTAGAAAGATCAATCATATTTGCTGTCCTCCTTTCAGTGTCTAAATCCTCCTCCCCGGCCGAAACTCATCCCGTTCATCTCAAAAAAAAAAAAAAAAATGCGGTCCCTTGGGAGACGAACACTAATTTTTTCTCTCTCTCTCTCTCCACCCTGCACCGTTATCAGCTATATTTGCGGTTATGTACCATGCGACTGAATTATCAGTAGGCATTTTTTTTTAACAGACATACGTATATATTTACATACATACATGTATGTACAGACATATAGACATAAACATATTTGCTTACATGCTCAACATGCATACTGCATGCTGGAACACGACACAACTGTAATTCACATGGTTATCAACAGGCATACATGCAGGATTGTTTTCATGTATTGGACTCATGTTTTCATATATTGGACAGAATGTCAGCGAGCTTGTCATAGAATTTGCACAGGTCTAGATTCTATGGTAGCAAAAGGTAGGCAGGAGTTGTAGCTCTGTAATATGTATATGTATCAGAAACGTTAGGCATACAGGATCCACCAGTAGGCACGTTTAGTAGGACTTCGTAAGGAGGACTTGGCTGAGCAGCGTAACCCCATTTACATGTAAATTAGGCTCACATGGCAGAGGCCGCAAGCCGCTAACGCGCTGCGATTAGCGAATGGTACCCCTCACGTGTATAATGTACATGCAAATGGGTTACACTACTCAGCGAAGTCCTTCTGGCGAAGTCCTACTAAATATGCCTAGTAAATAACCAGACGTGGCGTAGAAACGAGCATTCTGAAATGCGTTCATTTAGCGTAGCCGACTCTTACGTGACAAATCTATCCCCTAAGCAGAAACGGTAGTACATGTACCTCTGCCGGGTGCTAGCTTTCCAAAGCTAGGGGCTACCTAACTCGTGAACCAAGTAAGTGACAACTCGACCTCTAGCCAAGTGACTGGGGTTAGGGGCTACCTTTCTCTACGCGTTACTGAACGCTACGTAGGGGCTATGCTAACTGAACGCACTTGTGGACAGCGTAGCTGTGCCAGGAGTATGTCCCAGTGCGCACACAAACAAGCCAGGCTTGATAGGGAAGAAGTGTCCATCGCGTTTAAGCTGTTGTGAGGTGTTTTTTTTTTTTAACCGACTCTTACTCATCAGAATTGGGGGAATTTTACCACCTGACTTGTCCGTGTGCACACTAAGACATACCGCTGGGAAGGGGTTGAAATTCCCCAACTTTGATGAGTAAGAGTTGCCAGGAAAAAAAAATCACTTCAGTTTAAATGTGATGGACTTTTTTCCTTTCTTACGGTACTGTACATTTGCAGTGAAATTAAAAAAAACAAAAACTGAAAAGACTTTAAAACAGGGACTTGTTCCATCACGATGATCAATCGAGGAAACACCCCGTTATAACCCGTAGACTTTCGCTTACATCAGTCGCTATATTGAGCTTCTATGCTATTCAAGTTCTGTTTACCTGGCTAGAAAGCATCATTATCCCCAAGCAGGCTGTGTACGCTGTAAAATGCACAGAAATGCACAGACACAAATGAACTTTTTTTTTTTTTTTTATTAACCACGGCCTTCCCGCTGTTGAAGCTGCCAAGCCAGTCCAGTGTTTGCACAACCCTGCTGAGGCAAAGATGAGTTAGACACGATCTGAAGACCACAAAGACACAGGAAGTAAAACGCTGTCGTTTTAAAAGGTTTGGCCGGAGCCTACTTCTTGTTACTGCTTTGTGCTTGTGTCTGTCTGGAGTGTCCAAGTGGCATGATCGTTAATGATTCTGTGAGGACTTCGTGCCGCAAAACTTCGTCAGCTGCAAAGTTGCTGGTAAGCTAAAATCGTGGTTTAGTTGGCTTTTTGTTGTTTGCTGCTGTCGTAGTTGTTGTTGTTGCTGTTGTTGTTGTTGTTTCTCCTCTAACGTTTTCATTATCGCACACTAGTGGGGAGCCAGAACAGTCGAGCGGTAGAACTTTGGATTTTCAGTGTTCGGGTTTTGAGTTCGAATCCTGGCTGAGAGCCAAAACCCTGTGCTGACACTTTTTCCCCCCCGCTTCCCCGTCTTTGATATCACCCTGATGTGATGGAAAATGACGTTAAATTCCTCCACCCCCACCCCCCACTCGCCCTTCATCATTGCACAGGTAGTGCGGGGAGTTTTTGACATTGGGGTACCGAAAAATCCAAAGATTAGGTTAATTCGTCTCAACACTCGAGTAGATAAATAAATTAACGAGTCCCGTCTACCACCCACTAACTGGCCCACCATCCCTTACATGGCCTTTTACGCTTTTTCCTAGTAGGTGAGAATGTATTCATTATTCAGGTATTCAGTGCAAATAGCAACCTCTCTCTCTCTCTCTCTCTCTCTCTCTCTCTCTCTCTCTCTCTCGTGCGCGCGCGCGTACACACACACACACACACACACACACACACACACACACACACACACACACACACACGCACGCACGCACGCACGCACGCACGCACGCACGCACGCACAGTCATCATCATCATCAACGTTGTGCCAAGTATTGACCGGGCCGCTACTGTAGTGTCTGACGCGCGGGACCGAAAAAAACAAACCAAAAAAACTTTGCAAACATCAATTATTTCTTTGTGCGGCAGTTTCAAATCTATCGCCATCAGTGTGAGTCACGCTGAGAGAAGAGGGAGCCAGTTTATGATCTCTGCCAGTCATTGCCCCTTGTTGCCTGCTGCCGAGACTATCGCGCGCAATGTAAGGATGAGCCCTCGGGGCATGGACGTTCAATACGATTAACCCTTTCATCGCCATTCTTGCAATCATGAGAGCTTGAGGCCATTGCCGCTGTCAATCATTTTTACAGAAATTATGCAGCGTCTCTTCAACGTCTCGCTCCCCCCCCCCTCTCTCTCTCTTTCGCGTTGGACTTCTAATGCTCGGCTCGTGAGTTCGATTCCGGCTGGGGCCAAATATTGTGCTGGCTTTTTCATCGTTGCCCCGTCTTTGATATCACCCTATGTGGTGGAAAAGGACGTTAAACCCTAAACACCCCCACCCTCTCTCTCTCTCTCTCTTCTTCTTCTTCTTCTTATTGCATTTACGCTTTAGCTCCTGCAACAGCGAAAATGAAAATTCGACTGCTAAAATGTGACAATTTTTTTTTTTTTTTTTTTTTTTACCGCTGTGTGACAGCTCCGCTTCACACGTGCATATTTCTTACCCTGTCGCTACCAGGAACTACTTTTCTCCCACGATAGTTCCATGGTTACGACCCACCCATTTTATAACCCAGTTCATTGATTTTGTCAAAAGTGACAGTAGAAGAGGCAGCGGAAGATGCCTTTGCAATCATTGAAAGTGTCAATCGATTTGCATGAAGCATTATTTTCTAAACACCGGTGAGGAGGGTTCCGGATGGGCAGGATGTGGTAACGTGTGCAAAATGTTGGGGATGGTTTTGTGTTAAAGGCGCCTTTGCTACCAGTACTAGGTTTTATTTTGTTTTGGGTTTGTTTCTTGCTGCTGTTGTTGTTGTTGTATTTGTTTGTTGTTGGGGATTATTTTTTTTATTTTTTATTTTTTTTGGGGGGCGGGGGGTGTGGGGGGCACTTTGTTGTTTTGTTTTGTTTTGTTTGTTGGTTGGTTTTCGTTTTTGCTCTTTTTTGTTGTTGTTGTTGGGGTTTTTGTTGTTGTTGGATTTTGTTGTTGTTGTTGTTTTGTTTTTGTTTTGTTTTGGGTTTGTTTGTTTGTTTGTTGTTGTTTTGGTTTGTTTTGGTTTTTTTTGGGGGGGTGGAGTGTTGGTTGGAGTGGTTGGTTTTGTTTTTGGTTGGTTTGTTGTTTGTTGTTGTCGTTTTCTTTGATTGTTTGTTTGTTTGTTAACCGAGTAACGCATGAAATCTGCACGGGTGATGCTCATACCTCAGTGCAGCAGTGGCAGACTTCTCATACGTCACCGCGTAAAAACTGAGTCTTTCGAAACAGTCAGGAGCTGTCAGACATTATTCCGTACACCCTCATTACTCGTGCTGTCCGTCCACCCAGCATCAGGTTGGCCCATCCGACCACCTCCTCCTGCTCCTCCCCCTGCTGCTGCTGCTGCTGCTGCTGCTGCCGGCCTATCCATTCCTCGTCTGTCACCATGGGAATAGCTCTTCACGCTTCGGAGTTCGTCTCCCAGCGGAGGTGCCGCGTGACCGATTTTATCGTAAAAACCTTCCGAGGATCGATGAGGAATTTGTCGAAATTGGTTCCATGTTGTCCCTCTCATGCATACGCTGGGCACTTTATGCCAGTTTTACCCTCGTCGCGCGGGGAAGATTCCCCCCCCCCACCCCCCCACCCCCTCCAAACGCTTGGAGTGGAGTGGGTAAAAAATCCGTCCTGAAAGATCGTGCTCTATGAGATCTTTGACGGGGTGGGGTGAGAGGAGAGGGGGGGGGGGGTGAGTAGGGGGGACAATTCGGAAGGGTATTATTTTGTCCCCTCTCACCGAGGGAATATCAATACAGTAAGGTAATGTGGATGTTTTCTGACGTGA